>JALMGA010000017.1:2255000-2647500 GCA_023333525.1 Aspidoscelis tigris stejnegeri
AAATCTTCCAGGATTTCACTGGAATTATGGGAAATGGGAGTGCATTTCCCAACGTTCGAATTATCTGCACTTTTACACTCCAGGCCTCACCGCAGATATTGTATCCGCCATGGATACAGGGCTCTGGCTGTACTGGGAAGACATGGTGGACTTCAAGCAACCCTCCCTCCCTTCCTTCCTATCCAGTCTAATCCCTGAATCACCTCATGGTCCAGGCTTTCTGGGTTGAACACCCCTGCTCCTCACTTCCCATCCTAGCCTCCTCAGACCCTGAAGACTGCAGGGAGCCTGCTGGGTCTCAGCCTTCTGGGTCCTTTCTGCACTGGAAATGTATTCTGCGAAATAACTCTGAATAGGGGCTTGCTGTCTGCATGTTCAATTAGTGTGTTGCAGACCTTGCCTGGGCCCTGTCATAGTCTGCACTAGCAGTCAGACAGCAGGTCTCTGTTCTGAGATTCATCCTGGAATAAGGCTGAATGTGGAAAGGGCCATAGATGACTCCAAAGGCCTGGTAGAAGCTGGGGGCAGTCCAGAGACAGGTGAGCTCATGTGAGTGCTTACTTGCTACGAAGGTTTATTGCTAGTTTGCTAATGAGCCAGTTTGGTCTAGTGGTTAGGGATCTGGACTCTTATCTGGGAATACCCGGTTTGATTCCTCCCTCCTCCATGAAGCCAGCTGGGTGACCTTGGGCTAGTCACAGTTTTCTGTTGAGTTCTCACAGCCCCCCACCTACCTCACGGGGTGTCTGGTGTGGGGAGAAGAACAGAAGGTTTGTTAACTGCTTTGAGTCCCCTTAAATGGGTGAGAAAAGCGGGGTAGAAAAGCCAACACTTCTTCTTCTGCCTTGCAGACTCGTTGTCAGTGTTGAGGGCATGGCATCTTGGATGTTAGAACAAGTTTTGGAGAACAGCGTTTTGTACATACCCAGTCTGTGTGTTTATTACTGTTCCCTAAACTTGCTTGCGAGCCCTTAAATATGGGGCCAGTGATGAAAAGTGATACAGGCCAGGCCTACTTCTAAATTTGCAAGTGGAGTATACAAAGCTAAAGTCCTTCTGTGTAGTCATTTTGTTTACATCAAGTTCTAATTAAATTGCTGCAGACCTGTGCACATGACCAACATTTAATACTTTTTGCTCTTCCCTTTTCTATCCGTGAATTGGGTGGGTTTGAAGAGACACTGAAGAAGAAGAGTTGGCTTTTCTACCCCATTTTTCTCACCCATTTTAAGGGGACTCAAAGCAGCTGACAAAGTTTCTATTCTTCTCCCCACAACAGAACGCCCTGTGAGGTAGGTGGGGCTGTGGGAGCTCAGAAGAGAGCTGTGACTAGCCCAAGGTCACCCAGCTGGTTTTGTGGGGGACGGCGGAATCGAACCCAGTATTCTCAGATAAGAGTCTTGACTCCCTAACCACTAGACCAAACTGGCTCACACTGAGCATCTGGGGTGTTGAATGTTCACAAAAGCTTACGCTGGCAATGGAGGTTTTGGTCATTAAGCACCAAAATGATCTTTGAAATTACAGGCCAGAGCCAGAGCAAGGCAAACTGATTGGTCATTCTGGAGTTGAGGGGCTAAACATTTTGAATCCTCGTGTCTTTTGATATCTTTTCTCTGTCACAGGAACCATGGATGAGGTTTTGGCTTCTCTAAAGCGTGGTGAAATCCTTCTTCGTAAAGTGAAGCCGGCAGCTCCTTCCATTTCTGCCGGCACCTCTCTCAATGATAGCATCCTTGCAGCCATAAAGCAAGGAGTTAAGCTGAGGAAAGTGAGTCAAGAGCCCAAGGTGGAACCAGAGAAAGGTCCCAATAACGAACTGGAGAGAAGTATAAAGGCCGCCATACAGAGGATCAAGAAGGTGTCTGCTGATTCTGATGAGGATGAAAACAGTGACTACAATAGTGGTGAATGGAACTGCTGACAGGCTGCTTTCAACCTGTTTCCTGCGGTTCTTTGGAAGACTCCTCAGCGAGCATTTAAGTTTTGCAAGTGGTCTGAGGTCAACTTAATGGGGCTCTCTAGGCCCCACATCCTGTTTGAACAGTGTAACCCTACAATCTTTTGCAGTACTTGCGTGTTCTTGGGTTAGTAAGGCTGTGAAGAAGGCGTAGAACTTTTGATGGATTGTCCTCTTAAGAAACTACGTATAGCTGCCGATTCCTGGAAAGATTGGTAGAACTGTCCTTGGGATTGTGTTCTGAGGTAATTTTTCCCCCTCAGTTTTCATCTTTGTGGTTTTTCCGTCAATCGGCATGCTGTACATTTGCCAGAAAGCACCTCATTAGACGGTTGTCTCCTTGAAGATGGACAGTTAGCAGAGGAAAGAGTGATGTTACCTCAAGGTGGCATCTTTCTGAAAGCTCTGTGAGGACTAGTTTTGAAATTAGGCTGGATGAGTTGTCCCTGGAATAGGGGCACCAACCCAGGAGGCCTGCTCACTGCTAACCTTACTGAACTGTGGTAACTGTCAGAATGAAGGCTTCAGTATTAAGAACATGGGGGACTTTGCACGAGGCTTCCCAATTTGCCTACACATGTACTAGGCGCTTGCGAATGTCTAGTACACACAGTCCCTCACCCCATGTGTTCAGACACCAAGTGCAGATGGTGTCCAGCTCTCAATGGGCTGTCACAGGGCAACCGTGCCGCAACACCACGTGTGTTTGTGCGGCATGTCACATGATGTGGAAGTTGCTGACACAAAGTAAGTGCATATATGGTGCACTTAAACATGCGCCACTTGTAATTGCCCCGCAATGCACTCCTCCACAGAAGGAGTCGTTTCTGGTTTGGAAACTGCTCCTTGAAGTGCGGATGCTCCATGTTGGAGCACACCACAAGGCAACTACTGGGCTGAGTGTGAAAAGGTCTGATGTATGGGTCACATCCAGATGCTATAGTTACATAGTTCTGTCAACCCATTACAAGTTGGGTGTGTATTTGAGCTCTTTTGTTTCATTTAGGGACCCACATCACAGAACCTCAGATGGCCATCCGACCTCTCCTTCACCACCACCAGCAAATGAGAGAACATAGCCTCTTGCATAAGTCTTGCTGTTAAACTGACCTGGTTGTATAAAGCTGTGTTCACACATATTAAGAAGTGCATTGTCATGACTTCTAGCAGACCGTCCAGTGCCTGCCCTCCGAAAAGTAGCTGGGCACTTTTAGGTTGCTGGAAGTGTGCATTAGGCCGCGTGAGTACTACAGGTCTAAAGCAATAAACTGGTAGCAAGCGTTGTAATAGTAAACCAAAACAAGTTTATTGAGAATAACAATTAGAAAGGTAAGAGAGTAAATGGAAAGTTCAGATAATGCAAGAGAAAGATCAAAAGTCTCTTAATGTAGCAAGCTTCAAGCAAAACAGCTTAACCAGTTGCTTCTAAGCAGATAATCCTATCCACTTCTCTCTTTGGTTTGCTCTGCCCAAAAGCCCAAGCTGGTCTCAAACCCGGTCTCAGCAAGGCTTAGCCCTTCCTTGCTAGACTGTGGGTTCCAGCCTCTGGTCTGTTCTTCTGCAAAGCTCCTTCAGAGAAACAACCAGCCACGGTTGCCTCCTTCAGCTTCCTCCCCAAAGAACAAGACCAGAGAAAAGATCTCTTGGTCAGTTTCTGGCAACGTTTCCCTCAGAGACAGATCCCCACTATCAGTCCCCTTCAAAAATTGCCCAGCAAAAAGACCCAGTCTGCTGCTTTCTCTGCCTATTATACCCTTCAG
Source organism: Aspidoscelis tigris stejnegeri (assembly GCA_023333525.1). NCBI lineage: Eukaryota > Metazoa > Chordata > Lepidosauria > Squamata > Teiidae > Aspidoscelis > Aspidoscelis tigris. The sequence continues at coordinate 2,258,721 of JALMGA010000017.1, forward strand.
CCTCTAGTGCTCTGATTGGCTGTTACCACTGGCAACTGAGGGAAACTCCTCCTGCTTGTCAATCAAGCCCCCAGGTCCCTGGGCAGGTTTTCCCTCCAAATTGCCAGCAGCCAATCATTGCAGAAGGGCCCGGGCAGTGTTTCCTGCCTTTTCTGCCTAACCCTGAAACTGTCACATGCATCAAATGAATTAATGAACTTGTGTTCTTATCCTGTTTCTAAACCACGCTTTCTTAGCCTGGAATGTTAATGAGGGGAAGGGACAGGCTGGTATGTGAACAATTCCACCTGCAAACCTTCTTTAAGGGTGTGTTCAGATATGCATTGTGAGACACTTTTGGATGATTTTGAAGACCCTTGGAAGGAACAGAAAATATAAGATATCACTTTCCTTGTGAGTCCCTTTTGAAGAGAGGATTTCTTTGCTCCCAAGGTGAGTTCCAGTTTGGGATGGATGGGTAGGATGGTTATGAAGTTCTTGAGCCAATCCCAGCCTGCCACTACCAGCAGCCAATCAGATCCAAGGAAAGCTGGATGGTGGCATCCAATGAACAATGGGCTCTTGTTGCTACAGGGGAGTTGTTAACCTTTGAGGCCAAGGCAACAGCGAAGTTGGGAGGCGTTTAGGTGTTTCTTTTAAAACTCTGTAACACAATACTTTTTTCTGTGGTCACAAATGGGATGATCCTTTGGAAATAAACACCTCCAAAATGCTCTTTGTGATCGTACCCTAAGCCACTTCAGAGTTTCTTCTTTTTTTTTTTTTTACTGTCTATGAACAAAGAAGAGTTTGCTTTTCTACCCCGCTTTTCTCACCCATTTAAGGGGACTCAAAGCGGCTGACAAAGCTTTTCTATTCTTCTCCCCACAACAGAACACTCTGTGAGGTGGGTGGGGCTGTGAGAGCTCAGAAGAGACCTGTGACTCACCCAAGGTCACCCAGCTCCCTAACCACTACCAAACTGGCTCATGACGTCTAGGGCAACTCTTTAATATTTTATGCAGTAGTATCTGTGGCTGTTCCACCCAATTTGTATGAATTATTGTGCATTTTTGTTCATTTTCATTTGACTTTGAAGGAGGGTAAGAACTGCATTGGAACAACGAAGCTGCTTTACCCTGACTCAGCCTGTCAGTCTGTTCAAAGAGGGGACTTTGACCACAGGATCACAGGATCGGACTTCAGATATTTTCCATGTAAAGGAAATGCTGTACCACTGTATCAAGAAGCCAGGGTTGCTTAGATAGGAAAAGCCAACATCTTCTTTGCAGTATTATATTGCGGCTCCAATACTGTCATTTTGCTAAATCAGTTTGGTGTCAATATATGCCAGTGGCAATAGCATTACTTGAACAATACCTCTTCAAATAAATTATTCTCCTATTCTTAGATGGCAGGACTGACCTGGCACAAAAGAGCGAGGTCTTTCTCTTGCAGGAAGCCTGACCAAGGAAAAGTCAAGGCTGCTGTTGGGGTAGGTTCCCTCAGCTAGGCTCCATAATTACTGAAGGAGCCCTGCAAAAAGGAAAGTTAATTATAGGGATGTGCGCAGATGCAATTGTCGAATTCAATTCAGATAAAATATTTGAATATTCAAATTCGTACAAATAAAGAAAAAATGAATGTCTGGACATTTGAACCAATACGAATACATTTGTATCTATTTCCATGAATATTTGATACATATTAGATGATATGAATATCATACACATCTGTTTTTTATCCTGGATGCTTACAGTTATGACTAAGATGTGTAACGGATACATATCCAATATGTATCTGTACAAATAAATGTCTGAATTATCCGTACAAATAATTTGAAATATTTGTACTCGTTGGAATACTAAAAAAACAAATCTCTGGACATTTGATTTGAGTTTGAATATCCAAATTTGACCAAATTCAATCAAATAACAAATATCTCAAATATTTGTGTGCATTCCTAGTTAATAACATACTATTGCAGAGTCTTCTACCTGCAAATTCTTCATGCACTTTTGCCCTCAGTTTCTGAGGCACAGAGATCACTAACTGTCCACTTGAATCATTTATCAGGCAATAATTTATCAGATTTTTTTTAAAAAATATATTTTTAATTAATTTTATTTTGCCCAGATCAAATCTCAGTTTCCTTGGTATGATGGGGTAAAGTGAAATACAGCTTACTTTTGCTCATAGTTTTCAGTGTTCTGTAAAGAATATTAACCACATCTATAACAATGCAGGTAATCTGTAATTACAAATATTTCATTGGCCATATATTATACTGTAGTCAAGAGGCATAGCATGAAATATTCTGACCATACTCGATGTACCACATGAAAAAAAATTTTTTGCCAATTTTCTTAAAAACAAATTCTCAGATGAGTTCTAACCAGGTTTATCTTTGTTTCCCACCTCCACCATTTTAACTGTGCTCTCAGGCTGCATCCAAATGGCCTAAAATATGGAATTTTCTTGGGGCTATATTGTGATTGCCATATGTAGCCCTGAAATACAAAGGGGAAACCCAGTGATATTGCTATTCTGGGAAAAAGACTCCCAACCTTGGTTTCCCTGGAGCAGTGATAGGAGCTTACCTGTCTGGGCGCTGCCCCCAAGTTATGGGCCTGTGTTTGACCTGCCATCTGGTTGGGACAGCGAGTGGCAGTTGTGGGTTCTAAACAAAATTCCACATTTCCTTTTGCTCTCCAGAGGCGGCCTTAATGTAACCTAATAATGTGCATACATGTTTTCAAAGGTTAAATAGTTTGCTATTTTACTGTTTTCATTGTTTTTTTGGCAGGATATTTTTTTCCCCTGAAAATACATAATACGTGCCCACTAAATAAAAATTCAGTTCTCTGTGTCATCTTCCCCTCTGTTTCTCTTATTTACCACCAAGTTCACAATGTAAGGAGTGTCCAGAGATTTTGTGCATAGGGTGATTCAAGGTCTGGTTGGTGCAGGGTAGAGGCTACAGAATTCGAAAGTCCAACCAGAAGGCATCCTGCACTTGCTCTTGGGGAATGTCAATGTATGAATGTTGATTTGTATATGAATGTCTGAATTCGCACAAATAGCAAATATTATGAATTATGAAGTTTGGCACATGAGGAAAAAGAAACAGAGAAAAGGAAAAACAAAGCCTGCCTTGGGTCTGATGCCCTTTCTGCTCTTGGCCTTATTCTGGACTATATCTGGGGATAGGGGTCTGCATGCTAATATGGGCTCCTGTAGGTTTCGTCTAGGGACTGCCATAGTGTGGACTAGCGTGTGGACAGCAGGCCGCTATTTGAGGATTTATTCCAGAATGGGGCCAAGTGTGGAAACGGCTGTTGAGAGCCTCTCATAGCAGTTGGTAGAAGGAGATGCCACTGGCGGATGTAAAACACCCCAGAAGGATGCAGTCATAAACTATTTCTGAACTCTTGAATGTATTTGTATCAGTTCGATTGTCCAAACATTCATTTTTATTTATTCGTATGGATTTGGGTATTCAATTTGAATCAAATGTCAAAAATTGCATTTGTGCACACCCCAGCTGTGAGAGCTCAGAAATAGAGCTGTGACTAGTCCAAGATCATCTAGCTGGCTTCATGGGGGAGGGCAGAATCAAACCCGGTATTCCCAGATAAGAGTCCAGCTCCTTAACCACGAGACCAAACTGGCTCCAGATGTTGCGGCCTTTCCTTGTAGGGAAGCTCCTCCTTTCTAGTCACCCTCCTTTGAACGACCTCCAATTGTACTTGTTCTCTTTGATTTCTTGTTGGTCACTTGGTCATGCCCGAATCTTTGTGGTCCCATGGACTAGAGCATACTAGGCCTCTTTGTCCCTCACAGTTTCCTGAGGTTTGCCCAAGCTCATGTTTGTGGACTCCATAACACTATATATATCCATCTCATCCTCCGTCACACTCTTCTGCTTTTGTTTTCAAATTTTCCCAGCGTCAGGGACTTCTCCAGCACTTGCTGTCTTCTCATAATGTGGCCAAAGTATTTGAGCTTCAGCTTCAGTATTTGTCCTTCCAGTGAACAATCAGGGTTGATTCCTTTTAGTATTGACTGACCTGCAGCCTGAGCAACTCTCAGAAATCTCCTCCAGCCCCACAGTTCAAAGCTTCAGTTCTTCACCATTAAGCCTTCTTGATGGTCCGGCTCCCACAGGAGTATGCTAGAGGTAGATTCAGGTTACTAAGACAGATTTTAAAATGGCGCTGTGCTAAATATTGTTTGCCGCACCACTCACTGCTTGTGATGTTTGCATTACGTAAATTGGAGGTAGCAAAATCACTTCATTTCCTCCGTACAGGTGCAACCACCAGCCCCCCACACAACACACACAGCTCCTACTTGGCTTGTTTACAACTGGCAGATGACCTTGACTCATGGTTCTGCTCTACTGTTTCCATGATTATAGCCCAGAGGCTGCAGGGACAAGAGTAGGAAGGAGAAAGGCCCTGTCTTGATTACTCCAAAACATTAGGATGGCCTACCTCTGCTTGGAGGACAACACTTCAAAATGTGCAATATTAGTCATGGCAAGAGAGAAGCAATAATCCCACTGAAGTGAGAAAAAGCAATCACCAAAAACAGCAGTTGTGCTGGCAATGGGACTCCAGCTGAATATTTCCTAAACGAAAAAAAAAACAAGTGAGAGACAAATGAAATTGGCAGTCAGATGTTGCCAGGTGTCTCCTGGGCTCTCGAGCCCGCAAATCTGAGAATGGCTGCTAGAACTTTAAACGTTTAATCTGTATTTTATTGACTGATAAAAGGAAGGGCTTGTCTAGAAGGTGGTAAAAGAGCTTCTTCTTTTCTGTTCCCATTTGAAAACCCTCCAATGCATTGCAAAGAAAGGAGTTTTAACCGTTCTGTCCTCATGCTCCCCGTATATACAATTAGGTCCATAAATATTTCGACGGAGACAACATTTTTCGAATTTTTGTTCTGTACATTACCACAATGGATTCTGAACAAAACAATCCAGATGCATTTGACTTTCAGACTTTCAGCTTTGATCCGTTAACTTGAACAAGATGATTGCATAAAATTTGAGGAACTAAAGCATTTTTTAAACTCGATCCCTTCATTTCAGGTGCTCAAAAGGAATTGGGCAAATTATATAATAGTGAATAAAATGTTAATTTCTTTTTTTTTTAAAGATATTTTATTTATAAAGAACATTTTAAAACAGCCTAAAACCTTCTTACATTTCAAGTCTAAGACAGGTCGGCCTATTCATTAATTCGATCTGAGGAAGTACCGGTGCTGATCACACATAAGTTGTCCTCAGGCCATCCTTGCCTAGGGCTGTATTGCTCACACCTTCTGTACAATTGATTCCTCCACAGAACTCTTAGCTCTCCGGCCCTTTTGCTGCGTCAAATCTACCTCCTTTCTTGTTGGATGCTGTTGTGTCACTCAAGGGATGCAAGGGTGTGTGGTTCTTTTTAAAGCTTGCTCCCCCACCTCCATGCCCCCCCTTCCTTTTTATATGCTTTTCTTTTCTGATTAATTTTTTTAAAAAATAATAAATTTGTGTAAAAATGCTAGATAGAGGAATCATACAGATAAACAGGGGAGAGAAGGGGAGGTGCCTCACAAACTCCACACATGCATATTGGCTGAAAGGAAAGACTGGACCCACCCACCACAGCATGGTTCAGCCTCCTTTAGCCCATCCTCCCGCTCACACTTGAGGAAGTGAAGATGTCCTGAGATGCCAGGATGGGCTGAGTCCTCCCCAGTCCTGTAAACATAAGGACTCCGGTTAAGACAATCTAATGGGGGATAGGCTGGCTTGGAAGATGAATTGAAACAACATGAGTAACATGACCAGAAGACGGTCCGCAGTCATCCTAAATTACTAGTGTGACCAGGGCCAAAGTGGCAATCAATCTGCCTTTTAAAATGACTTCATCAATGACATGCAAGGGTCTCCACACTCTCAATAGTTTTAAGAGTGCACTATGATAGACTTTCACAGACCAGTCTTCTTCCCAGCCATTGCCTCCATCTTAGGGTGCCTCCAGACACTCTTGAAGTTCCAAATTCCCTGCAAGGTCGTTTCCCATCATCCGGACAGGACAAGAGAAACGACAGTGGAAGCATCTGCAGTGTGAATGCCAACTTCAGTGAGATGGCACAGTGCTGCAGTTAAGCCTGAAAAGGCCCTCCATGAAGTTATAAAGGCACCTCTTTCATGACGCGTTGAGAGGACAAATGAAAAGCATCTTATTCCCAGCCACGCCTCCCATGTCGAATTTCAAAATAAAGCATCCTGTTGAACTTAAACCTGAGCTGCCTTTTGTTTTGAGTGGGTGATTTGGCATCCTATAATTAGGAGCCCGTTGCAGAAATGTTCCTGCAGGCCACCATTGCTAAGCGCTATGGTATCCATGGCAACCGTGGTTGCCTCGCTTCCTCCGGCAAAACTCGCCAGCTCTGTGAGTTAGGCTTTTTTGATGTTGCTGTTTATGTTTCCCCAAAGACTCTTTCTGGCTCAGAGAAAACAATACTAGGCCATTAGGAGAAGATGTGGCAGCTGACAGTGAAAAATTGCACTTTTGGAGCCACCCCTGTTTGACTCTTGTAAGCGTTATGTGAGCAACACCATTTCTTTTCAGGTTTGTGGCTTGTTTATGTGGTGACCACTTGTGAAAAAGCACCCGGCACGGTGAAGGCTGCTCTCACACACAGTTTAATAGGGCTTCCCTGACATGGCTTAGAGGTGGTCTGTGGGTGGGATTGGTCACTTAAAAGATAGCTTTCAGAAAGGGTGAAAAAATTCATGGACTACAGGTGTATCGAGGTCTACCAGAATGGTACTAAGGTTTTACACAATGGGTTTGTTTGGTATTCAATTCATAGCAAACTGAATGTTAGAAAATCCATATTCGTTTCAATAGATCCCCTTCAAATGTGGTAGGATTCTATTTGATATGAATGTATTCGTACAATTATCCTATATGAACTAATATGTATCCGATACGTATCCTGTAACATATCTGCTCTGAAAGCGTCAAATCCAATCTGAATCCACTTTTAATCCACCCTTGATCCATGTTGAATGCACTCTGGATCCTTTGCAGATACGACTGGTGCAGCCGCCTTCCCACGTCCCCAGTTTCACGAATTTCCAAACTATTTGTACAAATATCCAGAAAGATTCGTATTTGTATGTATGTTAATATGCAAACGTCATAACATTTGATTATGAATGTCTGAATTTGTACGAATAACGAAGGTTATGAATATTGTTATCCCTAAATGGTACATCCTCCAGGCTGGGGAGACAGGCAGTATGCCCTAAAGGCCATTTATTGGGAGTTGAGAGCAGGTGGACGTTTGCGCTGTGCCGTCTGTCCATGGCTGTCCATGGTTAAAGCAGCAGTTCTCAACCTCCCTAATGCCGCGACCCCTTAATGCAGGCCCTCATGTTGTGGAGACCCCCAACCATGGGAGTGAGGCAGGTGGGAGGGGGGAGGGAAGGGTGGTGGGAGATTCATCGTGACCCCTCTGAACCGGTGGGTTAAAGTTTCCCACACGTTTATTAAGCATTCACACTAGTGAATTCTAATACACAAGATCTCTCCCCCACCTGCATCCACAGATTTAACTGAAGTGTGGTCACGTGGTCTAGACACCACCGTCTTGCCTCCTGATGATGGCACCATCATCAGGCCAATGGTGGCACAGTGCACATGGGCACTCACGTTCTGGGTCATCTGACAAGGCATCACACTTGTGTAGCATGTTAGATGACCCACCCAGCACCAGCAAATGGGCTCTTCTAGAGACCAGACAGGCCGACTCTGGTAAAGGTAAGTCAACATGTAGAGCACAAAATTGTGTTCTGCAAGTAGCTTGCTTCCAGTGTGCTTCTGCAAAGAAGCAGCTGTTTCTGAGTTAGAAATGGACCCTTCCAGTGCAGATGTTGTGCCTGAGAGTGCAACTACAGCGCCAAGTGCAGAAAGTCCTCTGAAGACCAGGTGAAGGCTTTGCTTTTGTCTGCTGCTTGAGATGCCCATGGGCAATTGGTGGGCCACCGTGTGAGACAGGATGGTGGACTAGATGGGCTGCAGCCTGATTGAGCAGGGTTCCTCTTATGTTCATATGGATAAATTCATGGAGGACAGGTGCATCAATGGCTACTACAATAGATGCCTAGGTACCATATTCAGGTTGGAGAGTCAGGTAGGGTGCCCCTCAAGACCATTTGCATGGAACTGAGAAGGTTTTGCCTCCTGCTTGAGATTGGTGGCCCACTGTGTGAGACAAGTTGCTGGACTAGACGGACCATGGCTTGATTCAGCAGGACTCCTCTTATGTTCTTACATGTCGGTCTGTCCTCTCCTCCTCTCTTACAAGCATTTTGGACTAAATAGGGGGGATTACAAATGGAGATGTGGGTCACACACTGCTGTCTCTTTGGAGCTACTTCTTTGCAGCATGCGAGCACAGCTGACATTAAGCAGAAAATAACCCATGGTGGTCCACCAAATCTAGAAGCATGCTTTCGCATATGAATTTAAGAGCAGAACTGAATTGTTCTTCAATCAGAGGACTCCATCCTCAACCATGGAGCGTGCTTCATCTCTCTCATTCTGTGTGCTCTGAGGAAGGATAAAGCACAAAGAACTCTGGATGCAAAAGTCCGGGATTTGCAGTGGGTGAGACTCACCATACAAAGCACAGAACCAGCCATTAAATGTCCTGCTCAATTTATGGCAATGTTCCTTCTGCTAGTCATTGGCACAAATGCTCTGTCATGACACTGTGCACTTAAGCACTCTCTCCACTGGCTAGGAAATGCTGAAAACAGAAGCAGAAGCTCACAGGCACTTTATTGCTTATAACTGAAATATGTCCCCCTGTTACCTTCAGATGGCACAAGAGCAGGGTAGAGTAAAATGAGGAACAACAGTAAAGCTGTTCTGCACAGTAGAAATTCTTCTAACCACAGGGGCTGATCAGTTCCATAGGGAAGCCCATGAGAAAAGACAGAAGCTCCCCCTACTTACATCCCTCAGCATCTGGTTTGATTCCTCTCTCCTCCACAAAGCCAGCTGGATGACCTTGGGCTAGTCACAGCATTCTTCTGAGCTCTCACAGCCCCACCAACCTCACAGGGTGCTTTGCTGTGTTGAGAATATAAAGCTTTGTCAGCTGCTTTGAGTCCCCTTAAATGGGTGAGAAACGCGGGGTAGAAAAGCCAACTCTTCTTCTGGATCAACAGCTCATCTAGTCCAGCATCTTGTCTCACACAGTCCAGCAGTGGCCCACCAGTTGCTTTGGGGCATCTCATATAGAAGACAAAGAAAAAACCTTCATCTGCTCCTGAATTCCTGCAAGTGGCCTTTAGAGGCATCCTGCCTGTCCCTCGAACCTGGAAGAAGTACCTGGACATCCATTTTAGTAGCCATTAATACAGCTGCTTTCTTGAAGCTATACAAGGCGGTAACTGTCTTCCTTGAATGTGTCCAATCTTTGGTTTTGGAAGCCATCCAAGGTGGTGGGAAGCACCACACATGTGCTGCTATTGAATCCCAAACGGTTTAACACTGGCAGCATCTTCACAGCCCATAAAAGGGCTTCCTGCATGGCAGGATGCAAAGATCTCACCTCTGGGGTGGGAGGCATTTAGTTTGCAATTCGTTAACATCTGGGCAGTTACAACCTATAAATGCCCCCTGCCTGACCAGATGTTAACTAATTGCAAACTAGGTGTGGTGCACAAAATTGCGCACCACCAGCAACCTAGCCCTCTCCAATCCCAACCGAAAGCTCACCTGGTGCACCCAGACAGTGAGCACTCGCAACTTTTCCAGTGTGAGGAGTCATCTGAGGTGGTGCGCAAGTGCGCTGGCAACTCAGATGACCCATGATGCAACTGCGTGTGCACAGAGCATCATCACCACCACAGCAAAGGACTGGTATATGCGCAGTTGCACAGTTGCGCAGGGTACCACAATCAAAATGGTGGTGCCCTGGAGAGGATTGGATGCACAACCAGATCCAGATAAGTCTCCAGATGTGCGAGGGCTACTCTATCCCTTAGTGTGAAGGCTAGTACACATTAGTCTCTTCTGCACCTTTCCCCTCCAATGGACAGGAAGGTAACTGCCGAAATGCCCATGGTCTGTATACAGCCTGTGCCTACCAGACTTCCAGAACAAAAAAATTATTTAGCCTCAAAGCCTGGGTAAAAATGTCTGGAACAAATCACAAGCATTTAGCATTTTAAAGGTTAAACCCAGTACTTTAAACTGAGCTTGCAATCAGCGGAGCTGATGAAACATTGACACCATGGGTTCAAAACTCTAGTTCCTTTTAACAGCCTTGCAGCCTATTATGGCCCAGCTGGAATTTCTAGCCATCATTTTCCAATTAAGATGCCCCACACATCTAATTTGATTTCTTTTATTTTTAAAAGGAAAAAAAATCCCCTGAGTTTAACACAAGCAACAGGAATGTATAATTCAGAAGACTGGAATTTTATCAAACCAGGACACAAGTCTTTTTTTCTTTTCTTTTTAGCTTAAAGTCATATATATATAGAGAGAAAGAGACAAAACCAACTCTATAATACAATAAAATCAGATAAAAATCACAAAAGATAAGTTTGATAAAGGAAAAAAGTTTGCTTTTTCAAATATATATATATATATATAAAACCCACTGATTTACCTGCTACAAGAGGGGATTCCAATGTTTCTTTAATATTCAATAACAGAGGAGAGAAATTAAAAACTTGAATATAGCAAAATAACGAGGGAAGAGACAATTTCACAGCAATCAATCTGCAAAGATGTCTTCAGGTTGATCAACTATATTTTATATGCAGATAAAAATATACACCACAATGCCCTCCCCTCCCAGAATTTATTATTTATTCATCCTCCACTGAATCTCCCTTGTAACTTTGTATAAAAACACACTGCAAATTTTATTATTTGGAAACATTTTGGTATAGCAATATTGCACTAAAATCTGACACCTGTGAACCACAAAGGAAGAAGATTCTTTGCTTTTTAAAAAGTGCTGTTTACATCAAAAATTAAATTCTGAGTGACGCCACTAGCTGAAACACATTAAAGCAAAGCAATACTTTATTCCCAACCTCAGCACTGTTGACGCCTTTGCTTTTTTGAAAACCAGCCACATCAACTCAATGACGACATAAGTTCAGTTTGCCACACTTAGCTCCCACCCCTGGAAAGACAGTCTTTCTTCTTGACTGGCATATGGCTAAAATCAAATTATTGCTAACAACTAGTACAGTCAGACCCCCGTATCGACTGATCCAGCAACTGCGGTTTCAGTTTCCCATGGTGAACAGATCAGCTCTTCTGAGCCCTGGGCCAGGGAGGAAATGGCCCAAAATTGCACACGATTTCCCATGCCATTGAAATACCGCTGGGTTTCACAGGAATTATGGGAAATGGAGTGCACCTTGAATGAGATTTCCCATAATTCCTGTGAAATCCTGCAGGATTTCAAAGGCATTATGGGAAATGAAATGCATTTATCTGCAGTAGGGTCTGGAACGTATCCCACGCAGATACGGAGGCCCGACTGTATTAGAAAATGGAAATTAAAGGTGCCCTAGAAAGCTGCCTTGTGCTGAAACAGACCGTGGGATCATCTAGCTGAGGAATGGCAGCTAAATGTTTCTGCGCTGTCAATAGACTGGACTGAATGGCTACCTGGTGCGCTTAGTCTGCATTGGGTTAGCACCGTTCCAGCCCAGAACTGTCCCAAGGGGTCCCTATCCCAGTTTGCCAATAGACCTGCTTGAAGAGACCTACAACTGTCCCATCAGTCTCTGTTCCACTCTAGTCATTGGTGCTTCCACACCTGCGAGACATCTGCACTTGGGAATGCTAGCACACGCCATCCCTCTCCCCGTGCGTCAGCACACTTACCAGAGGTGCAGACACGTGGTCAGGGTACCTCCATCTTGTCTCGTGATGTTAGGGCCACTGCACATGTGCTGGCACCGTCACTGGGACAACAGTGATGTGACATGCATGCACAACGTTGCCGGTAGTGATGCGATGCACCAGCACACTTGTATGGCACGTTATGCGCCTCTCTGTGCACCACAGAGGTATGGATGGACTCACCAGAGGACACGGCAGGACACACCTGGATGAGGTAAGCGCACATGTGGAGCACGAAATTGTGCTGCACCTGTAGTTTGCTTTTAGTGTACTCTGGCATGGAAGGGGCTGCTTCTGAGTTGGAAACCGGCCTTTCTAGTGCAGAGGCTCCGTCCGGAAGCAGACTACTAGGGCAAGTGCAGAAAGGCCCCTGGTCTGGAACAAGGAACTTTGAAGCCTAAGCTGTTGCTGCAAAGATCATTGTCAGAACCTGGGCACAGAGGTAGGCACGCTGCCTTCACAAACTCTTCAGTCCCACCTGTGCGCATTATGCAACCTAGGAGTAACCGGGCTAATCACTGGCAAGAGTGGGTGGTGTCTGAGATGGAGATACAGCTAGGCGTGTCCATATTGCTGCTTGGGTTGGTCCTGGATTGATAGCGCCCCCAGCAGTCCAGCGCAGGCAGTGCCTCACATCTTATCCATTAACAGATTGGGCCAGGCTCAGTAGCAGCGCTCCAGGCAAGGTGAGTGAGAAAATGGCCTCAGTAGGTTCTCCATGGTTTTAGAACAGAACTCTTCTGCCTCCAGCCATATATGGCGACGCCAGGCACTGAACCTGAGGACCTTTCCTGCTGCATAATTCTTATTTATTGCAAACCACTATGTAGTGCAAAGTTGTCTTATGCAAGTAATTGCTCCCTAAGGAAACACAGGCTGCGTTCACACCTAAGTTTTAATCCAGCTTCAGGCCACTTTCAGAATGAGAAATACACCAAAGCAACAAGCTGCTTTCTTTCATGCTGTGTTAAATATCTCACAAAAATTTACCTTTGGGACAGATAATGCAGAAAGGAAATGATTGTTCACTTTGCTGATGTGTTCTTTTATTCTGAAAGAGGCGTGAAGCTGAATTAAAACTTAGGTGTGAACACAGCCACAAAGCTTGGGACAGCTGCAGAGGCCCAGTGTTCAAAAGGAAGTAAAGAATGGCACTGCATGGAGACGGAGGGTGAATTCGCACTTTGCATCCCATCACTGGGAGGGGAAGTGCTAGGAGGCTTTAGGTGTCCAGCACGTGCGGACACCTAAAGAATTAGTAATTTGGCCAGTGCTTTACTAAGTGCCAGCTAAATGTGAATGGGAGGTCCAGCAAAGGCGGCAGCTCGCAACCTGGCAATGCAGCCCGCACTGCGTTGGCGCCACTGGTCACGTGTCCCTCTTGCTTGTCTTCCAGGAGAAAGGTATGTAAATGCAGCATGCAGGGCTATACTAGACCTGCCAGAAGTATAGGCATGGAACAGTTTTAAATAGGAAAGAAACTAGGGATATGCACGAATATTTGTAGCATTTGATATTCTTAAGAATTTGCATATCTGCATACGAATTGAGTGTTACGATATTTGTACACTGACATTCATATTTGTACGAATGTTTTGGGACATTTGTATGAATGCTCCGGAGCATTCATGAAACGGGGAGGTGGGAAATCAAATGGGAAAAGAACCCCATTCGTGGACATCCCTAAAAGAAACAGCTCTGTGAGATGTGCCGTGCTAGAACAGCCCCTGCATTTACTACAGCAGGAAGTGCAAAAAGGCTCTGTGTCTATTGATGTGAGTCAGTTGCATTGCAGAAAGGAGACCCAGCTGACCAAAGGAAGCTAATGGCTCCTTGGAGGGCAGACCCACTTAATTGATCAGGCTGGCGCAAAGCCTGAGGTGGAGGGAAGCTCAACCAATTCAGACATTCTAGGTGGGGCAGGAAAACAAAGACGAAACCAGAGCAAGAAAGTCAGTTAACAGCCGAAAGTGAGAAGGAAAGCGCCGTCTAAAAAGATACATCAGTGCAAAGGGAGAGCAGAGAGCTGGGCCCGTGCACTCTGTGGATTTCTGCCAAAAATGGATACTCTGGGAGCACGCACACACACACACGCAGCATGAAGACACTTCTCAGGGTGGAAAGAAGTAAAAAGTGGGGTCCCTCAAGGCTCAGTACTGGGACCAATGCTTTTTAATTGATTCATCAATAATCTAGAAAAAGGGGTACATAGTAAAATAGCAAAGTTTGCTGATGATACTAAATTATTTAGGGTGGTAAAATCCGAAAGAGATTGCCAAGAGCTCCAGAGGGATCTCTTAGCATTGGGTGAGTGGGCAACCAAGTGGCAAATGTGCTTTAATCTTAACAAATGCAAAGTAATGCACATTGGAGCCAAGAATCCAAATTACGTCTATAAACTGATGGGGTCTGAGCTTTCTGCAACACATCAGGAAAGGGATCTCGGGGTTTTGGTGGACAGTTCCATGAAGGTGTCAACCCAGTGTGCGGCAGCAGCAAAAAAAGCAAATTCAATGCTGGGAATAATTAGGAAGGGAATAGAAAATAAGACAGCAAGTGTCATTTTGCCCCTTTATAAATCTATTGTGAGGCCACATTTGGAATATTGTGTACAATTCTGGTCACCACACCTCAAAAAGGATATCGTGGAACTAGAGAAGGTGCAGAGAAGGGCAACCAGAATGATTAAGGGTCTGGAACACCTCCCTTACAAAACCAGGCTGCAACATCTAGGCCTCTTCAGTCTGGAGAGATGGCGTTTAAGAGGGGACCTGACTGAAGTATATAAAATTATGCACGGTATAGAAAGGGTGGATAGAGAAAATTTCTTTTCTCTATCACACAACACTAGAACCAGGGGGCATCTATGAAGTTGATGGGTAGGAGAATAAGGTCTGACAGGGGGAAGTATTTCTTCACCCAGAGGGTCATCGGTTCATGGAATGTGCTGCCGGAAGAGGTGGTGACAGCTACCAGTCTGGATGGCTTTAAGGTAGGGTTAGACAAATTTATGGATGACAGATGTATCAATGGCTACTAGAACAAATGCCTAGGTGCATCTTTCAGGCTGGGGGGGGGGGAATGGGGCGCTTCTAAGGCCATCTGCTGGGACTCGAGAGCAGGAGAAGGTTTGTCCTTGTCTCTGCTTGAGATGCCCATGAGCATTTGGTGGGCCACTGTGTGCGACAGGATGCTGGACTAGATGGGCTGTGGCCTGATCCAGCAGGGCTTCTCTTATGTTCTTATGTTCTACTTCTATACCAGGAGCATCTCCCTGCATGCCAGAATGTCTCACAGCCAGGATAGCTGTGGAGCACATTTTTATGCGCCGCAACTTACTTACCTAGCTGCCAGCTGGGACAGCCTTGCGCATTTCATTTGCACCTCCTCTGGGTGGAAGAGGTTTGAATGGAGCAGGTGAGCAGGTAGTGCGTGCATGTTTGCATGCTGCGTTGCCAGTCAATGGTGCAGCACCTGCACATTGGTCCATTGCTGTAGCACCGTGACCGCCTCCTTAATGGAGGTAATTCACACTTAGCCGGCGTGTAGTTAAATACTGGCTTAGTTTTGGACGGTTAGGGAGCCCCAAAGCGCAGACAACTAAATCATTCCACAACTTGCTTCTCTGGGTCGTTTTCCCAGGGAGGTTGAAGTGTGAAAAGGCCCTCAAGTTGTTCTGAGCTGGTTACTGAAGTCTGAATAGAATTTTACTCTCATTTACCTACGAAGGGGTCGATTTCTGCTGCGGTGGAGGAGGACATCATGAGTGGCCAGGCGCCCTGATACAATTCCCAGGTATACCAATATGTCTGTGGTTATGGAAGAGCTGATTGTAGAGAGATGGTGAAGGAGACTGAGACGCTGGAAGAAGATCAGGCAGAGGGCCACCAGGAGAGAGGCTGCAACAGGCCTGCAGTCCAAGAAATCCAGTGGGCCCTATTCAACCCCCTGGTGCCAGTATCGCAGCCCCAGCCGTGTACAGCAACATGGGAGGCAGAGAGACATCATGCCATGAGACGGACTGGCGAAAGTGTGCAGCTCAGAGCATGGAGGGTGCCTTGATTGTACCCTGATAGAGGGTGGAAAGGCACCTTTGACGGCGATCTGAAAAAAATCGCCCTACTTCCTTATCCAGGTTTACAGATGAGGATGAAGGCAGCAAAGGTGAGATATGTGTCAGGGCAATTGGAAGGCGAGGTGGCTGGGGGGGCTGCTGGACCCGCGTGATATCAAAGCGCGTCATTAAGTAGGTTGCAGCAACCGAGACATTTGTGGACACCGCAAATGAGTTTCTCCAGCTACCGAGCTATCAAGAGTCCCAGAGTAGACTGAAAGAACAGAGATCCAGCTGTTTTGTGGAGCGTGGGATCCAGATGTATTGGAGTGGGCGCCCCTCCCAGGGAATGTAGAGTTGTTATTAGACTAGATGTGGTTAGCAAGAGAGATGGAGGTCAAAATGGAGGACTATGAAGTTCACTTGGCAAAGGCAAGCACTACCGTCCAGAGATGGGGAGAAGAAAAAGTAAACAAAGCCAACAAGATAGTCCTGGAGGAATGGAATCATCACAGATGGCTGGATGCAGTTGTAGCAAATTAGGCTCAAAAGGAGAAGCGTATTCCTTTTACAGATCTGATCCCCGACTAAAATATCTCCCAGAGAAAAGAAACTTTTGGTCGCTGCTTGTCCAGGTTACCTCAGTATGAGAGCAAAACACAAGACGAAGTAGACACCATGTTCATCCCAAGCCAGTCGGAGCCAAAAGTATCCACAAAGAGTCAAACGAGAAGAGACCCGTTGGGCACAACTTATCTGCCCTGTGCCTCCTATGCCGCTGCCCACTGCGCAATACAGTGGCTCCATTCTCACTGTACTACCCAAACTTCATTAGAGGGAGCAGAAACACCACAGAAATGTTCTATGGTTGCACTAGCTGCTGGTTTTCAACTACCTCACAAAGACTTTTGAAGGGCAACTTCAGTTAGTTGTATTTTAGTGACTGTAAGAGCAAAAGTACAGTAATGGAAACTTTTTTATCTGTAAGAAAAGACAACCCTAATGCATTTGGTGACTGGTACCTTCAGTTTAACATTGTCATGTAGACTTACTACAGTTCTGTGGACTTCCAGCAGTTGGTCTCTCCTGATCCTACTGGATTTTCTAGGACCTTCTGGATTTAAAGCTGAAGCAGCCCACTGTTAGAAGTAAGAAGTCTAGTCAGCAAAGAATGAATTTTTTATGAGTTCCAATAGATACCCTGCCTGAGATGGGGTTAGGAACAGCACTGATGTTCCCCAGGCTGCTGCTGCTGCTTTATAATTGCAGCATTTGTGGTGTCACTATTCTGAGTGGCACCTGGAGTTTCGTAGCCTTTATGGGAAACTATCTGAAAATGGGATAAGAGAGGCCATTATTTCTCAGAGCAGCTTTTGGTGGACCAGAAAAAAATAGCAAGACTCTATGACAAATCAGTCATGGTTTCTGAAGAAACAAGAATTCCCTGTGAGAAAGAAAAGCCGCCTTTGCGTTTTATGCTGTAACATGAAGAGATGGGCACAGTCACAAGCAGGGATGCGCAAAATTGAATTTGTGTTCACAGATTCGATCAAAGATTTTGAATTTACATTGAATTGAAAATCCAGTTTTTCAAATGCTCAAAAATTCCATTGAAACAAACCAGTTCCTTGCTTGCAGATATGATTTGATTGAACTTTTGTATTTTGCTTTCTTTTTCTTCTTGAAAAGGGTTTTATCAATGAAAAAAGGCCTTTGTGAAAAAGTTAAAAATGAATGTGAAAATCCAAATTTTCGATTTAATGATTTGACAACAAAATGAATTATCAGATTTTCGATTAAGATAGTGAAACAAATATGATTTTTTTTCATGCATACCCCTAGTCACAAACTACTTGCAGTCTAACAAAAGACATTTATGATGAGTTGGCAAGAATTTTACAATAAGAGGTATCATAATTGTTGTTGTTAAAGGCAAAGGCTACACCCTACACAGAGGGAGGAGGAGAAAGAGAGAGAGAAACACAGGGAGTGAAAAGACTTAAATTGTCTCTTCCTGTTTCACAGTTGGACGAAGCCCAGACTTAATGCAGAAGAAAAATGGATAAAGATCACTGGGAGGCGGGGATCCACATTGCCCACCTAAACTTCTGCAGCTCTGGATACAGAGCAGATAAGCTAATCAGAGACCTGATATTGTTAACAATGGTTCTTTCTCCACTAGGCCTTATTCCGGACTATATCTCAAAACAAGGGCCTGCCATCCACATGTTAGTGCAAACAATGGCTGGTCCCAGCCAGGGTCTGCTGTAGTCTGCACTAACACATGGATGGTTGGTCCCTAGTCTCATGACTAAACCTGATGAAGGGTCAGTGCAGAAAGAAGAAGGAGGAGGAGGAGAAGGAGGAGGAAGTTGGCTTTGCTACCCTGCTTTTCTCATTCATTTAAAGGGACTCACCGAAAGTCATCCAGCTGGCTTCATGGGGGAGGGCAGAATCAAACCCGGTATTCCCAGATAAAAGAGTCTTGACTCCCTAACCACAAGACCAAAGGGCCGAAGACCTGACAGAATTTCTGGATGGCTTATTTTAAGAGTCTTCATTCTAAAATCAGCAGAAAGACATTGCAAGGGTTTCTAGAATCAGGTAAGCAGTATGGCATCTCTTGGGTTGACGTGATCACACGCGTCAATGGGATGCTATATCATTTTCCTAAGGGTGGAATGGAGTCCTGAGGACCTCCTAGAAGAACCCTAATTGTAAAATATAGTAATAACTAGCTCTGCCATCCTTACTGGTTAGCCCTCACTCCACCCTCTTGTCTGCCTATGGAAGGAATTGTCAGATGGGTGTCCAGTGTTGTAGCAATTTCCCAAACGCTCAATCCAGGGTCTGCAAATCTACTTTAACCCCTGGTCTAAAGAAGCAAACAGTAGATCTAGAGAGAGTCTTCTCCTCAAAATCCTCATTCTGCGAGAGAACCAGAAAGCCTGGAACTTGTGCTTTTATATTTTGTATCCATCTATCTTACACAATCACTAGCCACCTTGAAACTAAGTGGCGGGGCATACATTCAGCACCATTCCATGTAAGGCTGCCAACTTGCCCGACATCTTACTGTGGTGCTGGAAATGCAACAGCGCCACTTAGTGGCTGGAGGACAAGCCATTTTCACACATTCTGACCCTCCATAGGAATAATATAAGAGTTGATATAATTATTGTTATATTGAGAAGCCCTCAAGATTGTTGACGTGTTCAGAACATTCCTGTCAACAGCACTGAAAATTTGGAATGCACTGGCCCAGTTAATTGTGAAGAACTGGGAACAATCAACATCAAATATGGACTATTCTGAAACGATTTCCTTTTGCTACAACTCTTTTTCATAACTGTAATGCCACTGTCAATAATACTAGATAACTTAAAATTGCATGGGGTCTACCATTGGAAATGGAACTCTTGTTAAACATAATCAGAATAATAATCAGATGAATAGCAATGGGATTAGGAACTGAAGAAAACATGCATTGTTATTAATTAACTAAGTGGGAACTGCCAAGTCAGATGTAGTGATACTTGAAGCTGGTGATTTAGTTAAATGATGATGCATTATTATCAATGATGACGATAATGAAGATAATAAACGTACAAAAGTTAAAAAGAAAATGGTATTTTAAGTATAAAAACAGTCCATAAAAATTTGAAATCAAAGCTCAAAGGAGAAAAATACTATTAAGGTTAAAAAAAACCCTGAATCATATTGGTAACTTGTTATAGCATAGGTATAATTGACTCGAGGTTCTGGTCCTTTCCCTAATGGCAGTTAAACTGACCAATGTGGCCTGTAGAACCGAATAATCTGCACAATGGATTAGGCCCCACACCTCACCAGTAGACCAGCCCATCTGCTAAGGGTCTAGGTCATGGCACCACATTCTGCTCAACCAGAGGGCTGTTTTTAAGCAATCCACCGGTGTGTGGACAGCATGCGTCCATGGTCCTTTTCAACTGGGCACCCGGATGGCAGTTCCAGGCATCCAGGTGAAAAACCAGGCTGGCAACTTTGAAGTTATGCTGGAACAAAACTACTTCTAACCTGGTCCAACACAGCACAAGGTAACCTGCACTGTGCCTAAGGTTCATTGGCTCAAAACCCCCCTGAAGATGATAACTGCAAATCATGCATTGCTAGAAGTGCATTGCTAGTGACGTTGATTCGCTGCATCTCCCACATAGTAACAGTGGACAAGAGAGAAAGGAGGTTTGGTCGATTATATGAAGTAGAGCAAAAGAATGTATCGTAAGTACTGGTGAAACAAAATATTCTTATAGAAAGGAAACAATGAAAAACTGATCAGAAGAAAAACAACGGCATGGACAGTAAACCAAAAGAAATAAAGAAAACGAAGGTAATGAGTATACCATTAGAAAGGAAGATTGGGAAGACAGGAGGGACAGAGCGAGAGAGGAATGTCTATTATGTGCAGCCCCTTTTAATGAACACTGAGCAAAACTGAAAAGTTCAAAGCAATGCAGAAACTATTTAGAAGACATAAAACTAGGCAAAACAGCAATGTTGCAGCTAAAATAGCAATTCTACAACTGCAAAATCAATGCTAACTGGAACTACCTACCTTCTTCAAAGGTTCCCCATCAATTCCTAAAGCCTTGACTGGGACTTGAATTAACATTGGGCCAGAACTCCAGACAGAAGAACCTAAGAGGAGCCCTGCTGGGTCAGGCCACAGCCCATCTAGTCCAGCAACGATTGCGCCAGCATAAAATATTTGCCATAAATCACTTTGGCAGTGCCTTATGTCAGCGGTAAAGCAGGGTTAAAGGGTTTTCAATATGCATACAAAATTGGTGCTGTGCTTTTCTGTGAAGAGGTTGCAGCTAGATATTCTGGAATAAAGCGTGGATATTGCAGAAAATTCACGCTTTATTTCAGAACACCCAAATTTGAATGCAGCTAAAGCAAGAGCAGCTGCCGTTCAGTGTCAGGGTGACTGCCGGAAAAGCAGGATGTCTCAGGTTCAAATCTCCAATATCTTCTCAGAAGGTAACGTAAAACCACTTCTGTACCTGGCTCCTGGGCATCTCAAGCAGAAGACGAAGGCAAAACCTTCACTGCTCTCAGTTCCCTGCAAATAGTCCTAAGGGGCATCCTGCCTGTCCCTCCAACCCAGAGGCAATATCTAGGCATCTAGTCTTGTAGCCCAGAGGCTACATACCTATCTATGAATTTATCTATAAGCCATTCCATCTGGTGGGCTGTACCTCTGACAATAAAAGTGCATGCATGTGTCCATGCAGACATTGAAGGTTGCACCCAAACCCATTTTTGCTTTTTGTCTTTTGGGAGTGGCGGTGGTAATAGCTACCAAGTATCCCTTATATAGCTAGTTATTAAATGCTCTTCGCACTGTGGATGAACAGACCTTGATAAGGAATGCAGGTATATCATCTCCCCATAGAACCTTGAAAATCCCCCTGTACTGTACTTTGGGACAATCTGGAAAGCTGTCCACTCTGGAGGGTTGATTGAGTTGCAATCTTCACAATGACTTTTTAAGTGCACATTAATGAATATGGCAATTTCTCTGAGAAAAGGCCTCATAGGTATATTTTTTAAAAAGAAACAAACCACTTTGGACTTCTCCCAATGAGGCTTTGTGATTTGTCCCTAAGGCTAGGAGCATCTTCTGCCCTCCCCAGGTGCTTTTTCCATTGGCTGCTTCCTGGTATCTTTCCCCAAGCATGCCAGGAATTGCATTTCATCTCGATTGCTGTATGCTCAAAGGTTGGGGGCGCGCGGGGGGAATGACAGAAAGAACAGATAAAACCGCAGGGGACTTGATAAGATTCAGGAAAGACATAATTTTGATTTCTGTAGTTGTGGCACTCCTGAAAGCCCAAAACGTCTTTGCAACACCTGTGTGCTTATTTTCAGGTAGGCTTAATTCCATTTTTCTGAGACAGGATCCCTCCCTGGCCTGTTAAATCAGTTGTCGAAGAGCAAAGTGTCAAGATAAACAAGTTTCAACTTCTAAAAGGAAACAGCAGGTGGCAATTTTGGTAAGGGAAAAAATGGGGAGATTGGGAGAAAAGAAGGAAGAAACGCCCTTCAATCTTTAGCTTCTGTGTATAAACCACATTGCAAACAAAAATACTCCAAGGCCGAAGTCAGACATGACATTTGGTCAGATTCCAGGCCGCATTCTGATCTGAGAGTTCAGACTTTAAAATGGATTTCTGGTATTTCCTCCCCCCCCCCCCCCCGCTGGACTTTCTCACCATATTTGGGACTAAATGGTGAATGGATTTTCC
Source organism: Aspidoscelis tigris stejnegeri (assembly GCA_023333525.1). NCBI lineage: Eukaryota > Metazoa > Chordata > Lepidosauria > Squamata > Teiidae > Aspidoscelis > Aspidoscelis tigris. The sequence continues at coordinate 2,280,992 of JALMGA010000017.1, forward strand.
CCATGATTTGTGCTCAATATCCCATTTACATTTGCAAAATGTGACTGCAGAAGGTTGCTGGGGCTGTTCTGTACTTTTGTTGGTAGGATTTAGGATTTTCCTTTCTCTCTTGCCCAACCTCTGAGCCAAATCTGCTCCACCCTGTGGACAGAGAAAGGAGAGCTGAGTAGAGATTAAAAGTGGATATGTTTGGACACATCATAATTGACCTCGCAATGCGGTCTGATCTCAGACAGACTATTTTGCTGTTGTCTGACCGTGGCCTAATTGTTTTGCAGGAAAAGACATTTATGATTAAAATGCACATCTAATAAATACAAAAAAATAAAATGGCTATTTCTTAATTGTCAACTCCCAGTTTAGACAGTCCCTGTCGGAAATCCTGCAATTCATCAATCTTTCCGTCTAGTACATCTAAAAAAGTCTGTAACTCAGTCTTAAGTTGGTTTTGTCTGTGTTTGCTCTCTTCAACTTCTGTCCGCAGAGTTCTGACTTTTTCTTCGAGGTCTTTATTCCTTTTTTCCGCAGCCTTAAAAAGAAAGTTATAGAAAAGTCTCAGTACTGAACCAAATTAGGTGAGTTTAATCAGATGTAGATTAGGGATGCGCTGAACAACCATTCACACTCTGGCAAATGCCTGTAGAGGCAGGGGACCGTAAGAGTCTTTGGCTGCCTCCAGACTTGTGGAATAAATCTGCAGTTAAAGTAAAAAGTGCAGCTTACCTACTGTGCAGTGATGACCAGCCATCCCGACTAAAAAGCAGCTCCACAGCTTCCTCGTCAGAAGCTGCAAGAGCTGAGTTGGCACACATGGTCATGTGGGCAGAGGCAGCCAATCAGATTTGAGCTGCCCTCCTGCCTCTTGTGAGGGAGGGGGGTCGGCGGCGGGCATGCGCCAGAGCGGTGGAGGCAGCGGTGGGAGAATGAGAGACCACGTGACGGCGGCAGTGGCGGCTGACCCTTGCTTGGTCCCCGTCGCCACCAGTGCCGGAAGGAGGGAGGGAGGGAGGGAGGGGGTCGTGTGCCGTCTTCTCGCCTCACCTCAGGATGGTCTCCCGGGTGGGGCGGGGGGTGGGGGAGAAAAAGATACTCTTTCCCGAATGAAGTTTTCAAGCACTTTCAGAACCAGGATCGAACATGATTAAAGTTGAAAGTAATGGGATCAGGCAAATTCATGTTTGCATCCGGTTCTTTTATTTCGGTTTAGCTTGTAATGGGAACGGGGCCATAATGTTCTGAAGTTTTAAAGTAGTTCTCGCATCACCTCTTCCATAAGCAGTTAGGCAAATGAATCCCTGGGAAATGATAAGATTTCCATTTGTATTGCAGAATCATATAGGGTCTGCCTGAACACAGGAAAGAAGCAGGAGGGGCAGGAGAAATGGATTTTGAGGAAGCCAACGCTGGGCCTCCTTGCACTTAACTTTCGTGGAACACTGCTGTCCCCATGCGTGCTGGGCCATTGCTATGGTGATCGGGGACTGCGCAGCCACCACCACACCACTGCACCACCCCACACAGCCTTCACATATGGAGTAACACAAAGTCCGCCTGTGGGAGTTGACCAACAGTGCTCTAGACTTTAGTTTTTACTCATCCACAGGGCATATCTAGGAAAGAGGCATCACCGTGGTATGTGGACGCTCTTTCTCTGAGCATCGTGGGCTCTCTGGATCACCTTAGTGCAAACAAACTTACTGTTCCAAACGTTTTGCAAAATATGTGAAACTCTGTTTTGCACACTGGTAGTAAAGCATTTGACAGCGCGCTCCTAGAACTCAGGGTTGCTAGGACAGGATCCAACTTCCTTCCAAGTAAAGAAATCAAAATCAAAGCATCTCGAGGACAGAGCTTCTATTAGATCCCACCCAGCATCCACAGGTTCTATGTAACAATCTATTAAGTAAGCAAATCCTTCTGGCCCATGTTCGCCAAGGAAACATTCACTGTCCTTTTCAGATTTCAAAAAAGCTTGTAAGCCAACATGGGCATAGATCCTCTACCGCCAAAAGTATATGCAAAACACTAAGAAAAACTCATACCTGCAATTTTTCAGACAGTGTTTCACATTCTGTCATCAGTTCTGGTATGATTTCACCTTGTTTTCGAAGATCCTCTAACTCCTAGAGAAAGGATGACCAAATACAGAAGTTATCACTATAGGCTTCCTCCCACAACAGATCAACCTTCAGAAATATATAACCAAGGCCCCGTCTTCATGCAATAAAAAGCCCGTTAAAAAGCTTATTTTGCCATGGAGCGTCTGCATGCAGAGCTTTTCTCTGGGCTTCCAGTGCCACAAAGGAGGAAAATGAGCGGAAGAAAGAACCTCCCCTTTAAACAAGAATACCAATGCACTTTTTGAAAGCTGCGGGTATTCCTAGCAACATTGTGCATGGAGACGCTCCGTGGCAAAAGAGATATTTGGGGGCGGGGATTGCGAGCCATGTTCCCATCTTTCCTCTTTTTTTCAGCCTTCTCCCTCGTTTTCTCTTCATATAAAATCATCTCTCTCTCTCTCTCTTTTTGCCTCTCATCCACAGTCAGTATTCAAGATCTATACTGAATGCAAGAAAACAGTAGGCGGATGGAGATCTTGTGGAAGCAATTCATTATGTTACTCACAAGATCGCAGAAAAAAGCACTCTGGCTCTGCCGCCGCTGCCGCCTGCACACACAGCCTTAAACACTCACACATCTCCCAGAACTGCAGCACCTTTCCTTCCTTTCCCTTTCTAAAGGTCAGAACTTTTAAAGAGCCAGAATTGTGCAGAATTGCAACATTGTTATCAGGTGTGAAGTAGGTGGATTGCTACAGTGAAACCGCTGTTGTACAGGGTGGATTTTTACAGTGAAATTACTATCTTTGGAAGCAAGCTCTGGATTCCAAAGTGATAGATGTTTCTGGTGGGTTTTGCAGGCAGGGGAGACAGACGGAGATGTTGTAAAAACCAATGGCTATTTTTCTTTTGGACTTGTCGGGGGTTGTCGTCCTGGTTGTGGCTGCGCAGAGCGCAGTCCCTCCCCGTCCCCACCGGCACCCTATCAACCAGAGAGGGGGCGGGGATAAAAAGATGCGGGCAAAGAAAACACGCTTCCGTGGGGACGGTAGGTGTGTTTTAAACATGCATTTTGCTGAGCCTCATGCAGATGCTTAATTTGGAATTCAACTGCATTTTTAAAGTCTTCTGCAATAGAGGGACAATAGAGAAACAAAAAAGTTCCATGTAGATGGGGCCAAGCCTAAATACAAAGTGGTATTATTAAGTTAATCCTGGGGCAAGGCAGAGGGAACCCAGAAATATCTGCACAGACAAAAGTAAATGCAAGGTTAAGATGCTAACTTTAAGATTAAAACCAAACTGTTTTCAGATTCAGTTTTCATAAGACCTATTTAAGCATTTATTTGCACCTGCTAGGTAACTATTCAAGTTTCCTAGTAAGTTTAGATTTCAAGAGCCTCCACAGGTCTCTGTTCCAACTCAAGGAAAACGGCAAAATTGGACTGGAATCACTTTGAAGAGAGGGAAAAGACCTACTGTCTGGGTTGCGCTCTTTCTCTTCTCTATTGGCGCATAACAGAACTGTATATAATTTTACTGTTTTATATAGTAAGCTGACAACTCTCACATGACTATTTTGAAATCTCAAAATCGCAAGCGCTGAAATCAACTTCAGACCGTGAGCCGGCCACACTCACGTTTTAATCCACGTTTGATCCATCTTCAGACTAAGGGTTTTTTCCCCACTGGCACTAAGGACTCATTAAGGACCCATTAGGCACCGGTTTGGGACCGATCAGGAAGACCCTGTTCCCACTTCAGAACCAATTAGGACCCAGTGCGTTCACACCTGTTCAAGGGAATTCTGGATTGAATGAGTCCTTCAGACCCTGAAATCTGGTCTTCCCGTGGACCTCATTAAAGGGGTCTTCAATCTGGCCTTCAGCCGTGAAGATTAGAAGGCTTGCGTTTGCACTGCGATCGGTTCAATGCGGTCCAGGGGTGGGCTCTGGGGGGGCACCTCAACGGGATGTGGGCACCCTGAACCCCAAAGCTCCAAAGCAGGTGGCTATTCTCCCTAGACGGCTCCGATGATGGCTCCGAAGATCAGCACAGACTGCGCAGCCGTCATCTGCGTAACAGGCAATCGGGAACCCTCGGACAATGCAACCACCACGCAGGCAACGCTCCAGGGAATCCCGGGTGTCCCAAGCCCTTGCCATCCACGCAGACAGGAGGGTGGGAGACAGGGGAGGGGCAGCTGTGGCAATCCTTATGGATCAGTGCTGTGGAGCTTGGCTGAGGCTCCAAAAATGCTCCGTAGCAGCTTTGGGGTTTCACCCCTCCCAGAAATGCTGCTTGACTGATGTGCACATCAGCCAATCGCTCCACGCTGCTTTCGCGTTTTCCACTTGAGGACAGACGGATGCTCCACATGGGTGCTCTGACGTTCCCACTGTGATCATGCCTGGCACCCATGACTATTGGGTGCTACACTGCCCGTAGAGAAGTATTGCGTACTTGCCGGAATCTGGCAGCTCATATGACTCCCTGACCCGACTGCGCTTGAGTAAAGCATCAGGATCAGCATCGCTAAAGCTATGGCACTGACTCATGCAGAGTCACGCAGGGCATCACGGTCAAGATGGTGGCACCCTGCGGAGGATCGGTAGCACAATCAAGCACAGGTAACTGATCGATCGGGGGGGGGGGGGATAGGCTGCCGTTGACTAGTGCTCACAAGTGCAAGCGCTGGTCAACATTAGTCTCTAACACACCTTGGAAACACCCCCAGAGAAAGATTCTAAGATCTAAGTGAGGCAGTTTGGTCAAGCGGTTAGGGAGCTGGACTCTTATCTGGGAATACCGGGTTCGATTGCACCCTAACCCTGGAAGCCAGCTGGGTAACCTCGGGCTAGTCACAGCTCTCTTCTGAGCTCTCACAGCCCCACCTACCTCACAGGGTGTTCTGTTGTGGGGAGAAGAACAGAAGGTTTGTCAGCTGCTTTGAGTCAGTTGGCTTTGAAGCCAACACTTCTTCTTCTTCCTCTGAATAACTTAAAAATGCCCCTTTAAGCAGATAGTATGGACCATCTGTTTGGCAGAGAGAACAATCCCAGCAGCTGTACTTGCTGCTACTGTATGCAAAGTTCTCTGTGCCGGAGAGTGCAGCAATTACATTTTAAAATATTTACTTCCGTCGTGCTGTTTCGGTCACCCTCCCTTAGCTTTTGAGGGTTCCTCTAATAGGAGGATTTCAAAGGTCTTCCTTTCATGGCATTCCATATGTGAGCAGAAGTCTTGCTGGGCTTCTCTTGTACAGCCAAGAATAGCTGGTGTCTGGGCTGCTGTGGGCTTAATCAGAGGTCTGTGAACATAAAAGTGCAGCCTGAAAGCAAGCAAGGGCAGCCCCGCTCAGCAAGGGGAAATGAACCCTGTAATATTCATGAGCCCATTTTCTGGCTGAGTGGGAGTCTTGAAAGTTACAAAATATGGCTCATTAGGAATGCTATTACTAGCAGAAAGGGCCAGAAAGAAAGCATGACATTTTTCTTTGAGGGATAGTGCAGAAGAGATATTTGAAACCAACGCATCCAAATCCATCATCCTGAACAATTTCCACGCACTTGGAGCTACTTCAGCAGGCCTGGCTGTTAAGAACATTAGCCATATCAGCCCTAAAAGAGCTTATAGGCAGACATGCTGTTTGCTCTGGCATTAGGTTAACATAAAACATTAAAGGAGGGAAAATTACTGACAGGTAATATTTGTGCAAAATCTCAGTTCCTTCAGGAGCAATAATCATAAAAACGTGGCCTCAGTTTCTCAAAGTCTGGTCCCACCTTCCCCTTAAACCTTCTTTGGTCCATTTTCAGGTCTGACTACTGCTCTCTATCCATTTCAATTGTGGACGTATAGGAAAGTCCAAATGCGGGTGTACCCTCAGAGGTCCACGCGCTGATGACACATGAGAAAACCTTTTCCTTCCTTCCTTCCTTCCTTCCTTCCTTCCTTCCTTCCTTCCTTCCTTCCTTCCTTCCCTCCCTCCCTCCCTCCCTCCCTCCCTCCCTCCCTTCCTTCAAGTGGCATCTTTAAGACTCTGGAACTCCTAGCATCAAGGTAAGTCACGTGCCTACAATATAAAACACGGCCTTCACAAGAAACCTTCTTCAATCCTCCTTCAGTTCTGTCTGCTCACACCTTTTCACCTTTCACTCTCCATTTGGACTTTCCTGAATGGAAAGTCCATCAATAAAATGGATAGAAATGGAAAGGTGTGAGCAGTCAGACCTAAAAATGGTCTGGAAAAGGTTTAAAGTGAAGGTGTGACCATAGCCTACAGTATTTTGGGCCTGGATGTCACCATCTAGCTATCATGTGGAGGCTGGGGGCTCATTTGCTCTCCCTATAGTTGATGGCTATCAGAAGCAGGGATCATCCAGTCAGGATAAATATGGGAGACTGATGATCTGTTCCAGCGGAAGCTGCTTCCACCTCTGTTGCTTCCACTGCTTTCTTTGGAGCTGTTGTTGGGAGCTTTCTTTAGGCAGTCCCCTCTCTGCTCTGCTCTGCTCCAGCCCACATTGCTGCTGCCACTGACTGTCCACTTGTTTCCAGGACTTCATTATTCTTCTTGGCTCCCAGCCTTAGGAGCCTGGAACTGGATTCAACAGCCTCCCATCCTATTCAACCCAAAGAATGTCTCATCCCAAAAAGGATAATTTTCCAACTATGAATGAGGCACCCCAAAAGAGGCTTCAGAGTACAGGAAGGTGATTTATGATATTTTCTGTCTGTCCCCTGAGCCTCAATTTTGCCCCAGAGGCAATCCTAAATATGTGTGTGATCGCACCCTGAGAGAACACATCAGTAAAATGACTAGCAGTTTTCCTTTCACGTTATGACATTCAGAAGATCCACTGTTTTTATTTCTGCTTTATCTAGCTCAGGAAATCCACCCTCGGGTTACATAATTACTAAACACTTTTATGATGTTTTCTTTCCGTCTCAAAGCGGACCGAAGCTGGATTAAAACTTAGGTGTAGATGGATCCTAGGGCTGCGAAAGCATATTTTGTCTTTCTAGCTCCTCGGTCTACTCCCTAAGAAAGCAAGAATAGCTTTTGCCCAGTTTAAAAATAGAGATTTGAGACCAAATTTTTTACTGTTGCACACAAGGAAAGGAAAAGAGAAAAAAAAAATCCAATAATAATAAGCTAATAAGCTACACCATATCTGGGTACATTAATCACATTCAAAACTGATTTGCCCAATTCCTAAAATAATCTGCATAGCATTTACACGTTAAGTGCGTGTGTGGAAGGGGCTGATTGCTGAAGATGTTTTGACTATAAATTACTAGCTATAAGTAACTCATTAAGTTTTCTTCTTAAAAGGAAAAACATACCAGCTCTTTATCTTGAAGATCCGTTTCTAATTCCTGGAGGCGTCTGCTGAGCTGTACATTTCGTTCCCTTTCCTTATTTATTTCATTGCATTGTTCTTCCAGCTCATCAATCTAAGAGGAGAAAAAATGCAACCAGTCCAAGTTCTCATTTTGCCAACAGGTAAACAAGGATATTCTATTTTAAATTTAATAACTGGAGGAGGGGGAAAAATTCATAGAAGCAAGGAGGTAAACAGCTGCCTTCCAAAAACTGTTGTTTGGAAGCAGATGGGGGAAGACTAGAGAAAAAGCCACTGCTGTATTCACACTTAAGTCTTAATCCAGTTTCAGTCCACTTTCAGAGCGAGAAGAACACATCAGTAAAGTGCCTGGCCATTTTCTTTCTGTATTATCTAACCCAAAGGAAAGCAAACCGCTTGTCAGTTTGCTGATGTGCTCATTCACTCTAAAGGTGGATCGAAGATGGATTAAAACATAGGTGTGGACAATTGAGAAACCAACCTATGCTTCCACTTGCATTAATTTTTGCCTTCCCTGGCCCTCCCTGTTCCAAAAAAACAGAAACAACAGCATCTATGACCTTACTGATGTCCAGAGAGGCATTCAGTTACCAAAGCAGCACTTTCCCCCAGGAAGCCAACACATGAAAGGTGGGTGGTTCAAAGCCCAGCTCCTCTAGCCAATATCCTGTATCTTGCTATACCAAATGACACATAATTAAGGTGGAAAGATAGCTGCAAGCAACCTAGAGAACAAAATATGCTGCGAAACTTCATTTACTTGAAGCAGTTTGCAAAATGGCAACAATAAGAACAACTCTTGTCCTTAAGTGTATCACCAAAAACGAACACATTAAAAACAATTAAAACATATTATAACCATGGCAGTGTCTGAATATGAGAAAAAGGCTGTTCCTTTACTTAGCCAAAGAACATGGCAAAGAGCTGCGTCTTCACAGCTCCTCTGAACACATAGAGTGAAGGTGCCCGACACGCCTCGGGAAGGAGACTCTTCCACAGCCTGGGAGCCACCACTGAAAAGGCCCTATATCCTGGTCGCCCACCCCCTTTGCTGCTGAGGGTGATGGGACAACCAGGAGGGCCTCTCCGCCAGATCTTGGCACGGATGGGTTGATGTGGAAGAAGGCGTTCCTTTAGATAATTGGGTCCCAAGTAATTTAAGGCCTTAAAGAAGTCAAAGTTAACACCTTGAATTGGGCTCGGTAGCGAATTGGCAGCCAGTGATAGAACTTTTTGAAAGAACTTTTCAACACACAAACACAAAGAATTTTTAAGGCTTCGTCTAACTTAAAACCAGTTCTGCTCCTGTCAGTCTTATGCTAACAAGAGGCACCCTGCCAGCTAATCCTATTAGCACCTCTTACTGCTTGCTACAACTGAACAATTGAGCTAGCCGCTGCCACTCCATTTTGCTTGGTTGCATTACTTCACTAAGGAGAGCCTGCCTGCCTGACTTTTAAAACCTATTGCTTCCTGTGGAATAAAAGTGTTCTCTTTAAAATTATTTTGTCTCTTTCAATAAAGATGATCAGTTTGTTTTTTCTGCCTCAGAACTCCTTCCTTTCCCCAGTATCCCTTAAGAATCTACGCCAACCGAGTGCAACCCGCCTTAGAGCAGTTCCTAAACCTACCTGACAGTTGGGGATCCCAACAGGTACCATTCCCCATAGACCCAGTTCATTCCTTTTCAACGGAACTGTTGCCACAACCTTTCGAAACAGAAAATTGTCAAAGAAAAGTCTCCCAAATGGCTGGCGCTGCAGCCGCAGCATCTCACACCCCAGACTATTCAGAGCGTATGAAGGTACGGCCCCCACAGGATCCTATCTTGCTGCAAAGAGGGATGGGCAAAAAAAATGTTCGTCTTTGCAATTTGTACAAGTTGCGAACGTTCAAAACTTTGCATTCGAATCGAACATCGGCTACATTTGAAGACAGACATTCGTGCGCAAAGCAAAAGCCTTGGTGCCTTTGTTCAAAGCTTCGTTACATTCAAAGCAGCTGCCCCGTTGTGTCCAGAGCGGATTCAGATTAGATTCAGATCAGATTTGAACAGATTCAAAGGCGTGACTTATGGCAGCAGGGATATGAAGAGAATTCGAAGGAGGTTTGAAGCTGAGCACATTTGAAATGCCTCCATTCCCACAAATGCAAATTTCTGTCCCATTTGCTCTGAAATTTTGACATTACAAAACACCCTTTATAGCATTTCCATAGCTAAGATGCAGAGCCTGAGCGTCTATGTCCTCCCCCCCCCCCCCCCGCTCTCTCAAACTCTTTCCCATCTTCTCCAGAGGGTCGTCGGTCTATGAAATTTGCTGCCGGAAGAGGCGGTAACAGCTACCAGCCTAGATGGCTTTAAGGAAGGGTTGGAGAAGTCTATGGATGACAGATGTATCAATGGCTACTAGAATGGATGCCTAAGAAGAAGAAGAAGAAGAGTTGGCTTTTCTACCCACTTTTCTCACCCATTTAAGGTGACTCAAAGCAGCTGACAAACCTCCTGTTCCCCCCACAACAGACACCCTGTGAGGTAGGTGGGGCTGTGAGAGCTCAGAAGAGAGCTGTGACTAGCCCAAGGTCACCCAGTTGGCTTCATGGGGGAGGGCAGAATCAAACCCGGTATTCCCAGATAAGAGTCCAGCTCCCTAACCGCTACACCAAACTGGCTCACTGGCTAAATACATCCTTCAGGCTGGGGGGACAAGCAAGATGCTTCTAAGGCCATTTGCTGGGATTTGAGAGCTGGAGGTTTGCCCCTGTCTCTACTTGAGATGCCCATGGGCAATTGGTGGGCCACTGTGCGCAACAGAATGCTGGACTAGATGGGCTGTGGCCTGATCCAGCAGGGCTCCTCTTATGTTCTTATGTTCTTATCTAAGTTGTCTCTCTTCCGTGATAAACCCAAAGGAAGAGGATTTTTTTTCTTACTGTTACCATTTTGTGACTCCCAACATACTCTTCCTTTTTCACCCAGAGAATAAAGTAACAGGATTAGTCTTCCATTAGCAGGGTGGAGAAGCTTAATTTTTCCTCTTTCTCTCCCACACCCTGCTGGAACAGGTGTTGCAGACTTTGCTGCCTCCAATACATCTTTTAGATCAGCTGATTCTAATGTCACGGGAAACGGAAGCAGGATCTGCTTCACATATATAAGATCCTAAGTTCGGTCCCTGATATCTCCACAAAATGGTGAGTAAACTGTATGGAAGTGGCTACATATTCAAGGTTGCGGGGCAGCTGATTTTAGGTAAGGCCCATTTTCATGTAGACAGGCATGGAACCACAGCCTTAAAGCATCTCACCCACCACCAGGTCTTCTAATTAGGGGTGTACAAGAATATGCTCAAATTTGTACCCGTATATTCCGGTGTATAAAGACATCTGGGCGTATAAGACGACCCCCAAGTTTCTAGTTAAAATACAGAGTTTGGGATATACTCGCCATATAAGAAGACGACACCCGGCGTATAAGACGACCCCTGACTTTTGAGAAGATTTTCCTGGGTTAAAAAGTAGTCTTATATGCCAGAATATACAGTACATTTGACTCTGAAGCAAATGTTGGCTGCATTCCAAGATTGACATTTAAATGCGAAGCAAATGCCGGGGAGGCACTCACATCTGCAGTGGATCCGGGGCAGATTCAACGCGGATCCAGAGTGGATTTGATACGTTCAGAGAGGATCCACAGGCGTGACTGGCTGGCAACAAGGATTCAAAGTGGATTCATTTAGCATTCAAAGAGCATTTGTATTGAATTACAATCCTACCACATTCAAAGGGCTCTATCTGAACAAATGCAAATTTCCCCACATTCGATTCGAATAGAACATGAAAAAAACATTGTGTGCATCCCTAATTCTAAGCCCTCCTGCGGAACCCTTTTAGCCGTCTTTCCCAGAAGGGAGCGGAGGCTTTAGGAGAAAAGGCAGAATACACAATAAATGCCATTTTAATAAATTAAAATTGGACGGGAAAGGAGCACAACTTACCAACGTTGACCAGCGCTTGCACTTGGAGCACTAGTCAACTTTGGCCATTCCCTCTCCCCACAATCAAATACTTACCTTCGATTGTGGGGGGGGGGGATGACACCATCACCTTGATGATACCGATACTCGGTGCACGCGCAGTCAAGTCCATGATCATCTGAGGTATGCCGGAAGAAGACCAAATGGTTGCTGTCCAAATACTTAAAGTGTTAGGTAAACGTTGGCTAACGTGTGGAGCATGCTTTCATGCTCCACACCTACTCAGTGAGTAGTGAACTTCCAGTGAGGGCAGGCACGCTTGGAGGCTGTACCAGCCTACTCCAATGCATACGCTCTTCGCCAGAAGTTAACTAGTTCTTCACTAGAGGGCATAGTGCAAATAGGCCTAGGAAAGCTGCCCAAGGGAAGTTTTCATCAATGTTTTCACTAAGTGCAAAAATCCATTTCTGAAAACTGCACACAAGGATATCTGTGCTTACGCCACGGACAGTTTCAGAGGCAGGTCAAAACGGAAGTTAAAAATGACCAAAGACTTTCTTGGTTTCCTAGCATGGCGGGGAACCAAGTGGCCATTGCTCAGCCCAAAAGCTCGGTCACTGTCTGTCGCCTCTTATTAAGCTGAGAAAGGAATAGCTCCAAACCCTCAAAGGGTAGATTTCCATCTGTGAAAAGCTACTGTGCCTCCTCCAAGACCGTTCCAAGACGGCTGTTCTACTCAAAAAGCTAAATTCAGCGTAGAACTGCTGGAAGGCAAATCCTCCCGCTGTCAGCAAACCTTTGCCAAAAGTGTGTGGGCCAATTAAGAGCTTTTGAAAGATCACACCGTATTATTTTAGTGACAGTACACACTACTATTCCTGGACCACTGCTTTAAAAACCTGCAAACAACCTCCCCAGTTTACACCTCTTCATCATTCTCTGCTGACATTTTACATTCTGAAAATAGAGGAACCCTGCTTTTTTGTGAACAGAGATGATTTTATAACGCAGTTGTCTATAGTGCAGTTAAGAATTGGATTTGGAAAGGAAAAAAAAAAGACTCAGAATAGAGAAAGGAGTAAGACAAAGTGCACCGTGACCCCACATTTGGTTGATTTGTGCAACAACTTCATTGCGGAATAACAGCAGCTGGAATTCAAACTGGGTGTGAAAATATTAACAACTGGAGATAGGCAGGAACATACACAGAAAGTTAAGATCTGGAAGAACTCACTACGAGAGTGAGAGTAAACCCTGGATTAGTGTAAAATAGGCATACTTGAGGAATTTACTGGGAAAAAAATGGAGATGACAGACATAAGAATATAAGTGGAGCCCTGCTGGATCAGGCCACAGCCCATCTAGTCCATAAGAACCTCAGAGGAGCCCTGCTGGATCAGGCCACAGTCCATCTAGTCCATAAGAACCTCAGAGGAGCCCAGCTGGATCAGGCCACAGCCCATCTAGTCCATAAGAACCTAAGAGGAGCCCTGCTGGATCAGCCCACAGCCCATCCGGCCCATAAGAATCTAAGAGGAGCCCAGCTGGATCAGGCCACAGCCCATCTAGTCCCTAAGAACCTCAGAGGAGCCCTGCTGGATCAGGCCACAGCCCATCTAGTCCAGCATCCTGGCCTACCAATTGCCCATGGGCATCTCAAGCAGGGACAAGGGCAAACCTTCTCCTGCTCTCAAATACCAGCAAATGGCCTTAAGGGACATCCTGCTTGTCCGTCTGTCTGTCCGCCCCCGCCACCCCCTTGAAAGACATTAGTATCTTCTTTGGATCCCATGATTGCCCCTGTGGTCTTGGGGCACCCTGTGAAAGAACAAGAGAAATAAGATAGGTGCTGAATTCCAGCAGTTCTCTGAACTGAATCCTATTTCTGCAGAGGTTTTGCTCCCAGGCTAGTAAAAAAGACTTTTCTGGGGTGGGGGGCAGGAGGAATTATTCATTTTTTGTTATTCCAGCAGGTTCATAGAGCCTATGGGTCAGTATGACAGAGAGGACTCTACAGCAGATTGAAACTGGCTGGAGTGAGTTACCCAAAGGAAGGGCAGAAGGAAGGAGTTCCATGGCAAAAATAATGCAAAAACAAGTGTTTATGAAAATCAGTGAAAAGGAAAAGAGGCAATTCACTGGGCAGCTGAATCAGCCAGCAACAAGGGAACAGGCTTTGATAATATACAAGGATTAGGCAGGTACAAAGATGAGAAGCAGATGAGTCTAGCTTAAATCAATAGTGTTGACTTGTTTCTAGCAGACTTCTGACTGAGAATAAAGTTGGGAAGGGGAGTGAGGGGAGTGAAGAAAAAATGGAAGAATTGGAACTGAAGACCTTCAGTACCTGCATTTTGCTGTTGGCCAGATAACAAAATATCTGCATTATCTATGCAGCATGGGTTTATTATTATTATTTTTACCTAAATTAGTCTCCTTTTGGGAGTGACAAACCTGTTTTTAAAGACCTGCTTTTTTTCCTCAGTACACCTTTAAAGGTTTTAAATTGTTTCCTATCTGGTCAAGTTAAGATCTTTAAGAACGTCATTTTAATTTGTATGTAATATTATTAACATTAAGTGTGTCCCTGTTCCCTCCCACACCATTTTCGTTTCGTATCTTGTCTCTTTAGATTGTAAGCCTGAGGGCAGGGACCTGTCTAAGATGAATATAATATTGAAACCTGCACTGAGACTTTCAGGTGTAGGGCGGGATAGAAATCCATCCATCCATCCATCCATCCATCCATCCATCCATCCATCCATCCATCCATCCATCCATCCATCCATCCATCCATCATCTTCCAATCCATCCATCCATCCATCCATCCATCCATCCATCCATCCATCCATCCATCCATCCATCCATCCATCCATCCATCCATCCACGCAAGCAAGCAACAGACTAACGAACGAACGAACGAACGAACGAACGAACGAACGAACGAACGAACGAACGAACGAACGAACGAACGAACGAACAAACAAACAAACAAACAAACAAACAAACAAACAAAATAAATAAATAAATAAATAAATAAATAAATAAATAAATAAATAAATAAATAAATAAATAAATAAATGTCTTATTTGAAAATGGAGTTTCCTTTCCAAGACGGTTTCCTTAACACGTCTTTACAACGCTTTCCAGGCCTCTTCATGGCAAGTCATGGTCAGAATAACTGTATAGCTGCCCAATTCAGACCACAGATGTGTACCTTTTGCATTTTGCATATATGAAAGCCTACTATACGTGTCAGTTCAGCTTAGAGAATTCCTACAATGCAATACTCAAACGCAGGGATGTGCACAAGTATTCGTCAGACTCAAGACTGGCCCGAAGTCATCTGAATTCAGACATTGGAAGACTGATGTTCAAATTCAGCCTGAATGTTTCAATACATTCGTATGAAACTTCGTTACATTTGTGAGCCTGGGGAGGTAGGAAAGTGACTGTGACACTCACATCTGCAACAGATCCAGAGTGGATTCAAAGCGAATTCAAAGTGTGTTCAAAGTGGGTTGAGAACAGATTTGACACGTTCAGCATGGATATATAGGGGATATGTAGCAGATATGTAGGGGATTCATATTGGAGGTTTGAATCAGATTCATATTGAACATTAGTATAGAATTCAAATCCTGCCACTTTCAAATGGGATCAATTCGAACGAATATTAACATTTTTGCATTCAATACGAATTCAATACGAATCAAATTTGAAAAAAACATTTGTGCACATCCCTACTCTAACCCTGGGCTACAAATATTCTCTACCATGGGAAGACAGATGCCTTCAAATTATGGATCTGGAGCCAGTTGCTAAGATTGTCATGGACTACAAGGAAGTCAAGAAGGTCAGTACTGGATCCAATGATGCCTGACTGTCCCCTTGGGGCAATCTCTGTCCAGCAGAAATTCATGAGAGCAAAGGCACACCTAAAAAAGCGTTATGCTTGGCACGGCTGGTGGAACCAGAAGGACAAGATGGCCATGGACAAGATGGATAAGCAAAATCAAAGACAGTACAAGGATGTCTTTGGAAGATCCATGAAATATTACTAATGTCAGATTGAAATGAAGTCACCCAGAGTCCAACATGACTCCACAGCACCTGACAACAAGAAACCTGCAGTAGAGGAGGGGGTGGTAGAAGATAAGGAGAAGGAAAGGAGGAGAAGGAGGAAAAAAGGAGAAAGTGGAGGAGGCGGAGAAGGGGGAGGGGAAGGAAGAGAATTTGGAGAAGGAGGAGAAGGTGGAAGGAGATGAAGGAGAAGGAGAAGGTGGAAGAGAAGGAGAAGCTGTAGGAGAAGGAGAAGGTAAAAAGGAGAAGGTGGAGGTGGAGAAGCAAGAGGAAGGTAGAAAAGAAAGAGAAAGTGGGGGAGTTGGAGAAGGAGGAGAGGAGGAAGAAAAGTTGGAGGAGGAGGAGAAGGTGGACGAGAAGAAGGAGAACAGGTGGAAGAGAAGGAGAAGGTGGAGGAGGAAGAGGAGAACAAAGTGGAGGATAAAAGGAAGGTTGATGAGAAGGAGAATTATTTCATTAGTGATTTGGGGTCAAAATAATTTCTATTTTGTGCACACAAGATACTGCAGTGACAAGCAGGAAGTAGCTGCATTTGTTCTCTTGCATCCCAATTTCTGCTGTCATCTCTACAGACTAATGTTAGAAAGCAAAAGCACAAAGGAAGAATGTGTGGGTGTGATGGGGATCCTGAAACCAAGGGAGAAGAAAAGCCAAAAGAGGCTACGAAATGCCATTATCTGATCTTCTTGCAGTCTTTTCCTTTGAGATGTCAAAAAGCCATTTACAATACACATCTATTTGTTTTTTGCTCCGATAGCAAAGGGGTTGTTTTTTCTTATTAGGAAAAACAGCATTATCTACAATGTCTTCACATTGTCTCTCTAGAAAAATTTAGCATATTCCTTAGAATATGAATTGAAGCTGCCTATGTCTGCTTGTACACAGCAGCCCTTTGAAAATGCATTTTCTATCCTTCATGATCTGCTTTTTGCTCACTGTAAATAGTAAATTGCTATATGTTTCCACCTTTGCCAATTTCTCCCTCTTTTCCCCTTTCCTTTCTGCCTTTTCATGAACAGGTGAGGCACCTTTAGGTTCTGGAAACTAAATCAGTCCAGCTCTGACTGTAATGCAAGTGCCCCAAACCCATATAGATGACAAAGATAAGTTCGGTACTGAAATCCACTAAGATTACATCCAACTAGTTCCTTATTCCTTTTTTTCATTGCTAGGAAGGACAGTTTACTTATTTCAATCTGATAGCAAGAAGAAAAGACAACATCCTTTTGATCTGCCCACAATTCTGCTCAAAAAATGACAGATAGACCTTGTTTGGAGCTTTCCAATGTCATGTGAACAACTTCCTCGGCCATATCAAAATGGCAAGAAGTGGTATTTCCTATCCTGGAGGAGTCTCTTGACCCTCCAACCTTGCTGGGAGCCTAGCTGGGTGGCTGGGTGGTTGCCGCTTGCCTGGATGGATGAAAAACGGCACGGGCAGCCAGCGATTCTTTCCCCTCCTCTCCCCATTGCCTAGGGCACACAGCAGAAGCAGCAGCAACTCGAGCCCCCTTCACAGCCACAGCCTTTAAAACAGAACCAGCTGCTTTCCTTTCCCTTTCTAAAGGTCAGAACTTTCAGAATTGCACAAATTTGCAACACTGTTATAAGGTGTGAAGTGGCTAGATCGCTACAGTGTAGCTTTAAGGAGTGGATTTTTATAGTGGCTGCTTTGAGGGGTGGATTTTTTCAATGAAATCATTATCTTTGGAAGCAAGCTATTGGCGGAGGGAAACCCTAAACACGGATTCTCATCCCTTAACACCGTACGGTCCCCACAGTAAAAAATGTAAAACATTTCAAGTGCACGAACCGGAGTGAGACCTGTTGAAATGAGGATTAACATTTACAACACTTTGGGGCGATTTAACACACGGAAAGTGTGTTAAGCCAAACCGACGTCGGGTCTGCCAGGATTGAAAATGGTTTGAAATTGAAATAAGGTTGTAATGGGGATGTGGCCTTGCTATCTGCACTGCATTCCAGATTATATTCAAGAACTGGGATCATTCCATTCACATGCTAATTCAGATTATGGCCATAGTCTGCACTGGCTAAACCAGAATAAGGCCCACTGCAAAGAACCAAGGTGGAGCAAAACTCTTTCACTGGTGCTCTAATAATGTAATGTGTATTTAAGAATTTATATCCCACCCTTCACCGAAAGGTCCCAAGGGCAAGTCACAAGGTGGATGTTCTACCATCATGCTATGCTAGCTCATGGGCAAACAACAGTCCCAATAAACTTGGAGTTGGACTAGATTGTAATGTGCTCTCCATATGGCTGCCCTTGACGATGGTCCGGAAGTTGCAGCTAGTGCAGAATGCAGCCGCCAGGGTGCTGACTGGGACAGCTAGCTGGATGCACATCACGCAGGTTCTAAAAGGGTTGCATTGGCTGCCAATCCACTACCGAACCCAATTCAAGGTGTTAACTCTGACTTATAAGGCCCTAAATGACTTGGGCCTTCTCAGTAACGGCCCCCAGGCTATGGAATAGTCTCCCCCTTGAGGTGCATCAAGCTCCTTCTCTGTACATGAGCAGGAAGGCAGTAAAGACACATCTTTTTGCCCTGGCCTTCGGCTAAATGTGGTTACATTCCCAGACACACACATGTGCCGCTTCCATATGGATCAAGGCGAAGGGACCGGTTTTTGGTGGGGAGACCCAATTTAGATACAGATCTCGCACACTGAAATGCGGAAGCAGCCGCCTCCAAGTGTCCCTAATCAGTGCTGCAATGCAGAAGGTAAGTTTTGAAGTGTTTTAAATGTGTCTTAAACCTCTTGTTAACCCGGTTTCCGCGGCCAGTGCAGAAACACCCATAGACAGATAGACAGAGACAGACAGACAGACAGATTGCAGTTCCTTTCCACCTTGTTCTATTATAACTGAAGCTGGCAACATATAGCCCAATTAGCTTCATTTGGTAAAGCAGATAAGCCTGCCCCACTGTAGTTAATGGTTGACATCCACATAAAGGACTGGCTGCAGCAATTAAGTTGCCATGGGTATTGGCTAGAAGTGAGTGGCTGGCAGCCTCCAAGACCCTCTTTCTGTGCTGCAGCTCCCAAGGGGCTCCCTAGAAGAAACCAAATGGGGAGAGTTGGCTTTCCATTTCCACGTGCAACTGGTGTTCCTGTGAAAGACACGCACTACAGAACAGAAAATGTCAGTAATCCCCAGTGGGTTTCCCTTTAAGACGAGCAAACATGCAAACAGGAGCTGTGTGACACCGTCTGTGCAGCGCCGCTGGCTCATCCCTCCGGCTGCTCGCTCGCGTGCTTGCTTTTGAAATCCTCTGGAGATTTTGAAAGGGAGCAAGTGAGCGGGCGAGCAACCTGGAGCACTAGAGAACAGGGCAACTGAAGTGGCAGGAGAGGATGACTCAGCAGCTTTAACACTGCAGACCTCATGACACAGCACCTCTGTGCATAACTGCATTTCAGAGAGAAATCTGGGGCCTATTCGCACTTGGCTTTTTTCTGGAACATATCCTGGAATAGGAGCTGGCTGTCCACATGCTAGTGTTTGCCAGAGTCTGCATTAGCCTGCACACCACAGACCCCTACCCTGAGATATACTACAGGAAAAGCCCAAGTGCGAATGGGCCCCTGGTCTGCAGTGACTTTCCTTCCAAGGTTTTTTTCCACTAGCACTAAGTACCCATTGAAGTACCCATTTCTACAGGGCCTTTTCTACAGGGCCTTTCTCCGGAGTGACTTGCCGCAATCTCTGAAGATCTTCGAAGATTCTCCAAAGCGGCTCTGAAGTTTGCCCCACACACACACACGCCGCCCCCCAAAAATGGGGTGACACTCAGGCCCAACATGGGTAGAGCAGGAATCACCACATGGGTGCTCCGACATTTCCACTGCAAGCATGCTTAGCACCCATTGCTACTGAGTGCTACACTGTGGAGACGCATCAGGTACCTCCTTAGATCCGGATCTACTAAATCCGGATTAGTTGAAGGACCCATTTCTTAGATCTGGGTTAAGGGAGGTAAGTGGAAAACATCCCTCAAAAAACCAAAGCTAAGATGAGATAGCTCCCCCTCCCCCCACTCCACCTGATTGAAGACAAAGAAAGCAGGGAACACCAATGGACTAGACAGTTACTATAAGGCAAACTTTTACCCATCTTGTAAGCAACTATATTTATCAATAATATTTTGCACACAGAGCAGAGCAAAGTACCAAAGCTTCCATCAGCTGGATCCGATACCTTGCTCCTAAGGTGATCGTTCTCTTCCTTGCAAATGGAAAATTGTTTTTTCCAGTGTTCTATGCTAGCTGCAGATTCCTGGAGGGCTGAAGACAATCTGGCGTTACTTTCCCTAAGGGTCTGAAGTTCCGTTTCCCATTTCTTTACGTTGGAGGAACTAAAACAGAAAATAAAAATGGACAAAATCTTGGAAGTCCCTCAACGGCAGCTTGATTGTGATACCCAGGCAAAGCAACACCCATTATACAACACAGAATTCAACACAGGAAACTGCCTGTTGCAACAAGAAACTGCAAGACAAACAGAGCCCTAATTTTAATTAGTCCCTATTAACAGGGACGGATCTAGCATTTTATATATATATTACTGATTGCTGTCCAGCACTTACATATTTTAATACATTCATTCGTGGTGAACAATATTTATTGACAATTTAGACTTCCCATTACAACAAAGCAAACACAAATTTGCTACTATTTGCTCCAAATGTGTTAACGATTTCCTCTCCCCTTTCATTCCTGTGCAGTCTATACACTTTGCTGTTGCTGGTGCTCCTTTATTTTCAGTTTCCCCTCTATCACAGTTGCGCTTTTTCACAGCTCCCGCTACAATTTAATCTAACCGGTTTTCTTCCAATGGTATCTTTCCTCCCCTGAAATTCGACTCTTCCCTTCCCAAATCACATTGCTCTTCTGCTGGGCAACATCTACAATCAGGAACCTGACGTCTGGGGCCTATTCGGACTACAGTCCGTAGTGCATGACTAGGGAACTTTTCGTGAAGAGCATGCGCACCTTGAGGGGGCTGTTACAGCCTCCAGGAGGCCCCTGCTTTCCCAGAAGTTCCCTAATCATGCACTAAGGGTGGAGCATGAAATCATGCTCCACACCTTTACCAACCTTAACCTAAAACCTAGGTGGTGCATTTGCACTCCTTCTGGCACCACAAGATCGTCTGAGGTGCTGCGCAAGTGCGCTGGGGGTCAGCGTCGTTATGGTGGCAGCACTGGTTCACACGCAGTCGTGGAGGGCACCACAGCCAAAATGGCAGTGCCCTGAAGAGGACTGGCCCCGGGAACGGGCACAGGTGAGTGACCATTCGTGCGGGGTGTGGGGTCTAAGTGACTAGTGTTTGCAAATGCATGCGTCAGTCAGTGTTGGGTGACTGAACTCCTTTCCTGTCCAGTGCAAGGGAAGGGAAGTGCGAAATCATGCCCGGTCTCTGCAATGCTGACCTGTTCTAGCCATTTGCATTTTCCATGCACCTAGAACAGAATGACGATGTTGCAGTGAGCAAAATGCAAACGGGCCAACTGTGCCCAGATTGTTCCCCAGAGGTAGGAGGAGTAGTAGAAGAGTTGGTTTTTATACCCAGCTTTTCTCACCCTTAAGGAGTCTCACAGCAGCTGACAAACCTTCTGTCCTCCCCATAACAGTCACTGTGTGAGGGAGGTGAGGCTGTGAGAGCTCAGAAAGGAAGCTGTGACTAGCCCAAGGTCACCCAGCTGGCTTTGTGGAGGAGTGTAGAATCAAACCAGGAAGCCTCCAGATAAGGACTATGGGATTGAAGTGGAAAACCTCTGAACCTCTAACTGTGAGAACCTGGCCATGATTAAACCCTGAAGGGAAAAGATCTTCCTTTCCCACCAGCTTTCCGCTTAACAGGGAAACTCTTCCATTACAGGAGCAGTTGAGCATTTGTTTGGGTTTGAGAATACTGAATGGCATGATCACGAACGCCCTAAAAGCATAACCCTGGAAGCGTTAACAATACCAAAGCAAGCCACAAAGCCGCTTCACCTTTGAGCTAAAGCAAGTTTGAGTTTGTCGTTCTCCATTTTGAGTTGGTTATCGGAGGGGCCCCCGTGAGATGCCTTTTCATCGTCGGTTCCATTCACGCTGGAGGCCCGAGTCGAACACGGAGTTTCTCGGCCCGATTCCTGTGCAATGGGTTATGGGACAAGACAAAATAATTAGAAAAGGTCAACTGGCATACTGCACACTGTCAATCGGAAAAGGTGACAAATGCATGCCCTCCCCAAAATCTGCCTCTTTCATTGGACATAGTATATTAAGGTAGGGATGAGCACGAATATTAAAATATCCAAAAATCCAATTCAAATCCATCGAATAGTGATATTCAAACATGAATCAGATTTGAAAACATTCGAATTTTGACATTCGGATGAATTTCGGATTTTTGAAAATCTGATACAGATAATCAAATAATTCGAGTGAACAGATCCGTATTTATCGAATACGAATATGCATGAAAATTATGCGTATTTGCACTTATAATGCAAGATGAAAAAGGGATGCATACGGGATGAAAACAGGATGCTTACGGATGTGTGCAAACTCGAAAAATGGATACAAACGTTATGGACATTCGCATTTTTAAATACGGATCGAACTTTCAAATGTGCGGATTCGAATAATCTGGATTCTAATCAGATTTTTGAAAATCCAGATTTTTGAAATTCAAAACGGATCGAATTTCTAATATTTGAATCTACTCAGATTCAAATGCAAAAAATACATTCATGCACTCCCCTAGATTAAGGGGCCTGATGCAGCCCGTCCAGCGTGTGGCAGCAGCCTGTACAGTTGTGCAGAGTTTGTTCAAACATTAAATCTTCAAGGTAAGTTCATGTCTCTTTTCAGAGATGCTTACCTGGGAATGATTACTGGACGTCTCTAACTTTTCTTGTGATCTGTCTCTAGCTAGTCGAGCAGCCTCTTTTACCTCTTGAAATTTTTCAGCAAACTGCACAGGTACACAACACAAAATGAAGATAAAAATAAAATAAAAAATACATCAGTTTGTCCCCAAATAACGAGGAAGGTGAAAATCAGGGATTTTCCTTGTGCATTTATTTCCCCAGATCGTGGAAATCCTGGAACACTAGTTTTGTTTTGCCTTTAAAAAACAAATGTGTCCCTTCACATTCTCTTCCCAATTATTTCCATGTGTCAAGGAAGTAATGACTTAAACTCTTACCTTCTGTCCCCACAGAATGCCAGATGGACTCCAGGGCCCTTTCAGCATTTGGCCTTATTCTGGAATATATCTTGGGATAGCGGCTTGCTGGCCACAAGCTAATGCAGACTATGGCAGGGCTCACCTGGGCCCTTCAGTAGTCAACACTAGCATTTGGATAGTACAGTGGTTCTCAACCTGGGGGTCGGGACCCCTTTGGGGGTCGAACTACCCTTTCAGAGGGGTCGCGACGACTCTCCCGCTGCCCTTCCCTCCCACCTCCCAGCTGCTCTGCCCCTGTGGTTGGGGGTCTCCACAACATGAGGAACTCCATTAAGGGGTCGTGGCATTAGGAAGGTTGAGAACTACTGGGATAGTCGGTCCCTATTCTGGGATATATTCCAGGATAAGGCCGAGTGCAGAAAGGCCCCTGGACTTTAGAGTCAATTAAGGTGAGCTGTCACACAAGTAGCAACTACCGGGCAAATGGAGTTGCATTACGAGATGAGCTCCAAGAATTGCCAGCAATCTTCTGTAGACAAAGTTCCTTTACCTACCTAAGCACCAGTGTTACCACAGTGCATATCTACTGATCTCAGTTTACTTACATGATATTCATTTCCTGCCTGGTCTTAGGATGGGATACCCAATATATTAAAAGGCAGAAAAATACTGTGGTAACAAACATGAACATTAAGCACAAGGGAGAGGAGACAGGGTAAAGAGATACTTGGATGCTCAGATGGGATGATGGAATTTGCAGAAATGGACAAGCCCTGCCCAAGAGGAAGAGAACCTTGCCATCCCTCCAGGGTGGTTGTCTAGTGGTGGCAGCCTAGACCACTCTGCCCTCTGGATGACTCTCCAGCCTGGATGGGCCCTGATCATTTGGAGCGGCTTCCTTGCAGGACTGGGTCCCACTAGTCAGCTGCTCTGGACTCCATCTGGTCTCAGCTGGACCAGAGACCTCAAAGGACAGCTGCTTATGGCTTTAAGCTGCTGGAAGCCCTGCCCGAGGAGGAGGAGAACCTTGCCATCCCTCCATGGTTGGTGGTCTAGTGGTGGCAGTCTAGACCCCTCTGCCCTCTGGGTGACTCTCCAACCTGGCTGGGCACTAATATCTTAGTGGAGATCATTCTTTGTGGGACTGGGACCAGACTCCACTTGGGCAAGGGGAAACTTTGAGTATGGAAAAGATGAGGAAAGAGTTTTTGAAAATTCATTTGATGTAGGAATATTCATCACTGCTCATCATCTGAACTTTTAGGCCCAGTCACTGTTTCCAAACATCACTTTAATCAAAGAGAAATGGCTGTGATGAGGCAGAGTGAACGACAGAGCAGCAAGTAATGACAAATATTCATTTCTGGGCACATGTTTTTTTGCAAACAGGGAAGCCTTAATAAATTCTGGCAACTGCCTGTGAATGCAATTTGTCTGTCAGCCTTGGAGTAACCTATTGCTGCTCCAGTTTGCTGCTACTGAATGTTGAAAATGTATTTCTGGGTTTCAGCTGCAGACCTGTATACATATTGCTTCATTTGTACCATCCCAACTGAAACCCGATAGATCTAAGCAACGAATGCTTTATCATATGCATTATCTGAAGGTCACACCCTCGGCATCAAATGAAACAATATATAATGCTACAGAAAATTGTTCACCTGCAATGCTTGGGGTCTCAAGTTACTAATCCTGAATAAAGATCTCTTCCTCTTTCTCAGAATAAGCTGGTACGGAGCCTCAAGGTTCACTGTTCTTCTTTGCATGCCATCTTTAATAAATCTTGACATTTAGCATGCATGAATTTTTTATCATATCTGCTTTGTGTGAGAATTAATTATACGAAATGGTGGATGAAGCTATAGCTTTAAAAAAAGATGTCTCTATCCAAAAATAAAAAGGAAAGCCCAGGAAGCCATTTAAAGAACCTTTGCAATCCAGGCGCAATCATCAACAACAGCAAGTCCAATTAACAGTTATTGCCACAATCGGCATTTCTCCTCTCATCTTCAGGCTGAAGGTATCATTACTGCAGCGATTCAGTATTTCCCAAAAGAGCGGGCCAAGATGCATCAGGAAATGCGCAAGGAATAATTCCTATCTTTCCTGGCAAGGTCGATTGGATACCCAGAGACCCCTTGCAGTGATGGATTCCCCTCTACTAAAAAAACCCCACAACCACCTGGAAATTGCCACCAACCAGACTATCAGATTCTGCAGTTGATAATCTTCTGGGAGACTACCAGGATTTTATGGCAATTTCCAGGTGGTTGTGGGGTTTTTTTTAGCAGAGGGGAATCCATCACTGCAAGGGGTCTCTGGGTATCCAATCGACCTTGCCAGGAAAGACCCAAGTCACATAATCCATTGATCAGCTCTTGATCAGCTGTGAAGTTCTGTTAGTCAGAACCCATAACACTTCAGCTGCTACCAACATTGCGGTGAATGCATTCAAACTCAACCACCATCCAGTTCTTCAATCTCAAGGACAAAATGTCTTCAAGGCATCAAGCGAGGACTTGCCTCTTTGTTAGGCTCTTATCTGGTAGTCTCCCAGAAGATTATCAACTGCAGAATCTGATAGTCTGGTTGGTGGATCTTCCAATCTATTTCATTACAGTCAGCCTGACCTGTATAGAGTTCATCTCCCCCTGAAGGATTCAGGTTCATAACCTGGGATGGATTCACTGGTCAAACACTTGGCCCACTTGAGGGCCAAGTCATAGTTTGGCCTCTTATCTGGTAGTCTTATGGTTTGATTCTGTACTCCTACACGAAGCCAGATGGGTGGCCTTGGACTAGTCACAGTTCTGAACTCTCATGGCCCCACCTACCTCAGAGGGTGTCTGTTGTGGGAAGTACAGAAGGTTTCTCACTCACTTTAGAGTCTCCTTAAGGGTAAGAAAAGTAGGATATAAAATCCAACTCCTACTCCTACATATCTTGGGCAAGGGACCTGCCAACTACAGCAGAACGTGCCCAGAACCTGCCACAGTCTGCACAAACATGTGGACAATATTCCCTATTCTCGAATAACAGAATAATCCAGAATAAGGCCTAGTGGATTATCATTGTTATGCCATATCTTGCCTTGTTTCTATTTTTCTAAATTAAAAAATAAAGAAATAATAAGGCTAAGTGCAGCCAACACTCTTCCAAGGCAAGGCTGGATACAAATGCCAATCATAAATTGAATTATTAGGTTTCCTTTCATCGAAATAGTGCTTCTATGGTTTGGAGTAAAGGTAACCAATCTTTTCAAAATATTTTCAGTTCTCAAACATGTGGATTTGAACCTTCCACATATTATATGCCCGCCGTTTAGAAACACAGAAATTTTTCACTCATTGTTCTGTATACTTTTTATGATATATTTAGTAAGCTGCTGTGCAATCATTAACTTGATGAACAGCAGGTCAGGAACCGAAATAATAAACAGCCATCTGAAATAATAAACAACCCTTTCCATCCGCCATGCAGGGATAATATTACCGGCCGAAGTTAATGGCTGGCAATAATTTAGGAGGAAATAATGTTAGAAAAGCACTGCCAACATTGGAAAGCAGTACAGAAATGCTGATCATTGTAATCTTCATGTGACACTAGTTACAAATCTACACAGTGTGTTTTATGTCTTCAGATATCTCTAACACGTTTTTCTCCAATAGTCAAGCGCTCTGGCTGTCTACAAAACCTGAGAGTTATGTAGAACAGGTCTCTAAGCCAGTATCTCGTGGCCTTCGGCCTTCAAGGTTATGGACAACGAGATTAATGGGGAACTTGTGGAACGTCCAAGGACATTCCATCAGAAGAGAAGAATCTCATCTATGGCCACTAAAGCCCGCCTGTTTTCGTGATTTTAAAAATGTCGACAATGTGTCGAGACAAGTGCCTCTTTCACAGTGGGGGCAAAAATGGACAAAACATTCTCCCAACACACAAAGCACATTGTGTAAACTGTTGGCTACTCATTACTCAGTTACTTCTGCTCTTAGTCGGAAGACTTCTGAACCAAGAAATCATTTCTAGAGCGTCCTCAAACATACCATGTCTATATGTAGCATTAAGCCCACATTTTCAATGGAAGGACTGCAGCTGGTAAGAAATGGAAGCCAAATTCTTTCATGCTTGTATTGAAGTTAATAAATATACTTGAAATGTGAAGAAATGGAAGCCAAATTCTTCAGCCTCCTCTTCATGGATGGACTAGACAGGGGCTGAAAGAGCATGGAAACAGAGCGGCAGCTCATTTCCACCATGACAGAACAGCCCTTCAGTGTGATATATGAAGTCACTAACTTGTTTCTCTTCCTCTCTTACTTAGCAGAAGAAGAAGTAGAGAATCCCCCTTTTTCCACGCAAAGATCCAGATCTTCAAGATCCTATCCTGATGGGTAGGAGAGCTGGATCCAATAAAGGGAAGTATTTCTTCACCCAGAGGGTCATCAGTTTATGGAATTTGCTGCCGGAAGGGGTGGTGACAGCTACCAGTCTAGAAGGCTTTAAGGAAGGGTTAGACAAATTTATAGACGACAGATGTATCAATGGCTACTAGAATGAATGCATAAGTACATCTTTCAGGTTGGAGGGAAAGCAGGACACTTCTAAGGCCATCTGCTGGGATTTGAGAGCAGGACAACACTCATCCTTGTCTCTGCTTCAGATGCCCATGAGCATTTCGTGGGCCACTGTGTGCAACGGGACACTGGACTAGATGAGTTGTGGCCTGATCCAGCAGGGCTTCTTTTATGTTCTTAGAGGGCCAATCTAGCAAAAGTAGGTCATATGCACCTTAGAACTTTTTTGAGGGGGGGGGGAGTTTAAATGTTAACACCTCCCACAAACTCTGGCCCACTCATTGATCAAGGAAGCATAATCACCTGCAGAAAGCCATATTGCTGCTAATTAATAAAAACTCTCAAGTCACAATTTCTATTTTATATATGACTCCCACCAGGCCCATATGCCACTTCTCTTATTGTGCCAAGATTATCTGACGCGTTTACAAAATACCAATAAATCATACTGTCATTCCATCTCAAATTACCTTTGTTAAATGCAGCTCTGAGGGAAATCCGAGACCAAACACGGTGTTTGCTCTGCTATCTGCCCACTGACCAAACTTCTGAGATGTTTTTGTGAAAGTCATGTTCGGTGTGATTGTACTATTTATAATCACCTGGAAAAATGAATAAAAATGCACAAAACATAAAAGTTAATGATTTGGAAAACAAACGAAAGAAAAAGCCCGCCTGCCTGCCCCTCCATCCATCCATCCATCCATCCATCCATCCATCCATCCATCCATCCATCCATCCATCCATCCATCCATCCATCCATCCATCCATCCATCCATCCTCTCATCCATCCATCCATCCATCCTCCCATCCATCCATCCATCCCTCGCTCTGGGCCCCGCTGGGTCACCCGCCCGCCCGCTCGCTCGCCCGCCCACCGGCGGTCTCCTTCCCTCACCTGCTGCGAGCGAGGAACCGCTGGCAAAGGAAGAGAGACAACAGCGGCCAGCCAGGCGAGTGGGCGGATTTCCCGCGCTTGTTGCTGCCTTCGCCGACGCCACTTCCACTCAGCACCGGCAGGAGCCGCTGTGAGGGAAGCGCGCGCGTGCGAGGATGGAATGGGTGGGGGAAGGGGGCGGTGGCAGGAATCTCTCTCTCCTCACACGTGGCCGCGTAAGGGACGGCGAGGCAAAACCATGCTGGGGAGAGGCTGGGAGGCGGCGGCGGCGGGCCGTATCTTTGACATGACTGCTCTAGATCCAGATCAAAGGTTCTCTGGTCCGGACCCTGGGCCTCCTGATCTACACATTCATTCAAAAGTAAGAGACCCCACGCCACATTAATCTGGCCACATCCACACAAGGTGGAGCCAGACCTGGGTTAAGAAACCTTTAATCCAGATCTACTGAAGAACCATTAAATTGGTTCTACAACCATACTAAGGGCCTTGAATCGGATCACAGAGCCCCAGAATTATTTGGGGCTGTTATGTATGGTTCCACCATAGCACACCACCGAAAAATACCCCCTGCACTCTGCCACGGTTAGGAGCAAAAGTTCCTAGCCTCAGGGCTTGGGGCTGTTTTTCAGTGGCATGCTTTCCCTCCGGGCCTTGTGTGCAGTAATGTAATTTTTGGCATTCAATTCGGATATCTGAAGATTTGAATCGATTCGAATGTTTAAAATTCAATGCATTCACATTCGATTTGAATTGAATACATCTGTATCTATTTGTACAAATATTCAATTCATATTTGAAGGTACAAATGTCAACAACATTTGTATGTGTCCGTATGCATCTGTACGCGTCCCATTTTTATCCTGTATGTATTCTGTTGTCATCCCATACGTATCCGTACAAATGCATACGGATACAAATAAGATCCATAGGGATACATCTGTATTGTGTATGTATCCGGACACATACAAATGTCTGAATGATTTGAAAGATTCAAAATTTGTTCAAAAGTTTAAATTCAAATGTATAGACAGACATTTGATTCAAATTCAAATGTCTGAATTCAAACAAGTTCGATCAGATTTCAAATGTTTAGAATATTCATGCACATCTCTAGTGGGGAGATTGCAAAGATTCGGCTCATTGATCCAAAGGTGTAAGTCCAATTAATCCCGTTTTGGATCAAAAATAGATTAAGTGCAGAAAGGGTCACAGGGAGATACTACCATAGTTCAAAAACCAGAGTGATGCATAAACATTTTTACTTCAGTTTACATGAACTAAGCTAGCAGTCGAGCAAGCGCAAACCACATCCATAAAAGAGGATTAAACCAGACAATACAAAGAATTAGAAACAACACTCAAGAAAAAGAAATATTTGCTTGTACATTTTTACTAACTGTTCAAAATTAGTCCTGGAAATATTTTGTTGCACATAATTCATATATTGGGGATTAATACAGCATTGGAAGCTGGCACAGATTTTGTTACAAAAGAGTATGAAATATCATTTCTTTTTTTTAACAAAGCAAAACATCAATAAAAACACTGGTTCAAAAATAGAAAAGGTATACAATTGTTATTTTACAATTATTAAAGGTACACCTCCTTCATCACATCTGTGGGAGAGTTGTGAGATCTTCCGGAAGGGGTTTGTTATGGTCTCACAGAATACCAAATGCTGACTTAGGCCTCCTCTGTGTTAGCCCCTTCCTTTTGAAATCCCCCCCCCCCCCCGGCCACACTGTTCATGAGGTAACTGCACTGCCTTAGACATCTAGGCTGCGTCCCCATGGGCTCTGTTTATTGCGGTGTTGAATTGGAGCAGCCCCAATGCACATTGTAACTCGAATTAACACGTCCCCATATGACTGAGGAGAGCACGGGTTCAAGCTGAATCGGCCTGTCCCCATGAAAATGGTGGTAAACCCCTGCATCGGGGAACTACATCCTTTTTTCTCCACTCCTCCCCCTGACAGGAAGCCCGGCTGATGTCACCATGCCCTATTCCACTTGCTGCAGTGATGACAAGGGTAACCCCTCCCAGTCGCACCTCCAAACATACCACACGCAGCTTAGATAAGATAAAAAATGATAAAATGGGGGGCTCAGTGCTTCAATCACTAGCCGCGGCTCAGCGCTTCAATCGCTTTAGTGGAGGTGCGCACCTTCACTTGACAGCGAGCACGCCTTCGCCTGACAGCAGCTTCTTCTGATCTTCTCAGCTGAGTGCAGGGAAGCCACGGGCGCTTCACTCATTAAGGCAATAAAGCGCTTGTGCACTAAATCAAGCCCTTTACCGACGTGTGCCTTGGCGATCGGGCAATCAGGGAAGGGGGCTGTCATGCCTGTAGCTGAAGAGACACTCAGAGAGCCATTGGACACCCTCAACCCTTCTCTTTCTTTGAAGAAATCCCCCGATCGCAGCGCGCACAGCAAGGACAACAAGCACAGGTGGAACTCCCCCGCTAATGCTGCGATCACCAATCTACGCCTGCAGGAGCGTCCCCGTGACTCCAGGATAATGCATGATTGCCTCCTAATTCGTGGCGAGAACAGTTGCCGCGGATTTGTGCGACTTGTCCCACATGTTCACCTCGGAGTATTTTCATCATGGGGACGCACCCCTACAAGAAAGTTATCTCTTTAGCTGGGCATGTTTGCTTCTCTCATAAGTCACCCAACTTTCTATGTGTCTTTAATTCCCACTTTTTTCTGCATGTACTTTCACAGTTGTTTGTAATCTTTCTTGTAAGTATTTTGAGATATTTTTTTTAATGAGAAGCGGGTACATGGATGACTTTTAAAGACTGCCAATAAAATAAAAGAAAAATTCTTCATCCTCAACATGTCTGGCTTTAGACTGACATGTTTAAACACGTTTAAAAGGCATGGAAATTAGATCTGTTTTACCTGCACAAAAAAGGACCCAAGCAAACTTCCAAAAAATACATTGTAATAAAGTATTTAATTACAGTATTTAAATTTAAAGCCAAGGGACAGAAATTCAGATATGATCATGTTTAATAGCCATAGACATTTCTGGTTCCCCTTCTTTTCCAACTAGAATTCCATTTGGCTTTTGTGAGAAAACATATCATAAAAGAAGAGTTGGCTTTTTTACTCCGCTTTTCTCACCCATTTAAGGGGACTCAAAACAGCTGACAAACCTTCTGTTCTTCTCCCCACATTGAACACCCTGTGAGGTGGGTGGGGCTGTGAGAACTCAGAAGAGAGCTGTGACTAGTCCAAGGTCACCCAGCTGGCTTCATGGAGGAGTGCAGAATCAAACCTCGTATTCCCAGCTAAGAGTCCAGCTCCCTAATCACTAGACCAAACTGGCTCACACAAAACTGGATGCAGAGGCAATTATTATTACAACACACAGCAAGATTCAACACTCACAATTTAAAATGAACACTTGTAATTCCAAACATATTTTACCAAACAAAAGCGAAGCACGCGGCTATTCCACTTAATTTCCGCTGGAAGCTTCTATTTTCAATGCTCATACTGCTCTTCCAAATTAAAAACTCAGTGCTAGATTAAATGGATGGTTTAGCATTATTTCCGTTCAAGGGCTGCAGGCTACAATCCTACCCACAAACATGCATGAAAGTAAGGCCAATTAAAGCTAAGGGAAACTGCTTTCTCAGTAAACATTAGCGCTGTGCTGATAGAGAGTTTTCCTGCATCATACATTGTGTATAGCTGTTTCTGCACAAGGGAGTAGATCCAAATAAAAGGGCTTCTGATCTGGATCTGGGGGCCCGGATCCACATGTTAATCCAGACTGTGGAGGCCCTGCCCCTCTGTGGATGGATCAGTCCACACAGGACAAAGGCAGATCCAGCCTCAGGGCCTCAATCTGGATCATGGATGCATGCAGATGACACACCACCATGATCCAGAATACCCAGAAGTGATTCTTGGCATGATGCGCCATAGTGTGGAGGCACAGAGGGTTAATATAATATAATTTCTGATTGAGAGTTTAGTCATGGGTCAGATGTGTATTTGCTGACAAAGGGTTTCTCAGGGGTCTTTCCTGTGTAGGTAAGAGATCAGAGGAAGTAAATTCTATTGCCTTATCTTAAGATCCAGATGCAGGAGGACAGAGACTGATATAACAGCGGCTGTCATGAGAACTGTTTGTGCTGCAGTTTCCCATATATGGTTAAAGGGGAAAAGGTATGCTTTTGGGGTTTGAAATTGTATAAAAGTCTGGTTATTGAAATGTTCTTTGTGCAGTTCTTTGTGAAATGATTCACCCCTTAGTGCATAAAATGTCCCTTCCAGAATTTGGTCTCAGTCTCATGCTCCTGCGCTAATGACCCTTGGGGGCCTGGTAACGTCTACAATAGCACAGCACTGAAAATCACCCACCACCACCACACACACCTACACAACATGGCCAGGAGCTGTCATTCCTAGTTGTTGGGGGTAGGGGGCGGCAGCTGCAAATCTTCCACTGGACCACGCAACTTTCACAGCCACATTAAGGACCTCTTAATTTGGATCTGGCTCTGCCTTGTGCAGACAGAGCTGGACTAAAGAGGGGGCAAGGCCTCCTTGATCCAGATTAACATGTGGATCAGGAGGCCCAGGATCCAGAGCAGATACCCTATGGTCCAGGTCTAGAGGTTAGTGCAGAAAGGCCTTGAATCCTGCTTCAGCCTGGGACATTTGGGGAAATTCCAAGATTAGGAAACAGGCTGCACTCTGCAAGCCCTTGGGGAGAAGGGTCTCACAGTAGCTACCATGGCAAGGGCCCACCCTGCTTGGTAAAGATGGAGGAGGCAGATGGGTGGTGTAGGGAATCTGCTTCTTCACTGACAGATGCACATAAACCTGATGGTGAACCTTTTGAGTTCGGTGTGTCAAAATTTGCAAGAAAACCTAGCTTAACTCAGGTGCTGTGTCACATCTAGAAATGTCCATAATTTTGTGATATTTGTAGCTCTAGTAAAAAAGTTATATTTTTGATATGTGTATTTTATTAAAAGCAAAAACCAAATAATTCTTTACATTAGTGACTTTTGTTGCTGAATTTTGTTTGCTAAATCTTCAATTGAAAGTTGGTATTTCATACACTTCAAGAACAAGCAAGCACTGCACGTCCAGGTGCCAGGATGACCATGTGTGTCACCCAAAAGGGCTTGGTGTGTCACCTGTGACGCGCGTGTCATAGGTTGGCCATCACCGACCTAGAAGGACATATCATGCTGAAGTGCACTGGAAGGAGTTTCCTTTTGTAGCAGCCAGGATTCAAAGGAAGATTCTATGCCAGAAGAAACAGATGTGCACAGTGTGTGTGTGTGTGTGTGTGTGTGAGAGAGAGAGAGAGAGAGAGATGCACACCAAGCTGCAATTAAGAGACCCAGCTTGAACCCGAGCAGAGGTAAATGTGATTCTGTCAATCAGCTTCCTGACAACGGAGCTTCCGTTCTCCTGCCAATGACATTTTTAAAAAGCAAGAGACAGGAAGTATATTAAATTAGCAAGGGCTGCAAAATGCAGCAGACTTTAGCACACCCACTCTGTAGCCCTGTGCGAGTTTATGTTATGACATTTCAGCAAGCACCTTGCATTTCACTCCATGTTTCTTCTAGAGACCAGCACCCCCTGGATAATACGGCATCTATAGTGCAGACCAGTATACTGGGAGGACACCAGGCCTCCTGGGGAAAGCTGTATCCAGATGGATGTGGCATTAGAGCTGGCCCCAGCCAGATAAGGGTACTGGAGTCTTCCTCAATGGGAGACGGCTTATGATTACGAGCTCCATCTCCAGAAGATTTGACTGCCAGAAGAGTCGGATGCAAATGATGGTCTCATGGACCGTGTCACCCTTTTTCTACTGGTGAATGGCTTTGAGGTTGCTGGTATTCAGTTGGGCTGTTTTCCTCCTGGCAGTTGGTCCTTTGCATAACCTTTGGTACCGCAGTTAAGCATTTGTCACTGGTCTCTTCCAGTACCTACCATTCTATAAGAAGGGTGACAAGGTCCATGAGACCATATCAGTCGCATTTGACTCTTCTAGCAGTCATATTCCCTGAAGACAGATATCGTAGCCATATCTGAAAGCCGAGGTTCAAAGGAACAAGAAGTAACAACCCTAAAACTGTGACAAGGGCAGAGGAAACCGACCACAAAAGCCTCCATTATTCCAAAGGACTTTTGTGTTTGCCAAAAATTGCCTGGATGTGCCCATGTGGTCACCAGAAGTCAACCCTGACTCCATGGTACCAAACAACAACACTGTTTACAATATTAAGACATGGGTAAGAAACCAGAGGCCTTCCGAATGCTGATGGACTTGACCTTCATCAATATTAAAAGGCCCATTGTGGCTCACTTGGAGTTTGCTTCTCCCTTATTGCAAGAAGAGGAAAAGAGAGAGGCTGTGTTCCCATGCAATAATAAGTCTGCTGGAAATCTTTTGCCACGGAGCGGTCCCATGCATGGCTTTAATCCAGGTTTCCAGCGCCGCTAATGGGGAAAACCCGCTTTAAAAAAATACCTGTTTAAAGCAGTACTTTCTGGAAGACGTGGGTTTTCAGCGCAACATTTTCCATGGGATCGCTCCGTGGCAAAAGGGGCGGGGATTCTCTCCCAGGTGGGAATTGCCGGCCGGAGAGATCATCTCTCTCTCTCTGTCTGTCTCTCTTTTGCCTGTCATCCAGCCAGCGATCTATGCAAACAGCGATCTAGGCGGGCATTTTCTCTTTGCTGTTTCTCTTTCCAATCCCAAAGAGAAACGGCAAAGATACATTGTGATGAATTGCTTCCGCGAAAGTGAAAGTGTAAAAGAGCTGGCTGGGTGGAGATCTTGTAAAGAGTGCCGGCTGCAGTCTTCGCAAGCAGGGGAGACGAACAGAGAAGTTTTAAATTTTTCTTTTGGTCTTTTTGAAGGAAAGGATTGCAGGATCGTTGGCTGGGGGGGAGGCGTTTCGGCAGCTGGAAATTCCTTCCGCCAGATCACCCAATGAAACAGCGAGGGGCGGGGAGAAAAAGATGCAGGTAAACAAAACATGCTTCCTTGGGGACGGTCTGTTCATTTTAAATGCGTGTTTTGCTTACCCCCTTGGGAACGCTTAAATCCGGATTGAACCCGCTTTTCTTTAATCCACTTCAGTGGAGGGGCAATAGAGATACAAATTAGTACCATGGGAACGCACCCTAAGTCAAAATTAATCTGGGATCCTCATTTGCACCAAATCTGGAGTTGTTTTTGTTTTCCCCCAACAAACCAAGATTCATAAGCCAACCACCATCTTGGCTTACGAATCCTGGTTTACTAAAGAGAATCCAAACAAAATCCTGGATTTAGGCATAATGGAAAGAGAAGAGTAATTGAAGTTTCCCGGTTTCCTTCTATCATTTGCATCAACGGTTGAGAGAAACAGACATGACTGGCCAGCCATGTACCAGCACGCTGGTGGTGCACAATGAACCATAATAAGCCGAAATGCATGGTTTATAGTGAGCTGCTGTCAAATCATCTTCCTAAAGAACAAGCCATGACGTGCCACACACCCCATAAAGTTCTTCCCCGACTGCCACACCCCCCATAAAGTTCTTCCTCTCAACTCCCATATTTAACAGCTTACTAACAAACGAAGGAAAGCTCAGTTAATGCATGGAGAACAAGGATTTTGTTCCACACAATACAAGCAGCTCTTCTAGTGGCCAAGGAAAACAAAGCCTTTGTGCTCCGTTGCAAACAGGAAAAGAAGATCATTGTTTCCAGGCCCCTAATTCAAACCTCCTTCTCTCGTCCTTTCTAGAATCCAGTTTTCACAAACATACTTTACACTGTGAAAGCCTACTGCCTTAACTATTCCAGTTGTTTCGTCAGGTAAATGTCTTTAAGAGGGGACCTGATTGAAGTATATAAAATCATGCACAGTATAGAAAAGGTGGATCGAGAACATTTCTTTTCTCTATCACACAACACTAGAACCAGGGGGCATCTATGAAGCTGATGAGTAGGAGAGTTGGATCAGACAAGGGGGAGTATTTCTTCACCCAGAGGGTCATTGGTCTATAGAATTTGCTGCCAGAAGAGGCGGTAACAGCTACCAGCCTAGATGGTTTTAAGGATGGCCTAGAAAAATTGATGGATGACAGATGTATCAATGGCTACTAGAATGGATGCCTAAGTACATCTTTCAGGCTGTGGGGGACAAGCAGGATGCTTCTAAGCTCATTTGCTGGGATTCGAGAGCAGGAGAAGGTTTGCCCTTGTCTCTGCTTGAGATGCCCATGGGCAACCTGTGAGCCACTGTGTGTGACAGGATGCTGGACTAGATGGGCTGTGGCCTGATCCAGCAGGGCGTCTCTTATGTTCTTATGTCCCTTCATGATCCTGTTTAAGAATGTTACCATCTTCTTCCATTAAATTATTCTCTTGCTCTGTTCTCTAGCATGCCACCCATTTTTGACTGATTGGGAACAAAAAGTCATGCTCCAATGTATTCACTGTTGTCACCAAAAACTCAAGTTCAAAGTCATCCCAAAGGTTAACACATTTCAAAACTCATTATGCTTTTCTGTGGCCCACATTATTAGAACCTATCAAGTTTCTGAGCTAATTTATGCATTTTGGGCAGCAGTAACTTGCAGCCCACAAATCTTATGCCAGAATAATTTCTTATTTGAGAAGATACAAGAAGGAGGAGGAGGAGAGTTGGCTTCTCTTCCTCGCTTTTCTCACCCAATTAAGGGGACTCAAAGCGGCTGACAAAGCTTCTATTCTTCTCCTCACAACTGAACACCCTGTGAGGTAGGTGGGGCTATGAGAGCAGAGAAGAGAGCTGTGACTTGCCCAAGGCCACCCAGCTGGCTTTGTGGAGGAGGGCGGAATCAAACCCGGTATTCCCAGATAAGACTCTGGCTCCCTAACCACTAGACCAAACTGAGATAATTCCTAGTATATTTTGCTACTTTTTAAGATCTGTTTTGAAAAGAAAAAGGAAGGCTCTGTCATATCAGACAGTATTTTCACCAAATCCAATCGTGCCTAATTAGTATTGACACTGAAATCCTAAATGCTCACTCAGGGTGCGTTCCCATGGTACTTATTTGCCTCTCTGTTGCCCCTCTACTGAAGTGGATTTAAGAAAAGCGCATTCAATTCGGAATTAAGTGTCCCCATGGGGCTCAGCAAAACACACATTTAAAATGCATGGACCATCCGCAAGGAAGTGTGTTTTGTTTACCCGCATCTTTTTCTCCCCGCCCTTCGCTGTTTTATTGGGTGCTCGTGCGATTGTGCGCTCATTCACAAGTCCAAAAGAAAAATTTACAAGTTCTCTGTTCGTCTCCACTGCTTGCGAAGGCAGCCGGGCTGCAGCCAGCGCTATTTACAAGATCTCCAGCTGCTGAAACTCCTCCCCCCATCCAGCAATCGTGCGATCGTGCAATCATTTACAAGTCCGAAAGAAAAATAATTTACAAGTTCTCTGTTCAATGGGTGCCTCCTCGCCAGGAAGGTCCTGGTGAGGAGGCACCACAAACCATGCAAAGTTGGTGCCCACGGTGCCAAGCACTGAAAGGCGATATTGCAAAATCGGAGGGGGGGGCTTGCACAGAGGAAGCCCTCGCCCGTCCCCCTCCCGCCTTCCCCAATCTCTCCCCAACTCTTCACCCCCCGAGCAAATCCATCCTTCAGGAGGCTCTGCTTTGACTGCCTGTAAAGTGCAGTTCGAGAAAGAGGTGATTGGGCTGGCTGTGGATGAGAGGCAAAAAAGAGAGAGAGAGATGATCTCTCCGGCCGGCAATTCCCGCCTGGGAGAGAAGCCCCGCTCCTTTTGCCACGGAGCGTCTCCACGGAAAATGCTGTGCTGAAAACCCGCATCTTCCCGGAAAGTACGGATGTAGTCTGCTTTAAACGGCTATTTTTTTAAAGCGCATTTTCCCCATTAGCGGCGCTGGAAGCCCGGATTAAAGCCATGCATGGGGCCACTCCGAGGCAAAAGAAGATTTTCATCGGACTTTTTATTCCTTGGGAACGCACCCTCACGTTATTATTGCCTGAGAAGAAAGCAATTTCTTCTATCAAAACCCCTATCTCTTTGCGGCAAACGCGTCATATCTTGCCATACCACCAGAGTTGGCAGCCTGCATAATGCCCACCACGGCAATAAGCTGGAATGCAATGGGCAACATTTTGCCTTGAACAAGGTTTTTTTTGTTCTCATGATAGCCTGGCATTGGCTTCTACCAACTGCTGCTGCAGATGTGGTCAGGGTGGAAAGAAATGGGGAATGGAAACAAAACCCCATGATCGGGCCCCATTCTGCGCTTACTTTTAATCTGGATCAAGGAGTTGCTAAAAGCATGACATCTGCACAGCTATCTGGGTCAAGGAACAGCTAAGAACACATGGTCTGCATGGGAGTAGGGTAGATCCGGATCAGAACTGTGCTAAGAGCCCATTAATCCGGATTTGTGGTAGACCAGGGTCCTTTCTGCACTTGGCCTTATTCTGGATTATTTCTCGAGATAGCAGTCTGCTGGCCACAAGGTAATGTCAACTATGGTAGAAGAGTTGAAGGAGAAGAAGAGTCGGCTTTTCTACCCCAGCTGGCTTCATGGGGGAGGGCGGAATCAAACTCGGTATTCCTAGACAAGAATCCGACTTCCTAACCACTGGACCAAGTGGTAAGCCTCACTTGATACCTTTCATAGTCTGCACTACCATGCAGATAGCAGGTCTCTAGGTTGCCCCCACAAGGGCCCTTTCCGCACTTGGTCTTATTCTGGAATATATCTCAGGATAGGGGTCTGTCGTCTGCATGCTAATGCAGACTATGGCAGGCCTCACCTGGGGGCTGCCATGGCCTGCACTAGCATGTGGACAGGAGGTCTCAGAATAAAGCCAAGTGCGGAAAGGCCCAAGGTTTCCCAAGCTTCAAGGTGTGCATTACACAGCACAACCTTGAGCTGGGCTTCTTGCACTGGTCCCACACATATGAAGGGCAGCGGACATTTCATGGGGAGAAGGAGTGTGCAAAAGCCACAGGTTTCTGCTGTTACAACCCAACTGAAGAACTGATATCCGCTTAACCTGTTTCTGCTCACTTTACCCAAAGGAACCTCCAAAAGGTTAAAATTCACAAAAAGTACAAACATCAGCCAGGTTAGTCTGATTTGAAAAGTCCAGCAAGGTAGTTAGTAGCACTTGGAGAGTGAAGAAGCAGACATGTCTACGAAAGCTCATGCCACCAACCCTTCTCCTTAATGTACAAATAAATATTCTCAGTGGCACTGAGAACTGAGCTGGCAAACTATTTCCTACTGCTGTGAAAGACTATTGACTAGCAGGGAACCCAAACGTCCTTGGTGAAGTTTGTCAAAGAAAGTCAGACCGAGGTTCAGCTCACAGCAGGTCTCCGTTTACTACACAAGAATACCATGCATGCAAGGGAGGAGAGAAATTCCTCCTTACTCTTTAGAGATAAGCCCAGAGTTAAAATAGTGATTCTTGTCTCCACCCACAAGACTTTACTAAAGGCTAAATAGAATGCAGTTAGAGAAAGATTTTGCAAGAGCAGCAAACAATATCTACCCTTATGGTTTTTGGTTCTTCCTATTGCCCTGTTGCCTGTACACTTTTGAGACTACATCTGTTTCTGTAACAGTCAGATTCATCTTAAAGGTCAGTTTACAAAATATGTGGTTGTCGTGGCTTGGATTAAATATGGCTTTACAATAATCATGTCCGGGGATCTTCAATTTATAATCCATAGGTTCAACAGAGACTCAAACGGAATGGAAGGCGCCACAGACAGATGAGCATCCTGCCACTCCTGCAGATGAAAGGTGGGTCAACTTCAGAATCAGATCATCTCAATTAAAAATTTAAATCAGGACATTCAATGTCTTTCCTGTATATGAAGCGATGAAAGGTTTTCCCCTCATGTATTCCTCTGTGACTGGTAAAAACGTAAACTTAGATCATTTTGTAACTTAACATTCGAGCTCATTACCACACTATTAAGCACACTGTGCGCACTTCTGTGTTAACATGGCTTACTTTTCCGTTTACTGCCTTGCACACAACCAGAACACAGAAAAGGCAGGGATTTCAAATTGAATCTTATTAACCACTAGTAAGTTTGCTGTGCCCTTAAATAGGCTACGTTTTGTGGTTTGTCTTTCCTGAAATCACCAACAACCCTTGCACTTGCAGTACAAAAGCCCTCTATGGCTGCTCTTCTAAAACTCCGGACGAATCTCCACAGCAAGCTTATTTCGAATTCAAAACGTTTTCAATCCTTGCAGACCCCACGTCAGTTTGGCTTAACACGCTTTCTGTGTGTTAAATCACCCCAATGCATTGTAAATGTTAATCCTCATTTCAACTGGTCTCACTCAGGTTCATGCGCTTGAAACGTTTTACATTTTTTACTGTGGGAACCCTTCTGTGTTAAGGGAT
Organism: Aspidoscelis tigris stejnegeri; assembly: GCA_023333525.1. Taxonomy (NCBI): domain Eukaryota; kingdom Metazoa; phylum Chordata; class Lepidosauria; order Squamata; family Teiidae; genus Aspidoscelis; species Aspidoscelis tigris. Next base: position 2,321,608 of record JALMGA010000017.1, read on the forward strand.
GAGAGTTTCCCTCCCCCAATAGCTTGCTTCCAAAGCAAGCTGTAAAATCCACCGCTTAAAGCTACACTGTAGCGATCAAACCACTTCACACCTGATAATGATCTTGCCATTGAAAGTTCTGATCTTTAAAAAAGGCAAAAGAAAGGAAAGCAGCTGCCGGTTTGGGGAGATATGTGAATGTTTGTGGCTGCTGCTGCGTGCCCTGAGCAATAAGGAGAGGAGGGGAAAGAATTGCTGGCTGCCCGCTGCCGTTTTTCCTCCATCCAGGCAAGCAGCAGCCACCCAGCCACCCAGCTAGGCTCCGTGAAGAGGTCTGTTATGGGTGGTGCGTTCACGCCAGGAGGAAGAGGATAGGGCAGCTCCGAAAAGTGGCTTTTAAAAGTAGCCACTTGAGTCCCCCCTTGAGTCACGTACGTCCTCAGAATCCAGATTGAACGCGATTCCGGCTGAAAGTAATGAGATCTGGCAAATTCGCGTTTGCATCCGGTTCTGTTATTTCGATTTAGGGAAACTGGATTAAGCTTTTAATGGGGATGCGGCCTCTGTTGTGAATTAAGCCATCAGGTTTCTTCAGCTTTTGCTGTATTAATTCCTAGGGAAAATCAAGGTTTGCATAACAGCACTGAAGCAAAGTGAAACATGGGAAAGCAAAGCCTGAATGTAGTTTTTACAGCACCGACAACCATGGACGTTCACAATTTCTAGGGCACCAGAATTAGTGCTCCACCTTCATCAAGCCAGAGCACTGAGATTCAGTCCACAGTAGATTCAAAACCAGATGGGATATGACACATAGGGTGCATCTAGACACACTCTCATCCATCCCTTCTCACCATTCTGCCCAGACTGGCAGGAAGATTCGCATTTTGTTTCTACTGCGCAGCAAATGTCCTTAGATCAGCATTAAGGTAAGTGTGCAGTAGCGATCAGATAGTGTGCCGCCACAACGATGCATTGATCATCATGTGTGATGCCCTGATGGTGACTGTGCATTCCGCTGCGCAGTAGAAACAACTCTCACTGCACAGTATTTAGTTAGATCGGAGAATCATCTTAATGCAGGCAGCCCAATGAGAAGCACCAATGAGCGGCCGCTAAATAAGGAAGCGCGGCTCAAAACCTGACTAGCTGCCTCAACCCACATGATGGCCTAAATTCTTGCTGCTTCGATGCCTCCTTAAAGAGAAAACTGTGAAGCTGACCTTTAAGTTTTCCCTGTGCAGTCAGCATACTGCGATTTTCCATTTAACTGCGAATTTAGATGCCTTAGTCCAGTGATGGTCAACCTATGACAACCGTGTCACAGGTGACACGCCAAGCCCTTTTGGGTGACACACCTGGTCACCCTGGCACCTGGGTGTGCAGTGCTTGCTTGTTCTTGAAGTGTACGGAATACCAACTTTCTATTGAAGATTTATCAAACGAAATTCAGCAACAGAAGTCACTAAAGTAAGGAATTATTTGTTTTTGCTTTTAATAAAATACACATATCAAAAATATAACTTTTTTACTAGAGCTACAAATATCACAAAATTATGGATATTTCTACATGTGGCACAACGCCCAAGTTAAGCTAGGTTTTCTTGCGGATTTTGACACACTGAGCTCAAAAGGTTCACCATCACTGCCTTAGACCGGAGAAGGGAGGTTGACGAATATTTGTAACATTCGAAATTTGGCCAAATTTGGCCAAATTCAGACACTGGAACTTGACTCGAATGTTACGATATCCGTATGCTGACATTCTAACGAATACGAACGTTTCTGGTGATTCGTACAAACAGTTCGGACATTTGTTAAGTTGGGGAAACATATCAGATACGTATCTATTCGTATCAGATATGTATTTGTTCATATTAGATATGTATTGAATGCGATCTATTCGCACAAACACGGATTTTCAAACAATCGATTTGCTTTGATTCGAATGCCAGAAAACATTTGTACACATCCAAGTCTGAAGGCAACCATCATTGGCACAGCTAGACAGTATCCTGGGAGCGTGGAGTCCATGTGGAGATGCAACTCTGTCTTGCCTCTTTCTGCTGCTTCAAGGGGACTTAATGACCTTCTGAGTGGTGTTCTGGGCCCCAGTATAGGAAATGCCTCATGAAGCCATTTTCTCTCTTCAAAGGCACCCTCCTGGCTGTCAAGACTAAAAGGTTGTTTTGTCCCTGGCAGGAGGGAGAGGTGACAGTAAGTGAACAGTACAGCTCTATTCTTAATGCAAATAGAGGAGGTTCTATGATTGCCAGCTTGGTCCAGTGGTTAGGGAGCTGGACTCTTATCTGGGAATACCAGGTTTGATTCTGCCCTCTCCCATGTAGCCAGCTGGGTGACCTTGGGCTAGTCACAGCTCTCTTCTGAGCTCTCACAGCCCCACCTACCTCACAGGGTGTTCTGTTGTGGGGAGAAGGATAGAAGGTTTGTCAGCCACTTTGAGTCCCCTTGAATTTATTTATTTATTTATTTATTTATTTATTTATTTATTTATTTATTTATTTATTTATTTATTTATTTATTTATTTATTTATTTATTTATTTATTTATTTATTTACATTTCTATCCCACCCATACCCGAAGGTCTCTGGGCGGGTTACAACAGGTAAAAATAAATTAAAACAAGATACAAATTGAGAGCAAATACAGATTAAAATGAAATACAAATAAAACAAGATGCACACTTAAAAACATCTTAAGATTCAACAAATGGGTGAGAAAAGCGGGGTAGAAAAGCCAACACTTCTTCTTCTTCTTCTTCTCTGCAGCATGGGTTCTACCTGAAACTCAGTGCACTGAGATGGAGAACCTACCAGTATGTTCTGTTTAGAATCATTAGATGATGGTAGATGGAGTCAGAGGTGGCAATCAGAGGAGGAACATGCTTCCCCCCTTCTTGAATTTCCATTTTGCCAGATGGCTCCATATCATGGATGAACCTGTTTTTCAAGGCAACAGGAATCTGTAGGAATTGCCTTCAGTCAGTTAAACAGGATTGATGTGGCTATAACTGATAGGCAAGTGGGTAAGAGAAACAAACAGTAGGAAATAAGATCTACAGTTTGCATGGATAATCAATCATTTCTGGTAACTCCTCGGAACGAAACACGGATACAAGAAGATTGCAAAAGAAGCCAGACATTTCTGTTAGAGGCAGGTCAAAACAACAGAAAAACAGTAAAAGTCTATCAGATTGAAGGGTTAAACCTAATCAAAAGGCAAACCACCACCGATGGGCAAGAAAAGGTACCACAGACAGCTCCAAATCGGTAGGATTACATAGTGTTTTCTCCAAAGGCTACAAGGAAGCTGGAGCCTTTGGAAGTTAAGCTGCCACTCTATCAACTTCAATCAATGATAGGAGAAAATGTATAGTGCAGTAAACCAATTTCTGGGATTGTCACTCCGATTTCTCACCCGTGACACAGGCAAATGCTTATTTTACCCAATCAGAACCAGAAATTGGAAACAGGACTGTTTTCAAAACTCTTGTGTGCATCTCTGTGTCTGTTCCACAACACTTTACAGAAACCTTTAAGAATACCAGAAAACTTCACATTATTTCTCAAATATTTCTTCTGCATGCATTCTTTCCTAAAACAGTTATCCTCGTAACACACAATAATCTTAAGAATTTGGACATTCATATACAAATATAATGTTATGACATTGATACATTGACGTGTGTATTCATATGAATGCTTTGGAACATTCGTGAATCTGGGATGTGCCGGTCACATCTGCAACATATCTAGAGCGCATTCGAAACGGATTGAGAGCAGATTCAAAGAGGATTCAGGGTGGATTTGATGCTTTTAGAGTGGATATGTTAGGAGATACGTATCGGATACATATGGACACATACTGGATATGTAAGGGATATGTAAGGGATACATATAGGATACATAAGGGTTACGTATGTGCTTGTATCAGATATTCGTATGAATTTGTATGAAAACATTCGTATAGGATAGAATCCTACCATATTCAAAGGGAATCTATTCAAACAAATACAAATTTTCTTACATTTAATTCAATAAGAATTAAACATTTGTGCATGTCCTTACATCCTCTGCTTTTATACAGCCACCAAGATGAATTCTTTTTTTGTAAGAGTTTTCTCTTTTTTAAAAGCATGGTTTTGCTTTTCCATTGCTGGTAAAATGTGACTTCCCTTGTCTAGTGAAATTCTGGAAACATTTAATAATGTGATTTGGCTTTTGAAGAGCTAGTGCTTGGCTTTAATAGACAGGGATTCCCCTGCAGATCACGTGTGACAGACGGGCAGATTGTGTCTCACTTCTAGAGTGACGGCAACTTATTGATAGTCTGGGCTGCCCTTCTGCTATCATAGATGAGTCTCCACAGTTCCTCTAATGCCACTTTTCTGTTGGTGGAAATTCCTTGAAGAGCATGGTTAATGCGCTGCTTTGTGGCTTGTAGGAACCTGACCAAAGGATGAGCCGAAATAACTCCTTTCCTCCTGCATCAGGGGTGACAGTTTGGTCCCTTGATCATTGCTTGGAGGTGGTAATGGTCAGGATGAGTACCAATAAATTGAAACCAAATCCAGACAAGATAAGAGGTGCTGGGTGTCATGGGATCCTGAGCCTAATCAGTAGGTGGGCACCCAATTTTGGATGAAGTTGTCTTAGGCCAGAAACAAGAGATACACAACCTGGGGGTTCTTCTGGATTCATAGCTGTCATTTGATGCACAGGTGTCATGGTGGCCAGGAGTTTCTACACCTACCTCTGATTGGTTTGCTAGCTCAAGCCATTGCTCAACCTGGCCACAGCAATCCGTACCTTGCTAACCTCCAGGTGAGATTTCTGCCTTGTGCTTTATATGCGGCTTCCACGAAGGTGGTGTGATAGATTGCACTAGTGCAGAATACAGCATCTCAACTGGTTGGACACACATTACACTGGTCTTTAAAGATCTGAACTGGCTGACCGACTTTCACATATAAAGCCCTAGATGACTAGGCTCCTAAACACCTGAATGATCACCTGCTCCCGTATAGACCTGGCAGGTTAATAAAGTCTTCGGGAGAAACACTTTGGAGGTGCCAACTCTCTCAGTAGTTAAAGAAGAGATGATCAGGAAAAATGTCTTCTCTGTGGCAACCCCCTGACAGCTTGACCACTGTGCTGTCGTCTTTTGTAACTCGTACACTCAGCCTTCTCTCTCAGCTTTCATTGCAGATTCTGCCTTTTCCTGTGTTTTGGTGGAATTCCAATTTTCTGTCTTTTTTTTTTTTTTTGTAATTTTTAGACATTATAATTCATTACACAATATCACATCTCATGTATACAACTTATCTCCAGTTTTGTTCACAATAATCTCTCCTCTGTCCCTCCCTGGAGTGCCAATTTTAGCATCAAATCTTACTCGGAATCAAGAGTAGCAAAACATCTATTTCTTTATTGTTTCACTCCCCATTTTTTGTTTAACACATTCCAACACCAGTAGCTAATTAATTTTTCCTTTTGCCTTTCTGTCCACTTGATAATCTCTTGCATTCATGTCAAAAATCACATTTCATGTACAGTAGTTCATTATATAATAAATCCAGTTCAGTAAATTCCATTTAATCTGTCCTTCCAGCCCCAGACAATCACTGACTGAGCTGCTATAATCAGCATCTCAATAATTTATTATCCTCAAACTATTCCTCCTACCCATGCCAATTTAAATTTCTTTACTCCATTTTACTTGACATTTACTTATCTTTTCGACTTCTCTTGTGATCGCCTTCCAAAACTCCTATATTGCTTCACATTCCCACGAAAGAGGCATAAAGATCCTTTTCTTTTCCTCGCCATGCCAGCCCATTGGGCTGACATGGTGAACTCTATTTGTGAACTACCAGATTATTATGAGAAGAGGAGAAGAAGAAGAGTTGGCTTTTCTACCCCACTTTTCTCACCCATTTAAGGGGACGCAAAGTGGCTTGCAATTCTGTCTGTTCCTCTCCGCACAACAGAACACCCTGTGAGGTGGGTGAGGCTGTGTGAGCTCTTTCCGTGACCATTATTCCACCCCCCTTCCCAGATCGCCAAGCCAGGCATGATAATTTAAATGGCTTAACTTAGCACATGAGCGCTAAACTGCAGTACCAGGTGCAGCAGAGCTGTGCACCTCCGCAAAACTGCCATCAAACCTTTTAGCAGCTTTGCAGAACAATCTGGCCTTTTTATATTATTTTTATATTATTATTTCCTTTCAGCCCTATGTGCCATGAAGAGTGTACGTGTGTGGCATTCCTTGTCATCGCTATAGCGGGCAGCACAAGGGTTGGTGTCATCAACCCAGCTTCCTATTGGGAGAGAGGGGGCGGAGAGGAGAAGGTGCTGTTTCCCTGTGCAGGGTTTTAGCATGGTTTGCATGGGGATGGCCATATTCGAATAGAGCCTGCGTTATTGGCAATTGCATGGGGACGGGCACAATTCAAACTCGACCCTGCATCCATACTAAAAATAGTCCAATTTGGACTAAACGGAGTGCACAGGGACGCGCCCTAAGTGAAAACGGCAACTCAGTCTCTTTGTAGCATTCAGAACTTAATTTGCCTGAGTGCAGCTATTCAGCTCCCTAGTTGCTTGCTCCAACAGATCACTTGATTTAAACCAACGAAGGGAGTCAGGACCCCTTGATGGTGGCTCAACTCTCAAGGGTAAGACAAGGTAACCATTTTCCAATCTGCATTCTTTTAGGTCACTGTCGTTCTAAAGGCATAATAATGTAGGTCGTTTTTAATGAGCTACTGTGCTTTTCCCCATACACCGTGCAATGATTTTCATTAACTTGTTAACTGTCTCTTTTATCTGCCATATTCTACTCCCCCCCCCCCCCAAGAAGGTAAGAACTCTATGCAAGGTGAAGATGTGAGATCCCATTCATATTTACCATGCCATTTTAATTTGTGATTGTGAAAATATAGCATCAAGTTACTGGAAACACCAAAGAAAATCTACGGGTAAGGGCATGCGCCCCATTTTGTTCTGCCTGTGATTTTCGGCAGTTTTTCTGCACCATAAAAAGGAACGTCTCATGGGATGCTTGTGCTGCCATACAGAAAAATCACACAGTTGGAGCTGACAGCACCTTTGCTGCTTTGTAATATTGTAACTAATTGAGCTAATGATACACAATTTGGGTCCTTTCTGCACTGGGCTTTCCGGCCCGGAAGTTTTCCCCAGTGAAAATTAGCAACAGCATTAGACCTTACATCACCAGGCCAAAAAAGCCATCCAGCCTGCAAAATACCAGGTGCCTCTTAATCTAGTTGTGTAGACACAACAAGTAAAGTTCCTGTGAGAGATGAATTGTGTTATAAGAAACAAGACTCCGTGTAACACAGAGGAACGGTCCCATTAAGGATAGGTCCAAAGTGCTCACATGAGAAATCTGCCTTCTATGACCTCATGTTAATCCATATGACTAACTTGCTATTCTGTTCCTTTTAGTTAGAAGATAATGATGATGTAGTATTATATATTAGTGGTTAAGTTGTTTACTTGTATTCTTGTCATATACTAGTGCATTAAATCAGCATATCTATTCACTCACTCTGCATATACTCTGCAACCATAAAGCAATAAACCTTCCTCTTGGAATGCAATCAAGTCTCTGCTTTTGGATGTGAACTCCATACACATATGCTATCCGCTGTACACTTGCTACGTGCAAGCTCTGCTAACTATAGAAGTTCCAACATTTCCACACTGAGAATCTGAGTCAGGGTTCCCGTATTCCCAATAGTGACAAAGAAGCAGGTATAGCTTATAATACAGGCAGTACCCACTGACTTTCCCTCTTCTGAAGAACTGTTAAAGATTTAGGAACCTCAGCTTGCATTCTATCTGGCAACTCTATCTGATGTATGCTTCATGTGTTCTTTAAAAAGCAACACAAATATGTTTGTTTCCTCCGCCCAGCAGCAGCTTTTTTAAAAAAATTAATAAATAGGAAATGTATTTTTAACCCAACAGATTTATTTTTTATGCTAGGATGGGTCCTACAGGCAGCCTCAACTGTTGGCTGACATCAGTTCCAATTGCTCAAGCCATGATCCTGCAAAGCAGGTTACGTTTGCCCTAAGAAAGGTATGTTTGATACAAGAAGGCCGCTAGGTACCAAAGGATTCTGTTTCAGTGGGAACTTCAAGGCTGTGTTTCAGCCAGCAACAATTTGACTGGAAATGCAGTGCTGAGTTCTAGATTTAATTTATCTTGGCGTAAGCTGTGTACTTCGGCTTGCGTGTATGGTTATAAACTGTAATGTATCGGATGCTCCACATTGCTTTGACAATCGAATTAAATGCAATGCATAAGTCCCCAGAAGAAATGCACAAAATATATAGGCTGCTATGAGAAATAGCTCATTTGTATGCATGGGCTTGCACTGCTATCCTGAAGAAGAGCACCATCCGCCTAATCTGACCGAATGGCCAAACCGATGGGAAGTCGGCTGGTGGATCTTCTAGGCAAGCTCATGACAGGCAGCCTGACTTGTTTGGGGTAAGAGATCTCACGGTTGGAACATGGGATGGACGCATTGGTCAGACTTTGCTGCTGGAAGCTACCTCCTTCCCGTGAGGCCTTGTGATTAGAGTTTTAGACCCTCATCTGGTAGTCTCCTGGTTCAATTCTGCACTCCTAAACGAAGCCAGCTGGGCGGGGACCTTGGGCTGATTACAGCTCTCTTTCTGAACTCTCAAAGCCCCACTGACCTCACAGGGTGTCAGTTGTGGGGAGAAGATCAGAAGATTTGTCAGCCACTTTTGAGTCCCCTTAAAGGGTGAGAAAAGCAGGGTATAAAAACCAACTTTTCTTCTGTGAGCCAATTTGGTCTTGTGGTTAGAGTGTTGGGCTCATGGGGTTTGATTACGCATGTATCCATGAAGCCATCTGAGTGACCTTGGGCTAGTCACAGCTCTCTTTCTGAGCTCTCACAGCCCCACCCACCTCACAGGGTGTCTGTTGTGCAGAGAAGAACAGAAGGTTTGTCAGGTGCTTTGAGCTTCAATTGGGTGAGAAAAGTGGGGTAGAAAAGCCGACTCCTCCTCCTTCTCTTCTTCCTTGCCTGGGGACAGTTTGGCCTCCCTTCCCTTTGCAGCCTCTGACTTAAGGCTATAACATTAAAATACTAGAATGTGTTACATGGAGCGGGTCCAGAATAGCGCAGGATGCTTGCAGATAAGTCTGGAATGTTTCAAGCACTGCATGCAAATCTTCTTCAGTTGCACTGACTCCCAGTCCATTTCCAGAAATGGTCCCCGGGGGCTTCCACAGCTAGGTACTTGCCTCCTTTGACAACAAAGCCACAAGACGCCTGCTATGAATCCCGTGCACAGATGGAGCCTTGCCATGATCCGGACCAGAGGGGATCACTAGGTACGGGCCCACTGGCCAAGATCATAGCAAGGTAAGTGCAGAAAAGCCCATAGCATCTTATCGTGCTGTTGCGTTTTGGTTACGCCAACTTGTGTAATCATATGCTTTATTGCGACTTTGCAACTTGCTATTGAACTTTTCTGGTTTGGTGGCTGCACAAATACAGTGAATGAATAAATATCTCACAGAGCTTAGTTTGTACAGGTGGATGCTTGCTCTGCTAACTCATGAATGCCTATCCTCCTTCCCCGCTGAGACAGTATGGATGTTACTAGAAACAAAATGGAATCAATTCTTCTTCAGCAGGCACAACATTATTATGCAATTGTTGTGACGGTAAAATGAGAAACTAAAACACAGGCCCTTTCTGCCCTGGGCCTTGTTCCAGTTCGTATCCCACCATAGGAGTGCTTCTCTATCTGTGGGTCGCGACCCCTTTGGGGTTCGATCTACCCTTTCACAGGGGTCGTCTAAGACCATCGGAAAACACATAGGAACCGAGGTGCCGCTCCTCTATCCGTCTCCAGGTGGGTCCACCCACATGCAGATACGCCCACATACGAGTACCTGGTGTGATGACATCATTGCACCAAACCCATCACATACACCCCATACAAATACAGTAGAGAGCAGCTACTGGGTAGAAAGCAGCAGTATTGGAGGTAAAATGACACTTTTATGTTCAGCTGTGGCTGATGCGAATACGATGCTTTAATTATGTTCAATCTGTAACAATGAAAATACATCCCGCATATCAGATATTTACATTACGATTCATAACAGCAGCAAAATTACAGTTATGAAGTAGCAACAAAAATAATTTTATGGTTTGGGGGTTAGGATTAAGGTTAGGTTGACATGAGGAACTGTATTAAAGGGTCGCGGCATAAGCAAGGTTGAGAACCACTGCACCATAGGGACTAGCAATGTGCAAGAATATGTGAAACATTCAAAATTTGATCAAATTCATTTGAATTTGAACACTTATATTCAAATCGAATATCTATAAATTTGAATTTGAACATTCAAATGAATTTTGAATTTTCAAATCTATTTGTTCGAATTATTCCGACACTCTGTGTATGGATATATGATGCGTACTTGCCCGTACACACCTTTCCTGCATCCGTATGCATTTGTACTGATCTGTACGGGATGAAAACAGGATGCATACAGGTTGCGTACAGATGTCTATGGGATGCATATGGACATGTGTGGGCACATACGAATGTTGTCAACATTCGTATGTGCAAATTTGAATTGAAAATTCGAATGGATAAATTTGAATTCACTCCATCCAGATCGAATGCGGATAAATTCGGATTTTAAAGATTCAAATTGGATTGAATTTTTGGATATTCGATGTGAATTAAACCCCCAAAATTGCATTCGTGCCCACCCCTAACAGCATCTTAGGGAAGTGCTGGCAAGGTTTGGGATAGATTTGGCATCTTGAACAGGGATGTGCATGAATATCTGTAACATTCAAAATTTGTATGAATTTGGCCGAATTTGGACATTCATCTTCGAATCAGATGTGGCCACATTCAAAGATTGACATTCAAATTCAAATTGAATGTTTCGATCCATTCGTATGAAGCTTTGTATGGGATTTGTATGGGATCCGTATGAGACCGAACATTTGTATCAAATTCGAATCCCACTACATTCGAAAAGGGATCTATTCAAACTAATACAAATTTTCTTGCATTTGATTCAATACAAATACAATCCCTAATCCTGAAGTGTGGGTGCTGGATCCATCCCCCATCTTCACTTCCTAGGGAAGGTGTCCCAAGGAACAGAAGGTTTGAAAAGGGCCAGCGTCTCCAAGGGAACCCAGCCTTCAACAGGAAAATGGGAAAAATGATTCTTTACCCACATACCAGACCCTTTCTAAGTGCCCCGTGTGTCTGATCGACTGTGAAGCCGATGTAGCAAATGTTTATCTATCACTGAGGTTTACCTGCCAACAGCCTCGCTCTCTTAAGCAAAATATTACCTGGAAACAGATACTCATCACCTTGCTCACACAGAGCAGGTTTTAAAATTCCACCTCGGAAGTCTGGGGCAGCAACACGGATGTGCAACGTGATGTAGAAAAGCGCTGGGAGGCCAATGTCTGCTTGGAAGCAATTACATTTGCAAAAATCTTGAGCCCGGCGAAAACACCAGATCACACAGCAGCAGCAGCTACCCCCGGGACACGCAGTCGGCTGATATTTCCATCATCAGCTTCCACCCTCAGAACCAAGATGTTCTGACTCCCTTTAGGAATTCCACTCTTCAGGTGAGAATACCGAGTGAGCATTTGGATAGGGAATGAAAAGCATTTGAAGGAATGCCTTCTCCCCTATTGACCTGCCCATACCTTAAGATCTGGAGGAAAGCCCCCCCCCCGGTTGTCCCACCACCCTCAGCAGCAAAAGCAGTGGGCACCTGGGAGAGGGCCTTCTCAGTGATGGCCCCTAGGCTCTGGAATAGTCTCCCCCTTTGAGGTGCGTCTATCTCCCTCACTGTACACATTTAGGAAGGCAGTGAAGATGCACCTCTTTGCCCTGGCCTTCGGTTAGATCTGGATACCCTTTTCCTTCCCACTTGCAGACGCTACTGTGTTAATACATAGTGTTGTTGTTTTAATGATACTTGATTTTAGATGTTGTTACCTGCCTGGAGACCTTTGGCTATAGGGCAGGATAAAAATATATTCGAATTTGCTTAATTCAAATTGTACTTAGTTGAGTTCGATTTTAAATAATTCAGATCGCATCGAAGTTTCAATTATTTGAATCAACTCAAACAGAACGTCAAAAAAACATGATTGCACATCCCTAATTACAATTACAAATCCAAGGCCGCATCCCCATTACAAGCTTATTTCGCTTTCCCTAAACCGAAATAATAGAACCGGATGCAAACGCGAATTTGCCTGTTCCCATTACTTTTAACTTAATCGCGTTTGATCCGGATTCTGAGGATCCTACGTGGCGTACGTGACTCAAGGGGGGACTCAAGTGGCTACATTTTAAAAGCTGCTTTTTGGGGCTGCCCTGCCCTCTTCCTCCTGGCATGGATGCACCACCCATAAGGGACCCCTTCACGGAGCCTAGCTGGGTGGCTGGGTGGCTGGGTGGCTGCCACTTCCATGGATGGAGGAAAAATGGCAGGGGGCAGCCAGCAATTCTTTCCCCTCCTCTCCCCATTGCTCAGGGCACACAGCAGCAGCAGCAACTAAAGCCACTAAAGCCCCTTTGCTTTAAACATTCACGCAGAACCTCAGCTGCTTTCCTCCCTCCCTTTCCCTTTCTAAAGGTCAGAATTGCACAAAACTGCAACATTGTTATCAGGTGTGAAGTGGTTCAATTGTTACAGTGTAGCAATCGCTGTTAAGGGTGGATTTTTACACTGAAATCACTGTCTTTGGAAGCAAGCTGTTGGGAGAGGGAAACCCTAAACATGGATTCTCATCCCTTAAAATGGTAGGGTCCCCACAGTAAAAAATGTAACATGTATCAAGCGCACGAACCGGAGTGAGACATGTTGAAATGAGGGTTAACATTTACAACACTTTGGGGCGATTTAACATGTGGAAAGCGTGTTAAGCCAAACTGATGTGGGGTCTGCCAGGATTGAAACCATATTGAATTTGATATAAGATTGCAATGGGGATGCGGCACAAGTGTCCTTAACCCCCCACTCACACACCTGCTTAAGACTTTCAGAGATATAACTGAATGCAACACAGCTTTAACTTTGCTGGACATTAATGAATGACAGCAAATCCCATGCAGTGCAGGTTGTAGCCTCCGTTTAAACTGAACTGGTCTGAATTCAAACTGAACTGGTTTGAATTAGCACCAGTGTGGCACACCCTTTCCTCTGCAACCAGTGTAAACAACAGCATCTCACCAAAGAAGCAATGGATAGGCTTTTTCTTCTCTGATCACCAAATACACATGTTCCTTCTTGATTAAAGCAATAAATCTTGGATGAATCTAATCCTTTACTTTTTTTGCGGGGGGGGGGGGGGACGAAACTGTTCACAGGCTCCCTACATAAAGATTTGCCCAGTTCAGTGGTATTTCCAAATCTGCAAGCGCGCCAGGTGTATCTGTGCCAACCTCCTACCTTAGCTCCATCCACACTGATAATCCGATAGCTGTTTCTTGTGCTGTCATAGAAGTAGGAAACAGTTACAGCTTGCTTGCTTGCAGGGACCCAATTCTTCTTGGTGGTGGGGTCAATTTGGAAGACATGCGCTCTGGTGGTGAAGATGGGCTGCTCTCTAGAACAGGGAGGGACAGGAGAAACGGAATGCATTGTGAGTTTGTGAAAGATGGAAATGTCACTTGATCAAGGTGTGTGTGTGTGTGTGTCTGTGTTCGATCAAGCCAAACCCCACATCAAAACAATTCAGGATGGGAACCCTAGAACAGTGGTTCTCAACCTGTGGGTCGCGACCCCTTTGGGGTTTGATCTACTCTTTCACAGGGGTCATCTAAGACCATTGGAAAACACTTAGGAACCGAGGTGCTGCTCCTCTATCCGTCTCCAGGCGGGTCTGCCCACATGCAGATACGCCCACATACAAGTACCTGGTGTGATGGCATCATTGTGCCAACCCCATTGCATGCACCCCATGCAAATACAGTAGAGCGCAGCTACTGCGTAGAAAGCAGCAGTATTGGAGGTAAAATGACACATTTATATTCAGCTGTGTTTGATGTGAATACTATGCTTGAACTATGTTTAATTTGTAACAATGAAAATACATCCTGCATATCAGATGTTTACATTACGATTCATAACAGTAGCAAAATTACAGTTATGAAGTAGCAACAAAAATAATTTTATGGTTGGGCGTCAGGGTTAGGTTGGGGGTCACCACAACAGGAGGAACTGTATTAAAGGGCCGTGGCATTAGGAAGCCTGAGAACCACTGCCCTAGAACGACAAAGCAGGAAAGCAAAGCAGCTACGGTTACTGCCCAAGAAAGCAACCTGGGACCTATCCTGCCTGGTACCATTTTTCATTCATCCTCCTTCTAGTCAACAGGCCTGGCCTACCTGACTCACCTGCAGCTTCAGAACTACTTTATCAATGGTACAGATGCCACAAAATAGCCACAACACAGATCTCCATTTCTCATGGGTCTTGCTGTGCCCAGCGAGGCTAAATGTGTGGAAAGTCGCAGGATCCTCACGGACCAAGCAAGAAACCCAGTGTAAACAGTATGATCTAGTGAAAAAGAGAGCTCCCTGGCAGTGTTCTGTCCCACTCTTTTGTCTTACCACCACTGCCAGAGGTGTGGACTTAGTACCTATGTTATATTCCTTTGGGCAAACAACATTGCCCTTTATCCTCAAGCACAAAAGAACACCAGACATCCGGAGGCTCTTTCGATCAAATTTTGAATGTTTGGAACATTCATGAGCATCCCTACGCTAGTTAAGTTCGGGATGTTGCCCGCGCTCACAGTGTTGACGCCAGCCACTGCCCCTGAACTTAACTGCAATGGGATACAGTCGGACCTCCAAACCAGCAGATGTTCCAGGCCCCACCGCGGATAACGTAAACTGTGGATAATAGCAAATGCTGGCAAATGCATTCCATTTCCCATAATTCCAGTGAAATCCCATGAGTATTTCAAAGGCATTATGGGAAACTGCACACCATTTGGGGCCATTTCCTGCCTATCCCAGGCCTCCGAAGAGCTTAAGGTAAGCCTAATGGCACCTGCGGGGAGGGGGTGGCTGATCCGGTCACCACCAGAAACTGAAACCATGGTGGCTGGGTCAGTGGATACGGGGGTCCAACTGCATTATCTCACTGCAGTTAATTGTGGGTTTTTTCCCCCTTATTTTTTCCCCCCTCCACTGCAGTTAAGTGAGAAAAGGCCCACGCAGTGCAGACGTCTGTCCCAGACCGTCCACATCACCATAGAAACAGTTGTAGCAACTTCTGCCATGCACTGGGCCGTTGCTACAGTGATTGCAAAGTGACTCCCTTAATTATACATATATAAAAATAAAGGCAGTGTACTCATTGGTCTCTTTATCCCCATTTTCTCCTCACAATTACCCGGAAGGCTAGGTTAGGCTGGAAGGAAGTGGAAAATCTGCGCTCCGATCGCACACATGCTACTTATAACTGGATGGGTCACAACCACTGTGGCATATCTCCATAAAAGCAAAGCCGCCATATGGAGGAAGTACTTCAGGGTGCATTTCCACTACTCATGTATGATGAGCTTGAAGGAGATCAGCCAAGTCTTCCCTACATCTACTTGGGAAGAGGAAGATGGAACAAAGCCGTTCACGATTTAAAAAATAATTCAAAACAGGACACAATATTTCCATTTAATCTTGTGCCTGCGGGCCATAAAGAAGCATCTTGGTTAGAAATTTAAAGTCATATTCAAATCCTATTTTTTTTTCCCTCCGGCTCTGGACTAAGCATAAAAATTGTGCCACATCTAATATGCTTTGATTTTGCCCAAGACCAGAAAATTTGCTAAGACAAAGTAAATGAACTTAGCTTTATAAAATACCTACTAAGTAGAGATGGGCATGGATTTTTTTTTTGACATTCTATTTGAGTACCTGAGAATCTGATTCGATTCTGTTAAATTCAAATTAAAAAGATTCGATTAGTATTTACCAAATTTTGAATCAAAAATTCAAACGAACAGATTCAATCTGCACATACAAATGTCGGCAACATTTCTATGTGCACGTGCCCATCTTCCCCACATCTATACACATCTGTACGCATCTGTACACATCTGTATGTATCCTGTAGTTATACCGTATGCAACCCATTTTTGTCCCGTAAAGATCCGTACAAATCAGTACAGATGCGGGAAAGATGCAGATCTTTAAGTACTCATCACGTACAAACCTGTATACATATGAATGCCTGGATAAGTTGAATGAATAGATCCAAAGTTCAAAATTTGATTTGAATGTTTAAATTCTAATTTTGGGACATTCTATTTGAGTTTGAATGTCCAGATTTGGCACATATGATCGGATTTCAAATACCTACGAAAATTCGCGCACATCCCTGCTACTAAGAGCTTGCATATTGGTTCAAAGGGAAGGATAAAAGCCTGTCTGGGCATTTAGTTTCCTTCAATTTCCACATCGCTCCTGTATTAATCACATTAAAAACGAACATATACCATTACCTTATCCATTGACCCATATAGCTTGGTACTATCTTCTTTGTCTGTTGCTGGGCCAAGGCAAAAAGCTTACATCGCCTGCTGGAGGCGTCTGACGTAACACCTAAGGCACTCTATCGAGGTCCTGACATTAAAGCGACCAACAAGCTGCTATAGAATACGAACAAGCAAGACGGCACCAGACAGGGCCCCAAACCCGTAATTTGTACATAATTTGCCAGATGTGATCATGGCGCTCCTGAAATGAACCTGAAATATAAACCAAATTTATGAGGTAGGGGTGCGCATGGATGAAAAAATTAACATTTGATTTGCAACTGAAAAAATTCATTTCATCACTGAATGGTTTGTTCAAACACTTCATTCACCACTGAACATTTTTCATGCCTTTGGCTGCGTCTTTTGCCTCTGAGCGCCCCCATGCACAGCTTTTCGCTGAGCTTCCAGTGGCACAAAAGGAGGAAAATGCGTGGGAAAAAAAGTGCCCTTTAAATAAGACTACCAGAGCACTTTTTGGAAGCAGCGGGTATTCCGAGCAACATTGTGCATGGAGACGCTCCGTGGCAAAAGGGGCAGGGATTGGGGGCAAAGATCTCCGAAAAAAGCACCCTGGCTCTGCTGCTGCTGCTGCCACCTGCACACACAGCCTTAAACATTCACACATCTCCCAGAACATCAGCACCTTCCCTTCCTTTCCCTTTCTAAAGGTCAGAACTTTTAAAGAGCCAGAATTGTGGAGAATTGCAACATTGTTATCAGGTGTGAAGTGGGTGGATTGCTACAGTGTAACGGCTGCTGTAAGGGGTGGATTTTGACAGTGAAATCACTATCTTTGGAAGCAAGCTCTGGATCCCAAAGTGATAAATGGCTCTGGTGGGTTTTGCAGGCAGGGGAGACAAACAGAGAACTTGTAAATATGGCTATTTTTCTTTTGGACTTGTCGGGGGTTGTCTCCCTGGCACCCTATCAAACAGAGAGAGGGCGGGGAGAAAAAGATGCGGGCAAACAAAACATGCTTTCTTGGGGATGGTAGAGGTGTTTAAAATGTGTGTTTTACCAAACATCATGGGGACGCTTATTCCGGAATTGAACGGCACTTTTAAAGTCCGCTGGAACAGAGGGACAGAAGAGGAAAACTAGAGGGGCAAATAAGTTGCTTGGGTACGCAGCCATTGTTTTCTGTTAAAAAAGCCTATCTGTATCAGTAAAATACTGCATAAGTGTGAAATTTTGATTGAATTCTTGCATTTGTGAGCAAGGAGCATCGTTCGTTTTGTCTGAATGTCCATATGCTTGTTTCGATGCTAGAATCTGGACATTCGATTGAATCTTCTAATGCAAATTCATTTGTGCACATTCTTATTACCATGTTATCCTTATTCCAGTAAACTAAACTATTGTAGTGCAAGATCCTGTTACGCTTGTCATTGCAGCTCTGTCTAGATCACTGCATGAGAATTACAATGAGAGTTCAGTATGAGCTGTTGCTACCCGGAAGAACTTCACATGATACCATTGGGAAGGTGAGGTCATGTGGAATGAAAATCTCACAGCTGTAACATCACTTTGCTGCTGCAGAAATGCTAAAACTCAAAGTATTGATCTAATGTATGGACAATCTATAATAGTTCTGGATGCACTTTATACTGTTAAATCAATAAACTGCGGAATAAATAAATGATGACTAGAGGCAGCTCAGGGCATGTCCAAATTCTAGCATCTGATCCTCAAACGCTTACTGTCCCCAGCACAGAACCATGGGGCTTTTTCCATGAGCACTAAGTACCCATTAAGTACCCATTAGGGATCCATTAAAAACCCATTAGGCTCAGAGCAGGAAGACCCTGTTTCCACTGCAGAACCCATTAGAACCCGATTTGTTCACACCTGTACTAGGGAAATTTGGATTAAATGAGTCCTTCAGGACCTATAATCCGGATTTCCTGTAGACCCCATTAAATCCAGATTAGACGCATCACCCCCGCCCCCAAAAAAACGTGGCGTGACAGATGTCTCCCACTTGGGTACAGACAGATGCTCCACATGGGTGCTCCAGTGTTCCCACTGCGAGCTTGCCTAGCACCCATTGCTATTGGGTACCACACTGCCCATGGAGATGCATCAGGTACTTCCTTAGATCCGGATCTTCTAAATCTGGATTAGTTGAAGGACCCATTTCCTAGATCCGGGTCATCTTAGATCTGGATTAAGGGAGGTAAGTGGAACCCACCCACCCCGCAAATCAATGTCTCCCATGTATTTGTCTAATACTTCTTTGGAGCTATCACCGCCATCTCATATGGGATTCTGTGGGTTCAAAGGGCCACCCAGCCATGAAGCTTACTGGTAACCTTGAGTCACCTCTCAATCATCTCTGAGCCTGGCTTACTTCACAAGCCTGTCATGAGGATAAACCAAGAGTAGGAGCTCTACATCTGCTGTCTTGAGCTCTAGGGAGAGAAAATGGAACAGAAAACTGGGCTTTATAGAGCAATGCAATAAAATTCCCATGTATTATACATTTAGATGGCTTATCACTTCATAAATAACTCAATAGCATGTAGTGCAAAATTGCCAACAAGAAAAACTAGAGGTTAGGGGAACCACAGGGGCTCAATAAATCACTGTGAGTCAATGGTGTTTCCCAGGAGAGACCCAATTAGTAAGTCAGTTGTTCTGTGGTGGGGAAACCTAGGGCCCTTCTCCAATTACCTTTGTTGCTACAGTACACACGGTCCAGGTCAGACAATCCATCCTGTGCCCAGGAAAGACTGCCCTTGCGTGTTCCTGACCAGACTCTGTGCTGGCCCCAAAGTCCATATGAACTTTGAAGCTGGCCTCCATGAACTCCCATGGTGAGGAACAAATGTACCTGGCCTGAGTCCTTGGGGAACCCATTTTTGTGGCACAGTAAGATGCACTTCCAAAATGGGTCCCCTTATAAACCAGTAGATACCAAGGTCTACTGGCAAATCAGATCTCTGAATCCTGCTCCATCCTGTGTAGGTGGCTCCTGCTATATTCCACACTAACAGGTGGCAAGGAGGCCTTTCGTGCACTTAGTGCATTGAACACAATAAAGCAAATACTATTGTATCATCTACTTGAAACTAAAACCAAGTTGTACAAGGAAGCCGCATTTTGCCAGCAACATAAAAATAAAACTATGTTATACAAAGTTGCATTAAACAAGTATACAGTACACAATTTTCAGAGGAAGGAGCAAACAGACACGAAAGCTGAATGGGACCTCCAAAGCATGTCAGATTCAGGCAAAGGTCAAATGTTGGGATTTTCTTAACTTCCCTATAACTTTCCCCAAAGCATTTGGGTACTCATTCTTGAAAGCAGAATGCTACCTTACCTGCTAGTCCGGTGATGGCCAACCTATGACACGCGTGTCACAGGTGACACACCAAGCCCTTTTGGGTGACACACATGGTCACCCTGGCACCTGGGCGTGTAAACTTTTTTACTAGAGCTACAAATATCACAAAATTATGGATATTTCTAGAAGTGACACAGCACCCGAGTTAAGCGAGGTTTTCTTGCGAATTTTGACACACCGAGCTCAAAAGGTTCACCATCACTGTGCTAGTCATTTCTAGAAACTCTTTTCCTAAAACAGAATTGTAAAGCCTAATTGTAGCCTGGATGCTAAATGGTGGATTCTGTCTAACCAGTTTTGTAGCTGGCTGAATTTTCTTAAAACTCCCTGCAATTCTGCATGAAGAGCAACATAGCTCACCAATCACCTCGAGGCTCAGACACATGCAAAGCTGCCTTTTATCAAGTCTTAGTACTGTCTACATTTGACCCGTCAAAGATCTTCAAGATTCCAGATCCAGCTCAACCTGAAGTTGATCGGGAGGCATTCCATCTGTAAAACATGGACCAGCTTTATCCCCTGTGAAGAAAGGCCGAACAAGAACAGCTTGCCAGCATTTAAAAAGGAAGGAAGGAAGGAAGGAAGGAAGGAAGGAAGGAAGGAAGGAAGGAAGGAAGGAAGGAAGGAAGGAAAAGAGAGACCTAGAGAGAAGGGAGAAAGGGAGGGAGGGAGGGAGGAAAAGAGACCTATAGAGAAAGGAGGGAGACCTTGAGAGAAGGAAGGAAGGAAGGAAGGAAGGAAGGAAGGAAGGAAGGAAGGAAGGAAGGAAGGAAGGAAGGAAGGAAAAGAGAGACCTAGAGAGAAGGGAGAAAGGGAGGGAGGGAGGGAGGGAGGAAAAGAGACCTATAGAGAAAGGAGGGAGACCTTGAGAGAAGGAAGGAAGGAAGGAAGGAAGGAAGGAAGGAAGGAAGGAAGGAAGGAAGGAAGGAAGGAAGGAAGGAAGGAAGGAAGGAAGGAAGGAAGGAAGGAAGGAAGGAAGGAAGGAAGGAAGGAAGGAAGGAAATGTTGCACAAACAAGGCTTGGCAATTCTATCTACAGCGGCCAAAATCAACAGTAGCTGTGTGATCATTTATTTCCCTCATAGTCCCAGCCCCATATAGATACATCCAGACCTTCCTGTTCTTCAGTCTGGAATGGAAAACACTGAAGGGTTATCAGTCCCCCCCTTCCTTCCTTCCTTCCTTCCTTCCTTCCTTCCTTCCTTCCTTCCTTCCTTCCTTCCTTCCTTCCTTCCTTCCTTCCTTCCTTCCTTCCTCCCTCCATTTCCATTTCCATTTCATTTAAATATTGATCCTAACAAGGGAAGACAGGTAGGCCAATCGAGACTTTGTTCTGCCAGAAACCACGCTGCCAGGTATGGGAATAATGTCGCTTATGGATTGCCAAAAGGGACAGAGAGACTAATTGTATTTTAGTGCCTTTGAACAGCTCACAGATCCCATAGCCATATGGATATTATTTCCAGCGTACGCGAAATGCATTTAGCACTGGCTGCCCTCAAAACCACCTCTTTTTTGAAAAAGAAAGAAGGAAAAGCCACCCTCGCATCCACAAAAACACTGTTGGACAGCAATCAGCAAATAGAGCGCTGTGTATTGCCTCTAGACCTCCAGCTCAGAATTAATCCCAGAGCCTGCGGGAGGACATAGTTATTGATCCGACTGAGTATGTGATGGCTCACTCCCGACCGGAAAGCGTGTTGTTAGAACACTAGACAATGTCTGTGTACAGCAGCTGACCTGCTCATTTAATGTGACAATGCTGTCCACTGCTGAATTGTGCCTGGAACAACTTTCGGCAAAGCAAAAGGACCGTATTGATGGCTTGCCTTTTGTTTTCAGATTCAAAGAAAGAAAGCACCTTCAGTTACACAGGTTGTTAACACCAGCGGTGAAAATCAGGAGGATTTCCAATACACTCTGACATTCCACAAATATCAAACAGGAGACGTAAACCTAGAAATCCTCCATTAATCGTAGCAGAGCAGATAAAGAACAGTTTTAACATTAACTTCTCAGTGGAAAGAGGAATGATCCGCCAAGCACCCAGATATGGGAAGCTATGTTTGGTCCCAGACTCTTATCTGGGAATACTAGGTTTGCTTCCAACCTTCCCCACGAAGCCAGCTGGGTGACCCTAGGCTAATCACAGCTCTCTTCTGAGCTCTCACAGCCTCACCTACCTCACAGGGTGTTCTGTTGTGGGGAGAAGAACAGAAGCTTTGTCAGCTGCTTTGAGACCCCTTAAGTGTGTGAGAAAAGCGGGGTAGAAAAGCCAGCTCTCCTCCTCCTCCTCCTCCTCCTCCTCCTCCTCCTCCTATGTGGAGGGCCCCATAAAACAACCAGCTTGGTTTCAACTTACCATGGGCCTGTTTGAACTTTACCATGTTCTGGAATACATCTCAGGATAGGGGTCTGTTGTCTGCATGCTAATGCAGACCCCAACAGGCCTCACTTGGGGCCTGCTGTGGCCTGCACTGGCATGTGGACAGCAGGCCCCTATTCCAGGATATGTTCCAGAATAAAGTGCGAACAAGCCCCATGACTGCCCTGGAAAAAAAATGAAACATCTGATGGTATCTGCGAGAAGTCACTGTGTAAATGGGGTATAACATCTTCCCCTTATTGTGACTGTGAAGCCCCACAACAGTCTGTTGTGTGACCAACTGTGAACTGAGGGCCTATTTAGGATTGATGTAGAAGAAGAAGAAAAGTTGGCTTTTCTAGCCCACTTTTCTCACCCATTTAAGGGGACTCAAAGCAGCTGACAAAGCTTTCTCTTCTCCCCACAACAGAACACCCTGTGGGGTAGGCAGGGCTGTGAGAGCTCAGGAGAGAACTGTGACTAGCCCGAGGCCACCCAGCCGGCTTCATGGGGGAGGGCGGAATCAAACCTGGTATTCCCAGATCAGAGTCCGGCCCCCTAACCAATAGACCAAACTGGCTCACATTTTTGAAATAACAGATGCAGTCCTTCAATGGATGAGGCGCCTCAATGCTGTTATGAACTCTTAGCTTCCTATTATAACTTCCTATTTGAATTGTTGTTAGGCCATTTGTTGCTGTCATATATTAAATAAATAAATCAGGAGGAACACGGAGGCTAGTTCCTTATCACCTGAACAGAAACCCAGCTTGTAATTGTCAACCATAAGTGAAGCAGGCAGGGCCTTCAATATTTTGCATAATGGTTGATCTGAACTCAGAAAAAAAAAATGACTTGATTTGATTTCCAGGAACAAGGGCATCCCACTGATTTGGCAGTTTCACCCACGGAAAGCCAAGCTTCCAGAATACAGAGCGGATCTCCACAGCAGCTGTAGCAGTGACGATTCTCCAAATGACAGATGCAATTCTGTAGAGGCAAATGAGGGTAAAAAGTCCTGAAGGGAAAATATGTGCAAAGGAGAAAGGATGAAGCACTATTTCCCCCACAGATTCAGTTCAGCTAAAAAAGAAAGTGGTTGTATCCATGCGCCCTTCTGCACTTACCTTGCTGTGATCTGAGGCCTCTTTGCGCTGCTACAGCGAAAACGCTGTAGAAAGCTTCTGCCCGGACGCGTCTGAGACACTTTCCCATCCGCACTGTCAGGCAAAGGACGCGTTGCAAATGCATCCTTTACCTGCCTACGTGCGGATGGTAAAATGTCTTAGAAGCGTTCGGGTCGAACGGCCGTCCCGCAACTCACAAGTCCCGCACCCGGCCTTCCCCCATTGGCTCCTGTGGAGTCAGTGGTGGGGAGGCCTCCTGGGTGCCTTCTCTGGGGTCCCACATGCTACATAGGCCCAGATCAGCCTCCCGGGAACCATGGAACCTATTTTAGTGGTACAATATCAGCCTGCCCATGCCCTAAGATCTGGAGGGGAGGCCCTCCTGGTTGTACTCACAGCAGCAAAATGGGTGGGCACACAGGATAGGGCCTTTTCAGTGGTGGCTCCCAGATTATGGAATATTCTCCCTCCCAAGGTGGGTCAGGGAGACTATTCCCTAGACCTTCACTCAAGACAAGCTATGAAGATGTATCTGTCTACCCTAGTCTTCGGCTAAGTAAAGGAACAGCCTTTTCCTCCCCACATTCAGACACTGCCATGGTTTTAATATGTTTAATATGTTACTGGTTTTAATGTGTTCATTGTTTATGTTATAACCCGCCCTGAGACCCTTGGGTATAGGAAGGGATAAAAATGCAAATAAAATAAAATGCCACAAAAATAGGTCCCCATGTAAACCAAAATACAGAGGTGTGCATTTTAGCACCCGCCGGTGCACCGATAGTCTTCAATAATGAGTTCTACTGGAAACCCAGAGAAGATGCCTCCTCTTTTGCTTTATATGCATAAAGAAAAAAATACCCTGCACATTCATCTATTTACTGAATTGAAAAATCCAATAACGAGTTTCATTGTAGAATTGCTAAACTAAAAAAAAAAGTTTTTCTCATTTATTTTTGAACTTCTCCATGAACTTTTTCATGATTTCTGTCCCACAGAGAAAGCCCTTTTTCATGACCAAAACCACAGCAAAATATGAATATCTGAATGAACTGTTTGTTTTCACTTTGACTGAACTTTTGTATATTCAAAGAATTTTCAATTCAATGTGAATGCCTGCGTACCAGAGGTGGACAGCCGTGTGGACAGAAGAGGCTCTGGGCGAATCCCCACAGCAAGCTTATTTCGCTTTCCCTAAGCCAAAATAATAGAACCGGATGCAAATGCGAATTTGCCTGTTCCCATTACTTTTAACTTAATCGCGTTGGATCCGGATTCTGAGGATCGTACATGGGGTACGTGACTCAAGGGGGGACTCAAGTGGCTACTTTTTAAAAGCCGCTTTTTGGGGCTGCCCTGCCCTCTTCCTCCTGGCATGGACGCACCACCCATAAGGGACCCCTTCACCGAGCCTAACTGGGTGGCTGGGTGGTTGCCGCATCCATGGATGGAGGAGAAATGGCAGCGGGCAGCCAGCCAGTGATTCTTTCCCCTCCTCTCCCCATTGCTCAGGGTACACAGCAGCAGCAGCAGCAGCAGCAACTAAAGCCCCTTTGCTTTAAACATTCACATTCAGCTGCTTTCCTCCCTTCCTTTCCCTTTCTAAAGTCAGATCTTTTAGAATTGCGCAAAATTGCAACATTGTTATCAGGTTGAAGTGGTTCCATCGCTACAGTGTAGCGCTGCTGTTAAGGGTGGATTTTTAACACTGAAATCACTGTCTTTGGAAGCAAGCTATTGGGAGAGGGAAACCCTAAACATGGATTCTCATCCCTTAAAATGGTACTGTCCACTGTAAAACGTTTCAAGTGCACGATCCGGAGTGAAACCTGTTGAAATCAGGATTGAGATTCACCACGCTTTGGGGTGGCTTAACACGGGGAAAGCATGTTAAGCCAAACTGCCGTGCGGACTCCGAGGACTGAAAACATTTTGAATCCGAGATAAGGTTGCCTTGAAGACACGGCCTCTGAGGAATCATAATCCAGATTAAAGGTCCCATGTGCCATATTTACATAGAAGCCTGGAAGCAACTGGTTTGAAACTATATCCATGCCTACAAAGCCTCAAATTAATGGAACAACCCATTTTGTTCGGATTGCTAACATCTCTGGTCTTCATATCTCCTACACACTTGATGTGCTATATCAGCAAACTATAAATATGATAACAGCCAAAAGTAGCTTTCAAATATCAAGGGAAATTACCTTGATCTATTCATAATATTCTGCACTGTAAGTCTTTATAGATGCTTTTAAAGCATGGCTGCCTCATTGCAGTTAAATCCCACTATTTCAACTGAGGACATTAAGCAATGATTAGCTCATTCACCAAACAGGACATAAAAGAATTCAGCTCTAAGTATACCATACTGGGTATACCGAAAGTTGCTACAAAGTTTAGAGGCAGTTTAGCAGAGAAACCCTTCTCTGCTAAACTGCCTCCAACTTCAGAAGCTGCGTGCCGGCGATAAGGGAGTGGGGGCGGAATAAGGGTTGCAGGAAGAGGCTCGTGGGACAGCAAGG
This sequence comes from Aspidoscelis tigris stejnegeri, assembly GCA_023333525.1. Lineage (NCBI taxonomy): Eukaryota > Metazoa > Chordata > Lepidosauria > Squamata > Teiidae > Aspidoscelis > Aspidoscelis tigris. The sequence continues at coordinate 2,347,600 of JALMGA010000017.1, forward strand.
GCCAGAGGACCCCCTCATTGCTGCATCTTTACCTGTCAAGCTGGGGCAATCAATTCTTTTATGCTGTTTGATCTTTAAAAATGGCCAGCAGTTGTGATCCCCAATGCACAGGACAGGAACAGTGAGCACAGGGCATGAAACCCGCCTGCTAATGACGTGAGCATCAATCTCCTCCCCTAATAACCCGGGAGCATCCCCAAGCCTCCAAAATAACGCAGGCTTGCCTCCTGAATCATAGCGAGAACAGTTTGTAAGGGGAGTTTATTTACCGCCGATTTGGGCGATTTGCTCCACAAAGCTTGGGGGCTTTGCATGGGGGTGCTCCGTGTTGAATTCAGGTTCAATTCAGACTATAGAGTGCATGGGGACACGACCCTAGGCTGTAAAGGGACAGCATCTCTCTCCGCTGCAAAGGTAGCCCTGTTTTCATCCCCTTTCATTTGAATACAGAAGTCCTAATGTAAAGTTGGACCAAGAACATGGCAAGCTGCCCAAAAACTCTGAAATAACACATCTTGCATTTCCATGGCAACATGGAAAAAACATGCAGAGAATTGCAAAGTTCTCAAAAATAACTATGCGCCGTGTCCAAATGTGAATACATACATATCCTTCTGTTTGAAATTAGCGTCAAGAATTCTCGTTAAACCACCCACTACGGTATAATCCAACTCTTTGCTACTTCCTCCTGGATTTTAGCACAAGTTGCTCGCCTTCCCCCCTCCCCCCCCCAGACAGGAAGTTGCTCCTCTCTGGGCAAATATTACAGATGGCTAATTCCACCCTTACTCTGCATTCTAGTAGTGAATCCTAAAGGCAACCTCAACAAGATTTGATGTCTTCTAGCAAGAGAACACATAGAGCTCCTCTGCCCCTACAGTTCGGCAGAAGGGACATCTAAAGCTGCAACTATTAAAAGAGTTTAATTTACTTATTTTACTGGACATGATTCAATTTTCACCAGTGAAATGGTGATTTGGGAAATCCATAATTATTTTATTTTATTATTATTAGATTGATTTTAATATTGTTCTGAATATTATTAGGTTTATAATAGTCTATTATAATAGCCTATCATATAAATACTCTGATTTATATTGTTATGTTGTTATCATTTTTGTAATTTTTAATCCTGCACCGTCCCTTGGTGAAAAGAGCATTATAATTGTTGTTGTTGTTATCAACATAACACAAAGGTAACATACAGCAAACAAGATATTGATGCTGATTTTGGTCATCGTTATCACTCATCAGATCCTTTCCAAGCACCTAGGACTGAGTGATGTATTGGCGAATGATACGAGCAGATCCCAGAAAAGTGGCTTTCTGTAGCTGGCAGATGGATATTTTGTGGATGCCAATGCTTTTCAAGTGCCCACTAAGATCTTTCTTATTCTTAGTCCTAGTCTCATTATATTAACTATGTCCACATTTTTTTTAAGAGATAACACCATTGCATGTAACCTTAAAATAATTTTATGCTACTTTGAAATTCATTTTTGGTTGCACCAGAATATCCCAGCTTCAATTAGCTATTAGTCCCTGTTAATTATCACATGACCACTGGCCTGGTTTCTTCCAAGAATTTTGATTTTTTAGAAATCAGTCTATGGAATTTTCTGCCAGGAGAGGTGGTAACAACAACCTGCCAAGACAGCTTTAAGAAAGGGTTAGACAAATTCATGGAGATCAGAATGGATGCCTAGGTACATCCTCCAGGCAAGAGGCAGGATATTTGCAGGAATTCGAGAGGAGGTGAAGGTTTTGCCTTTGTCTTCTGCCTGAGATGCCCATAAGCAATTTATGGGCCACTGTGTGAGACAGGATGCTGGACTAGATGAGCTGTGGTCCAATCTGTGGTTCTTATCTTCTCTTATTTTTGCTCTTTCAAAATGTGGAGCAGTGGAATGAATATTCATTCCCTGCTCCAAAAGCTTATGTGGGACACAGGAAGGGGTGCTTAAATGGCCTGGATTTTCCCAAAATCTCCTTCCCAAAGACAGATATAACAACTACATCCACACAATACAAAATAAACATTCGAAGAGTAGCCCAAGACCTAACGGGAGCCTCCAACCACCTCCAAAGCATGACTTCTTCCCTCAGAGACAAAGTCTACATATAATATAATAAAATTATCCAAGATCTGATTTCTCCCCCATTTGCCCCCATTGCTACCATGTGGAGTGATGGTCCTGGGAGTGATGTCTTGGGTAGAATTTTGATTCAGCACAATTTAGCACAGTGACCTTCAGAGCCATTTCTTGTCGGGTTGCTAAACCAGCCAGACAGAAACTTTGAAGTCCCAGTGATGGCTGTGAAAAGGATATGGCTCCTAACTCTGGTGGAGAATAAGAACATAAGAGAAGCCTTGCTGGATCAGGCCACAGCCCATATAGTCCAGCATCCTGTCGCACAAAGTGGCCCACCAAATGCTCATGGGCATCTCAAGCAGAGGGAAGGACAAACCTTCTCCTGCTCTCGAGTCCCAGCAGATGGCCTTAGAAGCGCCCCAGTTCCTCCCCCCCCTCAGCCTGAAAGATGCACCTAGGCATTTGTTCTAGTAGCCATTGATACACCTGTCATCCATAAATTTGTCTAACCCTACCTTAAAGCCATCTAGACTGGTAGCTGTCACCACCTCTTCCAGCAGCACATTCCATAAGCCGATGACCCTCTGGGTGAAGAAATACTTCCCCCTGTCAGACCTTATTCTCCTACCCATCAGCTTCATAGAGTGCCCCCTGGTTCTAGTGTTGTGCAATAGAGAAAATAAATTTTCTCTATCCACCTTTTCTATATCGTGCATAATTTTATATACTTCAATCAGGTCCCCTCTCAAACGCCGTCTCTCCAGACTGAAGAGGCCTAGACGTTGCAGCCTGGTTTCATGAGGGAGGTCTTCCAGACCCTTAATCATTCTGGTTGCCCTTCTCTGCACCTCCTGCCCAACTCCTGCCACTTAGATGGTCTTTTTCAGGGATATGTGGGGGCAAGCAACTTTATGCATTCCTTCAGTTCTTCAGAATTTACCAAAAATAACCAAGAGATAATAGAGTGTCCGAGGCTGTAAGCAATTAGTCAACCTCTGGGCAGGTGCATCTGCACTTTTGCAAGGCGTTTACAGACTACAAATGGCCCCTGCCTGCCCAGAGGTTGATTAACTGCATAGCAGCTGTGGTGCACAAAATCATGCACCACAAGCACCCTAACCTTAACCTAATGCGACCAGGAATCTACCTGGAAGCATCCAGCAGCGGCCATCTGGACTGTTTCTGGTCAGGGGGCTGTCTGAGCTGCCACACAAGCACACCGGAAGCTCAGATGATCCCCTGACGTGATTGCATGTGCAGCAGCACCGTCGCTCCAGCTAATCTGACCTTCTGCGCAAGAATGCCAGAACCAAGATGGTGACGCCCCACGGAATACCAGACACATGGCCAAACACAAGCAAGTTTCAATTCGCACGGGCTAGGCTATCGTGGACTTGCGCTCGCAAGTGTGAACATTAGTCAGCGTCTCTTCCGCACCTTATCTGTCCAATGGATGGGAAAGCAAGTGCAGAAACGCCCCAAGACAAGAGACTTGAAAGGATTCAAGGGACAAAATGTCTTCTGAAATTCTTCTAGCAACCCCAAGCTGCAATCCTGACTCAACCATCCATTCTGCACGCTTACCTGGTGGGACGCATGCTCTGCCCTTGGAGACCTCTGGGCTGAAATAAAAGACTAACAGCTCGTCTTGTTCTCCATCAGGCCTTAGCATCTCACTACCTTCACTCAACTCTGGGTGACTCCTCTGTCTTCTAGTGAGCCACCTTGGTCTAGTGGTTAGGGAGCTGACTCTTATCTGGGAATACCAGGTTCGATTCCACGTTCCCCCATGAAGCCAGCTGGGTGACCTTGGGCTAGTCATAGCTCTCTTCTGAGCTCTCACAGGGTGTTCTGTTGTGAGGAGAAGACAGAAAGCTTTGTCAGCCACTTTGAGTCCCCTTAAATGGGTGAGAAAAGTGGGGTAGAAAAGCCAACTCTTCTTCTTCTTCTTCTTCTTCTCCTTCTTCTCCTTCTTCTTCCCTAAACACACCCAAAAGTATTTTTGTTGTTCTCAGCATCTGTCACCCAAATTCAGTTGATCCTGTGGCTTAATCTTCCTGACACTTTCACTGGGTTTCTTTTGGTTTTCGGATCATGACTAAATATTGTACTCTGCCACAATGCCTTTCCTTGTTCTCTTCTTCTTCTTTTTTTTTTACTCATCACTGGAGTTGTTAGCATCTTCCTGTGAAAAGGTCAGGCGAACCATTCCCCATGTCCTTCCCATGCAAGAGTCATGACTGCATCTCAGCAGTCAGCTGAATCTTTGTTGTTAAGAGGACGCTTTTTCCCCTCTTTCTTCTACTTAATTTCCATTTGGGATAGGGTTGCCTCAAAGAAGCCAAGTAAACTATGTGTCCCACCCCAGCGATGCAGTGCTGTTTGTAACACAGAGAAAATGCATTGCATGGCTATCAAGTCTTCCTGGATGGTCCTACTTGTTTTCATGTCCAGTGAGGTCCATATGACCATGCCTTGGCTTTGCGAATGAAGATTAAGGAGGGCTTGACCCATGCTTGCTGCATGCACATTGGTGGCTGAACAGACCAATGTGGGATAGACAAATACAGTTGCAGAAGGTACAGAGAAAGGTCTCCTTGGGTGGTAGTGTGACAGCATGGTTCTTTCTGCATTGTCTTTCCTCCTAAAGTTTGGTTCTGCGAGCATTCTCAAGGGAGACAGCAGCATTATGGATGGCGCATCTCCATGCCTCTCAGTTTGAGGCCAGAGTGGGCCACTGATTGTGATCAATATGGCCAAGGCTGAGGGATTGCTTCGAGGCATCCTTGTATCTCCTCCTTGGGGCTCCTCTGTTTCGGCAGCCGGTGGTGAGTTCACCATAGAGCACCATCTTAGGAAGGCGATGATCCTTCATCCTAGAGACATGCCCTGCCCAGGGCAGCTGTGTCCTCAGCAGCGTGGACTCAATACTGGTGGCCTCTGCTAGTTTAAGGACAATGACGTTTGTCCCATAGTCAGACCAGTGGATGTTTAAGATTGTGCGGAGGCAGTACTGATGGAAACATTCAAGGAGTCGCAGATGGTGACTGTAGATAATCCAGGATTCAGACCCATATAAGAGAGCAGGCAGTACCTTGCAGGGAACTTCTGGGAGCTAGATCCGGATTAAGGGAGGTAAGTGGAACCCCCCCCCCAAGTCTCAACTAAGGACATGGGAATATGGTAGGTCCTTCTTCTGAGATATAATCCAGAATAAGAGCCAACACAGAAAGGGCCTTAGTAAAAATCAGTTTCCTTGAAGTCCAGAATGATATTGGATCATACTTCTATTTTGCTACCCTTAAAATCAAACTCCTGATCATTTCAGGATCACTGACCTCTCATGGTTTGTCCACTTCCACCTCAATGAACATGCCTTTCCTGCTTGTCAGAATCAAACCAAAAATAGCTGATCCCCTTCTTCTTTTCACTACCTGCAAGATGAAGAAAACTGCCAGCAAGGTAAAAGGCTGTTTTCCTCAGCAGAACATTCCTGGCAGAATTTATCTTCCCGCAGATTTGAGGGTAATTAAAGTCCCTCATTAATGCAACTCGAAGCTTGCATGAGACATCTGCAACATCACTTTGAAAAGTTTCACTCCTACCATTTCCACACTGCAACAATGTTTTTGTTTCATTCTTTGTGTATTTTGTCCCATGTACACATGGTAAATGACTAATTAAAAAAACATATGAGTACAATCTAACTACAAAGCTTTATACTCTGTAAATAGCATTCTCCTACCTGGGACCAGTTTGAAATTCTGTCAACATTCTTACATTCTCCCCAATTCACATATCCTTGGAACAATCGCAGAAATATAAAACTCTCTCTCACTACAGAGCCTCCCTCTTCCATGGGAACCCAGGATCATTCAGACAGGACCAGACAGAAGACTGGTATTGGAAGATGGAAGGAGAAAGCAAGACCAAGTCCACCTTTACAGCCTGGTGGGAACAGATCGCTTGACTAGTTAAATCCTGGGCCTGATACAGTGGACATTTCTTAAGTTCTTATGTCACTTGTTGTAGCATTCATGCCAGGCAGGCAGTGACAGGGCAGCCATTTTGTGGGCTTTCTGAGTTCCAAGAGTGACAGCAGAGGCGGAGCATCAGAGAAAGCCATCCCAGCCTGCCAAAATCGGACCAATGAGAATCGCCAAATCACGGACTATAAAAAGCAGCTTCTCGTCTTGTTTTTCATCTCTCTCATCTTGGGCAGAAGGGGGATCAGGAGTGTTGCTCCAAACCTGCATGTGTTAGGCCTCTCCTCTCAGGTGGAGAGGAGAAGAGAGGCAGAAGGTCTCTCCTCTTATGAAGAGGGAGATTGGGGCGCACAAGTTAAGGTGTGCGGGTGTGTTTGTGTGTGCAGGTCTCTCCTCTCGGAGACAGAGTAGAGCAGAGCCCAGGGAGGCAGACTGGGACTGATGCAAGGCTATCTTTATTATTTTGGGAACTTACCTTACTTCAGGTTATAGAAGAGCCTGAGATGGAAGGACTAAGATCTGAGACGTTTTCGCACGGGGCTGAACGGGACGCGTGGGAGACAGCTGCGGACACGGCATCCGCATTGCCCGAGCGCGGCTTGCGCTCCGACGTGTCCGCAGCTGTCTTTCTCGCGTTCGAAATGTAGAGCACTTTAAAGTGCTCTACATGCGTTCGAACGCGGACGAGCCGCCCGCAGGCGTTCGGGAGGAGAAGCGTTCGCGCCTGCTTCTGTCTCCCGAACAGCTGCGGGCTCGCCTCCGACGCTGGCGCGGCTTCGACAATCAGCTGTTTGACAATCAGCTGATTGTCGATCTGCCTCCGCGGCTGTCTCCGCGTCCCTGGCCGGCCTTTGCCGGCTAAGACAGCTCCCAGCGCTTTGAGCATTCGCACACAGACGCTCCGGAACGCGTTTACACGCGTTCTGGCGCGTCTGTGTGTGAAAGGGGAAAGCGCCGGGAGCTGTCTTAAGCTTCCCGTCCTACTCCCGTTTCAAATGGAACGGGAGTAATGCGAAAACGTCTCTGTTTGTGCTTCCTGCATAGCTTACCAGGGACTGTTGGCTTATAGTGGAGCTTAGTGAAGGGAGCAGGACAGTTTATTATACAATATCTTTCTTTTCAAGCAACTGAAGAACATTTAAGTCGAACTATAAACTTGCTTCTTTATTTTTCCTTTTGCAACAATAAACTATAAGTGTTTGTCTTACAACTGAGTCAGTTTGCTGCTTTAAGGGAGTCTGATACACAGACATATAAAGCAGGACACCAGTGAGAGGGGACACATGGCCCCACCAGAGCTGGTAGGCGACCTGGGTGCTCAGTGGCTCGCTCCCTTCCTGTGTTGCTCTGAGGAGGACAAGGAGGGAAGGGCTGGGCTGAGTCGCCACACTTGTTCAGAAGGATACACCCGGCTATTCCATCTTCCTTATGACTTTCAGCTCCTTAACCAGTTGACTACAGCTCCCCGATTGGCAAGAAAAGAACAGACCACATTTAAAGCTCAAGCATTACAACCTATTGTTTCTGGTACATTTTTTATGCAGTCTCTCTGTGTTCCATGACAAATACAATGTGGAGTTCAACAGAGGCCAGAGCAGGAGAACAAAGGTCTCTCCAATACTAGAGTTTAGTGTATTTCTCCACATCCGCCCATTCATAACAGCTGACTCAGGGCATCTACACCTGTGCGCTGCACCAAGAGCATTTCTAATTCACAGCATGAGCCCGTTAAGAGGCCCATGCATAATACAAAACCACTTCACGCAAGTTCTGCTTCATGCAGCATGGCATCAGCCACAGCTGAGGTCAGGCACAGCACGGGAAAAGGGGAGGAAGATGCTGGAGGGGGAGGAAACAGATTTTCAAAGGACCAGGATGGGAAGTCTAGATTCCGTAAACTTTGAGATGTACTTATTGCTTTATTTGAAGAGATTAAAGGAGAAATCTTTCTCCCTCTTTCCCCATGGAGTTTGCATTAGGGAAGAAAACACAATAAAGATTTATTCCTTTTCCTTCCATTTTACTGAAGTGTTTAACAATATAAGGTGCGCCCAGACTTGTTAATACTGTTCAGTGGCACTGGAGGAGTCACACACGATTGCTGGATTGTAGTGGCGATGTAATATACCAACGCTACTGTGAATTTACCTAAGGTTGATTCAACAGCACTCACAGTGCAGTATGAAGAAAATCCGAATCTTCCCGCCAGTTCGGACGGAATGGTGAGAAGAGCCAATGAGAACAGGGACGGCAGCTCAACTCTTATTGGCTGCCTCATCCCATGTGACTGCCCATGCCCTCTCAGCTCTTGCAGCTTCCAATGAGGAAGCTACAGGAGGCTGCTCTAGTCAGGATGCCCAGTCACTGCTTCGCAGCTGCTAAGCTCCATTTTTTCCTTTCACTGGAGATTTATTCCATCAGTCTGGAAGGGGCCATAAAAAAAGAGATGTGTGCCTTACTTTGGAATATTGCAATATAGCTGGTATGGGAGTTAATAAATTCTTCAGCCCATCCTTTGGGCAGGATGAAGTTTGTAAGATAAAGAGCTTTTTGGACGGTACGCTTGGTGTCAGAAAGGCCTCTGAGCTGCCTCCAGACAGCAAGAGGCAATATAGGATCTATCTTTAGCTGATCCCCAGGAGGCATGGACATCAGGTCCCTGGAACCACACTTAGCCACGTTTTGCTGTTCTACTCTTTACCGGGTATTGAAACCTCAGCTTTTTGCACATGAGCCAGTATAGTCTAGTGGTTAGGGAGCTGGATTCTTATCTGGGAATACTGGGTTTGGTTCCATACTTATGAAGCCAGCTGGGTGACCTTGGGCCAGTCACAGCTCTCTTCTGAGCTCTTACAGCTCTGCCTACCTCACAGGGTGTCTGTTGTGGGGAGAAGAATGGAATGTCTAGTGGTTAAGGGAGCCAGGCTCTTATCTGGGAATACTGGGTTTGATTCTGCACTCCTCCATGAAGCCAGCTGGATGACCTTGGGCTAGTCACAGCTCTCTTCTGAGCTCTCACAACTCTATCTACCTTATAGGATGTTCTGTTGTGGGGAGAATAGAAAGCTTTGTCAGCCACTTTGTGTCCCCTTAAATGGGTGAGAAAAGTGGGGTACAAAAGTCAACTCTTCTTTTTCTTCTTCTTCTGTTGGTTAACTGCACGTAGCTGTTACAGCCATGGGTGGCCCTGGAGATCTCAGGCTTTATATATGGTTTTCAAAGTACTTTTTCAGGTTTTCTCCTATTTTATTATTTTGAGCTCTCAATTACATTTTGTAACCAAAGCAAGGAACCATTACCTTTATTTCCTTTGATGTACATAAAGCTTTTGATTCAGTATTCATAGTTCAGTAAATAAAAAAACGGACAGACTTTATCGACTTGCTAAAATGCTTATACAATGGGTTTGAGGCTTAAAATTAAAATTAACAAGGCTCTAACAAACTCAGTTCCCGTGTGAGGAGGTACTAGACAAGTCTAGTCTCTGTCTCCTGCACTGTATGTTCTAGTGGTGGAGCACTTGGCCAAGAAGCCAAAACATATTTTAGATATAATTCCATACAACTTGGGTCGTTTCCAATGGAAATTAAACCTTTCAGCAGATGACCTGCTGGTGGGAACTCAAGAACCATATGCCTCGCTAAAGCACTAAGGGAGCTGGTACATTTTGCTAAAGTCCCTAAATCTAAATAAATCAAGGATGTTATTTTCTAATGTCTCACCTAATATTAAACACAGTTAGATCTTAAAGTTAAAATCTCCCAAAGACGCTTAGGAATTCATATCAGCAACAACAACAACAACAACATAGAATGTTCAAGAGGTAACCTCTCTTCCCTACTCAAAGTTATCTCATGTAATTTTAAAAATAACACAAGATACTAATGGCCTTAAGAGGTTGAATCACCATCATCAGTGGTTCTCAACCTTCCTAATGCCGTGACCCCTTAATGCAGGTTCCTTATGTTGTGGAGACCCCCAACCACAGGGGTGGGCAGCTCAGGTGAGGATGGAGTGGGAAGGCGGGAGACTCATCGCGACCCCTCTGAAAGGGCAGTTCAACCCCCAAAGGGGTCACGACCCACAGGTTGAGAACCGCTGATATACCGTAGATGGTTATAATGTTCCCTACTCTCCTTTTTCAGATGTTATCCATCTGTATCTCAAAATCCAGCCCTGCCAAATGGGGAAAGATTGAGAAATTCATAATTTTGGAAGGTTGGGGAGAAATCTAGTTTAAAGGAGAATCTTGTATTACATAGAGGTTAGGATCTCTCACTTACCGGCTTAACAATTCCAGGAACCAAGAGCTTGGGGTGGGGGAAATGAGTGGTCAGAGAGACCCAGCCGGAAGTAATATCCACTCTTTTCTAAATTTAAAAAAAAAATCTCAGAAAGAGATAAATAATTCTATTCATCTCAGTATTCTAAGCGTGTGGAAAATATGCAGCTACAGGTTACTCCCAGATGTCTCAAGCTAATCTATAGGAGCATTTCCAACAGCTGGCACATTCTTTTCTCAAGAGCAAAATCTTTCCTTAGCTCCCCTTGGTATATTAAGAGATCTTTGTACTGCAAGACATGAAATGCTACTTCTTCAGTCTTTGTTGGAGATGCTCCGTCTCACAGTGTGCTACTGGCTTACGGTCAGAGCTCTTTATAAAATCTTGATGATCCCTCCATCCAGTGGTACAGGGAAACAATTACTTACACCATTTGAAAAATCTCTGAAGGTACTCTTATCTCAGAATAAAAGCTGGATATCGGAGCCAAGAATCCAAATTACGTCTATAAACTGATGGGGTCTGAGCTTTCTGCAACACACCAGGAAAGGGATCTTGGGGTTTTGGTGGACAGTTCAATGAAGGTGTCAACCCAGTGTGCGGCAGCAGCGAAAAAAGCAAATTCAATGCTGGGAATAATTAGGAAGGGAATAGAAAATAAGACAGCAAGTGTCATTTTGCCCCTTTATAAATCTATAGTGAGGCCACATTTGGAATATTGTGTACAATTCTGGTCACCACACCTCAAAAAAGATATTGTAGAACTAGAGAAGGTGCAGAGAAGGGCAACCAGAATGATTAAGGGGCTGGAACACCTCCCTTACGAAATCAGGCTGCAACGTACAGGCCTCTTCAGTCTAGAGAGACCGCGTTTAAGAGGGGACCTGATTGAAGTATATAAAATTATGCATGGTATAGAAAAGGTGGATAGAGAAAATTTCTTTTCTCTATCGCACAACACTAGAACCAGGGGGCATCTATGAAGCTGATGGGTAGGAGAGTCAGGTCTGACAGGGGGAAGTATTTCTTCACCCAGAGGGTCATCGGCTTATGGAATGTGCTGCCGGAAGAGGTGGTGACAGCTACCAGTCTAGATGGCTTTAAGGTAGGGTTAGACAAATTTATGGATGACAGATGTATCAATGGCTACTAGAACGAATCCCTAGATGCATCTTTCAGGCTGAGGTGGGGGGGGGAGGAACTGGGGTGCTTCTAAGGCCATCTGCTGGGACTCAAGAGCAGGAGAAGGTTTGTCCTTGTCTCTGCTTGAGATGCCCATGAGCATTTGGTGGGCCACTGTGTGCGATGGGATGCTGGACTAGATGGGCTGTGGCCTGATCCAGCAGAGCTTCTCCTATGTTGTTATGTTCTTTATATCCTAATCCAAGATGGTACTAATTTTTCACTCAACAGCCTAAAAATCACCTGGGAAGATGAGTTGACAATATCTCTATCAAATGAATTACGGAAAGCGGTATTTAACGAGCACATGAAATGGATCGATATGAATAAACTGATAAGAGATCGAGCTTAAACCAATACATAGATGGTGTCTTACACCAACACAACTGGTCTATTATAAATTCTAAGATATCACCATAGATGCTGGAAAGGTTGCCAAACTAAGGGCGTCTGTTCCTACTTGTGGTGGGATTGTAACAAGATTAGTATATTCTGGAAGGAAGGAGGTTATACCCACCCCACCCCTGTACCCATGGGAGATACGGTCCACACCCCACTGTGAATAACATAAACTGAGGACAGTAGCAAACACTGGGAAATGCACTCGATTTCCCATAATTCCTGTGAAATCCTGCATGGCAATAATTTAACTCTGGTAATTCAATACAATAATTTATGGACTATTGTCATCAAAGATATTATTGCGAATCCAACTTTGCTTTTTAGAAATGTTAACATTCCAAAAATAGTTGGACACATGGAAATTTTTGTGGAATTGTGAATTTGGCATGGCATATCTGACCTTACCACAAAACCAGTACACAGAGTACTGTCTAAAGCAGTGATGGCTAACCTATGACACATGTGTCACAGGTGACACGCCAGGCCCTTTTGGGTGACACCTGGTCACCCTGGCACCTGGGCGTGTAGTGCCTGCTTGTTCTTGAAGTGTACAAAATACCAACTTTCAAATGGAGATTTCGCAAACGAAATTCAGCAACAAAAGTCACTAATGTAAAGAATTACTTGTTTTTGCTTTCAATAAAATACATATATCACAAAATATCACAAAATTATGGATATTTCTAGATGTGACACTGCACCCAAGTTCCCTAATCATGAACTATGGGCTGTAGTGCAAATAGGCCAGTGATGGCCAACCTATGACACGTGTGTCACAGGTGACATGCCAAGCCCTTTTGCATGACACGCGTGGTCACCGTGGCACCTGGGCGTGTAGTGCTTGCTTGTTCGTGAAGTGTACGAACTTTCAATTGAATATTAGCAAACAAAATTCAACAACAAAAGTCACTAACGTAAAGAATTATTTGTTTTTGCTTTTAATAAAATACATATATCAAAAATATAACTTTTTTACTAGAGCTACAAATATCACAAAATTATGGATATACCTAGATGTGACACAGCACCCGAGTTAGATTTCCTTGTGAATTTTGACACACCGAGCTCAAAAGGTTCGCCATCACTGGTCTAAAGACTCAGAAACAAGGCAAGAAATACCAGTATTTTGCATGGAGTTTTCTGAGTATATGATACAGCATTGTAAACACTATTTTTGTGTTTGTATTTTTTTATTGCATGCTATTTGATTTGGATGTATTAGTTGTTAGACAATAATAAAAAAAGAAAGAAAAAGAAAACCAGTTTTGGGTACTGGATCTATTCCAATTCCAAAGGATAAAATGTATTTTCAAAACAAAATAGCACGCAACTCATTCCCATCTTAGTAATCCTGAGGCTTCAGGCAACCTTTTTTCTAGAGTACCCCCTCAGCTTCCAGCACTTTAAATAGAGGGCTTTTTAAATTCTGGAAGACGAAAATGCCAGATAAATCCATCACCACCTTCCAACATTCAAAAGGCGCTTGCTGCCAGGAATGCGGCTTCAAGGCAAATCAATCGCCGCTTGCCCACTCAATGTGTGTCAGGGAGTTGGGCGCCTTCAAATTATAAGCTCATTTATTGCTTCTCTCAGGAAGAGGATCTCGTGCTTGAAATACCAGGAAGAGGAGATCATTTCACAGCCAGAAGAAAGAGTCATATGGCTTACATTGCTCATCATCCTGACACTTTCAAAGAAGACAGAAAATCCACCTCTTAGCTTCAGCATCTCCTCCATCTTCTCCAAGCCCAGGCTGGTAAAGCTACTAAGCTGCTATAACTTCTAGCTTCATCCCGACAATATTTACTTAATCCACATTATTTGGATAATCCAGGGTAAAACACATCCAGACACATTTTAGTCCAGATTATCCAAATAGTGTGGATTAAGTAAATTGTCTGGGTGAAGCTTAACTTAAAAGGTTGAGCAAACAGAAGTGTATATGTACACATATAAGGGATGTGCACAAATGTTCTAAACATTCAAAATTAGATCGAATTCGACTGAATGTGGACATTCGAATTTAAACATCTGAACTAATTTTGAATGTTCCAAAACATTTGTTCAAATCATTCAAATCATTTGAACGTGCAGATACGTATGTATTACATATGTATCTGTACGAATGTCATACGTATCTGTACACATTTGCGTTTATAATACAGGATGGATACGGGATGCACAGGGGATAAAACAGAATGCATACAGGATAAAATGGGATACATACAGATACGCATAACACATTCAAATATTGTCGACATTCGTATCTTCAAATTTGAATCTAACATTCAAACAAATAGATTTGAATGTAGTGGATTCGAATCAGTTTCTATGGCATTCGTAGTCTAAACATTCAAATCGAATTGAATGTTTTGACATTCGATTCAACCCGAATTTGAATGCAAAAAAAAAACCATTTGTGCACATAATGTCCTCACACTCTACGAAGCTGATGGGTAGGAGAGTCAGGTCTGACAGGGGGAAGTATTTCTTCACCCAGAGGGTCATTGGCTTATGGAATGCGCTGCCGGAAGAGGTGGTGACAGCTACCAGTCTGGATGGCTTTAAGGTAGGGTTAGACAAATTTATGGATGGCAGATGTATCAATGGCTACTAGAACGAATGCCTAGGTGCATCTTTCAGGCTGCGGGGTGGTGGTGGAGGAACTGGGGCGCTTCTAAGGCCATCTGCTGGGACTCGAGAGCAGGAGAAGGTTTGTCCTTGTCTCTGCTTGAGATGCCCATGACCATTTGGTGAGCCACTATGTGCGACAGGATGCTGGAGTAGACGGGCTGTGGCCTGATCCAGCAAGGCTTCTCTTATGTTCTTATCCCTAACATATATGGCATGGTAGATCCACTTTGGTTGGAAAGCAGACTTCCGCAAAACTGAAAACAGATCTGCCATATGACTTAATAAACCAGGGCCTTTCCAGACCCTTTTATTAGCAGTAATGAAGATGTCTGTGTGTACAAATGAACAATGAACTGGGAGTTTTGGAGCCGGGCGGGGTCTTCAAGTAAGTACTAAAATGACCGCTGTAGCTTTGGAAACTGATTCAAGGTGTACCTTACTTTTTCATGCTCCAGTTGTACCCATGCAAAGCAGGATAATGGGAGCTGGTAGCTCTAAACTGGGCACCACCCACCCCACAGCTCAGAACCCGAGTCCAATCTCTGAAGCTTCATCTAGACAGCACTTACCCAATCCGCATTATTTGTATAATCTGGAGTAAAGCACATCCAAACACATTTTACTCTGGATTCTCCATGCTTTATCCTGGATTCTCCAAATAATGTGGATTATGTAAATACTGTCTGGAAGAATCTTCTGCTTCTCCTTCAAGGACATTCAACTCCAGGCTTGAGCAGCATGCATACATTTTGCTCCGTGAGGATGAATAGAGATTCCGCCCTAACGGTGCAATATATATCTGCCTTGTCCCACCACCACCACCACAATGCACATACACCACACCAGTTCCAGTGAACACCAGCCAGCACTGCAGGACACCAAATTATGGGGCTCCTTGGTTAGATCCAACCTGGCTCCTCAGGCAATTGGGGCATTCTATAGGCCTTTCTGCATGGGACATTGTCCCATGATAAGGAGGAGCCTTGAGGCCTCCCTTTTGGATGCTAGCACAGATTATGGGAGGTCCTGTCCACTCCTAGCACACTCTGTCTGCACAGGATGGAGTGTAGACTAGACAAGGGCACCTAAAATGGCTCCCTAGCCCAGATCTACCAAGCATGCTACAGTCTGTATACTGGATACCCTCAGGGCCCGGTATAAAATGGGGATTACACAGAGATCCCTTTTCAGCTGCCCAACAGGGCGTACAATCAAAATGGGCTCTTGGGAACTCCAGAGGCATCTGAACCTGTCCCAGAAATACACAGGTAAGTGCAAAAACTGCAAATAGAGCTCCAAACCTCTCTTGCATTCCACTTCTATGCACCTTCTCTTAGAAGCCAATTCATCTTGTTCCCTGCAACCTGGTTCCAGGGAAAGGTGTTTTGCGAGACTGTTAGAAAGAGCACTTTGGGCAGAGTTTATTGCTTACATGCACACCCAAGCTGACACTTGGCCAGAGCAAATGCCACAGTAAGCCAAGATTTACCAGTCAGTCTGGCCCTTCTGCATTCCTTTCTTATCTGATGAAGCTGCAAGGCAGGGAGATGGAAGCAGTTGCTTCGGACTTGGCTTAATCTCTGCTTGTTGTTCTCACCAGGCACTGGCAGTCTATGACTGATTTCAACTATGGTTCGAGTCATGGCCATTTCAAACCAAATGCTATGAGTGTGGCTTCCTTCGACATCATCAGCCACAAAGATGGAACTTTATAGCCTGGTTAGACATACGGCATACCCCCTTTTTCCACGCACAGTCAAAGATCTGAATCTTCAAGACCAGGATCTTTTAGATGGGCTCCTCCTGGAGATCCGGATCTTGAAGATGCCTGAAGACCCTATTGTGGACATCTTTAATCAAGTCCACACAAAATCCAGATTTAAGGGCTTGAAGGACTGATTAAATCTGGATTTCCCCTGCCCTCGTGGGGATAGCGCCTTGCAGATGGGGCCTTCAATGGAGTCCAAGTGGGGACAGGGCCTTCCCAATTGGTACCAATCAGGTTCCTAATGGGGTCCTAGAAGAATTCTAAGCCCTAGTGGGAAAAGATCCATAAATGCATCTAATGAAGGCAGTGCAAACTTTTCAACTCCTCATGGCCACAATGATCAAAGGGGAAAGGACAGGTGCTTGGAGCCCTTCCCTTGGCTTGTCCCAATTTTGAAGGAAGAGAAAAAATCAAAGGATCGGGCTGGAGATGGGAAGGAACCTATTTGCATGCTAAACAAGCAATACATGGAAACAGGTGGAAACCGTTACTTAATCACTTGCGCAAATCCCCACCAGCTAGAAAGCTGCTGTTAACACTGAGCATTTGTACCTTTTTTCAGTGCGGAAACAGCTGGAGACCTGGGTTGAATCAGGGACCTGCACTTTGGAACACCTGGTCCATCATAAACCTACCTAGCATTTCACTAGGGGCTGGGTAAGCGCGATCGCCACTGTACTAGTGGCAACTGCCTTGCCACAGTGACCAGATGATGTGGCACTGTGCTGATCCGTGAACCCTTTTGAGTGCTCCACCACTACCTGACACCCCAGTGGACCAGATGTGGAAAAGCCCACAAGCAGCTTGCTCTCCTGCCATAGGCATTAATGTCTCGCAAACAGCATGCCCAGGTATGGGGGAAGAGAGGCGCAAGCCTAATGTGTTCCTAACTTCGGCGCTTAGTGCAGATTAGAGGGGGTCCACCCTCCAGTTACTAGGGAGCAGAGAGACTCTGCCCCCAAGTGGTCCAGATTAGAGATGCTCTACTCCCCTAGCTGGTACACCCCATCTGCACCAGATGGAGTGTGATCCAGGTCAAGAGAATCCTGGGCTGGATCCCCAGTAGACCTCAGCACTGAGGTCTACCAGGACAGTAGAGAAGTGAAGTCCAGATCATGGAGGCACGCAGAAGGTGCAGTCCTCCACGTTCCGGTTTACATGCCTGATTGCACCGCCAGAAGGAGTCCCCATGGGCTCCTTCTTGCCCTTGGTGTTCAGGAAGACAGGCACACTTCCCGCCCCATTTGCTGGATGGGAAAGGAGTGTGATCAACCAAAGCTGACTAGAGCTCACACTTGGAACACCAGTCAATGTTATGCCCCCCACACACCGCCCCACGACTGAATACTTACTTTGGTTCAATTGCAGGGCTGGTGCTCTTCAGGGCACTGCCATTTTGGCTGCGGCACCCGGAGCGACTGAGCATGCATCAGCACCGTTGCCATGATGACACTGACGTTCTGCACGCACACACAGTCACCTATGTGGTCGTCCGAGGTGCCAGTATGCGTGTGCGGCACCTCAATCCACCCCAGGAGCACCGGAAGAGGGGCAAATGGCTGCTGCCTGGACGTGCCAGGTAAGCAATTAGTTAAGGCTAGTAAAGGGCATGATTAAGGATCTTTTGGGAAGGCAGGGGGCTCCTGGAGGTTGTAACAGTCTCCTCAGGGTGCGGATGCTCATCTCCGGAAGTTCCCTAATCATGAACTACGGGCTGTAGTGCAAATAGGCCAGTGATGGCCAACCTATGACACGTGTGTCACAGGTGACACGCCAAGCCCTTTTGCGTGACACGCGTGGTCACCCTGGCACCTGGGCGTGTAGTGCTTGCTTGTTCGTGAAGTGTACGAAATACCAACTTTCAATTGAATATTAACAAACAAAATTCAACAACAAAAGTCACTAACGTAAAGAATTATTTGTTTTTGCTTTTAATAAAATACATATATCAAAAATATAACTTTTTTACTAGAGCTACAAATATCACAAAATTATGGATATTCCTAGGTGTGACACAGCACCCGAGTTAGGTTTCCTTGCGAATTTTGACACACCGAGCTCAAAAGGTTCGCCATCACTGAAACAGGCCTAGGGTCTGAGGCTCACGTGAGCTTCAGGGCCGCCGTGGAAGCTAGACAGGAATAAACCATTGCCATGTAGACGACACTGTCCCCATCTGTAGGGGTAAAAGAGCAAAGGAAATATCATCCCCAAGGGTGGCACACTGCCCACCTGGCGAAAGGGAGACATACCAGCTCTTATGCTGGCAATGTCTCCAAGCCAGGAGGTACTGATACTACCTTAAGCCTGTTCACCTGATAAGAGGTTTCGTACTTCGGCACACTTGGGCTGTGGCCGATATCGGTTGTCCCAACCGCAAGTCTATCCAAAAAGACACGTCAGGGGATTGAATGTTTACTCAGAGAGGTGGTCCGGAGCTCTCTGGCCAGAGCTGGATTGTACCCCGGCGTGAAACAGGGATTAAAAAGAGACTGCCCTGTCTACGGGCAATCCACCCCAGCCACGGGAGGGATTGGGTGATCCAGAAGAAATGTTACAGATCAATGAAGGGAAGAGCACAGAGGCCCTTGCTCTCAAGGTGTCTTTTCTCCACTGCCACTATTTTCAACTAAGACATTTCCCACGTAACCTTCTCCCACCTACACAGTGCTGCCTGGCGTTTGAGTCATCTATGCGATCAGTGATGCGGTCTAGAAGTATGTCTTATATAAAACTCTGAAATGAGAGATTCTTCACAGTAACTTCAAATGGTCTCTCCTCCGAGATGGAGCCTGAAGCATCTTGGCACTTCCAAAGGTTTTTGCTTCAACAGAGTCCGCATTATCGACAGAGAGAAGGCCCCGTTCTTCTTTCTCTCCGTCTGTTTGGCATTTCGGTCTCAGATCTTTGCTTTACGTTCGCTGATGCCGTGCAAATAAACAGACCCACTCAGATGGAGGCCATGGGAATTCCGTTTGCTGGTACACACTAAAAATAGTCAGGCAGGTATTTTATTGCGCTCCACATTTATAACAGTTAACAACTTCAACAACAAAAAGGGTTTTTTTTTACTGTTCAGATCTCCAAAGTACTTCATAGCTGAGTTCACACCAAAGTTTTAACCAAGTTCCAGTCAACTTTCAGAGCAAGAGAACGCATTGCCAAAGTGACTAGTCATTTTCTTTCCACTCTATCTAACCAAATGGTGAGTTTTCTGAGACAGATCATGCTGAATGAAAGTGCTATGCGAGTGGATTTAAGCTGGATAAAAATGTAGGCATGAACGCAGCCCACATAAAGGAACGCCTTCTCCCATACCAACCTGCCTGTGCCTTAAGATCTGGTCGTGAGGCCCTCCTGGTTGTTCCACCGCCTTCAGAAGTGAGGCTGGTAGGCACCCAAGAGAGGGCCTTCTCAGTAATGGCCCCCAGGCTATGGAACAGTCTCCCCGCGGAGGTCCGTCAGGCTCCTTCTCTGATTAGGTTCAGGCAGGCGGTGAAGACGCACCTCTTCACTGAGCCCTTCAGCTAAATGTTGGTTATGTTTGCCTCCCTCAGCAAACGCTACTGTTTTAACTGATATTGTGCTGCTTTTTAACGTGTTGGTTTTAAATCTTAATATTGTTTCTTTTGATATGCTGGATTTTAAATGTTGCTACCCACCCTGAGACCTTCAGGTAGAGGGTGGGATATAAACATAAACATAACAAACAAACAAACAAACTGCTAGGGCCTTTTTAGCTGTGGCCCCTTGTTTTCGGAAATCCTTTTCACAGAAAGTTGAAAGCAGTGCTGATGCCCTCTATGGTAATCCATAAAACTTTCCAGTTCTGCTTCCTCCTGCATAAATTCCGTGATTATGACAGTTTGACATTTTGGCCATTGATGGTTTTTGATGGTTATGTTTACACCCCACCTGCCCACGGTTTGAGATTAGAGGACAAAGTCAGTTCATTTTCATGTCCTTCTTTGCAGCTGGAGTCCTGCCCCTTCCACACCAGTCTTCAATCCCAGTCCATGGGCAGTGACAAAGCGGTTTGTCAGCTGCTTTGAGTCCCCTTAAATGGGTGAGAAAAGCGGGGTAGAAAAGCCAATTCTTCTTCCTCCATGAAAGCCAGCTGGGTGACCTTGGGCTAGTCACAGCTCTCTTCTGAGCTCTCACAGCCCCACTTACCTCACAGGGTGTCCTGTTGTGGGGAGAAGAACAGAAGGTTTGTCAGCCACTTTGAGTCCCCTTAAATAGGTGAGAAATGTGGGATAGAAAAGCCAACTCCTCCTCCTCTTCCTCCTCTTCCTCCTCTTCCTCTTCTTCTTCTTCACAACCTAAAAAGCCACTCCATTTCCCTCTACCTCAAGTACAACAGCAGGCCATTGCGCATCATGCTCCCTGGTGGCTGAACTGAACTAGTCCCGAATTAACATGTTCCAGGCGGCAACAACCTTCGTTGACATTAATGGCCTCTTGTTGTTTGCACATTAAGAATTCTTTCTGCCTAACACTCCAGAGCTAAAAGCATCCTGTTCTAGTCGGGGGCCCAGAGCCACTTGTCCTGACACATTTGGAAATTTAATCACAGGCTTCTAAACTATTTTAGGGCATTAACGTTCCAGCTACTTCAGAGATGCAAATTACAAACCTTCACATGCACACACCTTCGCCACCCCTAGGACAATTGCAGCTGAACAGAGTGCTATTTAAAGGAAGTCTGCTTGTGGTATTTTTAAAGACTCTTTCTTCCTTTCTTCCCTTTCGTTTCAGGGAACAACAAATACATAGTGGGATGAAAAATAAATAATTCATATGTGGAAATGAGAAACCTTTGGGAACTGAACTATCCAACACAGCTGAAACCACGCACACAAAACTGAACAGTCCACAAATTAGGGATACACACAAATGTTTATTTTGCATTCGAATTCGGTGCAAATCGTACGTCAAAACGTTCAATTCAATTCGTTTAGAACCCAAATGCACCAGAATCCGATTTGAATTGAATACATTCGAATCTATTGGTTCGAATGTTAGATTCGAATCTGAAGATACAGATGTCGACACTCATATGTGTCATGCGTATCTGTACACATTTCGTACGCAAATGCATACAGATACGTGTGAGATGCATACAGATACGTATGTGTACATTCATATGTGTACATTCGTATCTGTACATTCGAATGTTTTGAATCATTTGAATGAATGTTTCAGAACATTCAACATTCGTTTGAATGTTTAAATTTGAATGTGTAGAAATTCTATTCGCGTTTGAATGCCACATTTGATTCAATTCCATCGAATAAGAACATAAGAACATAAGAGAAGCCCTGGGGGATCAGGCCACAGCCCATCTAGTCCATAAGAACCTAAGAGGAGCCCTGCTGGATCGGGCCACAGCCCATTTAGTCCCTAAGAACCTCAGAGGAGCCCTGCTGGATCGGGCCACAGCCCATCTAGTCCATAAGAACCTCAGAGCAGCCCTGCTGAATCGGGCCACAGCCCATCTAGTCCGTAAGAACCTCAGAGGAGCCCTGCTGAATCAGGCCACAGCCCATCTAGTCCCTAAGAACCTCAGAGGAGCCCTGCTGAATCAGGCCACAGCCCATCTAGTCCATAAGAGCCTAAAAGGAGCCCTCATGGATCAGGCCACAGCCCATCTAGTCCATAAGAGCCTAAAAGGAGCGCTCATGGATCAGGCCACAGCCCATCCAGTCCATAAGAACCTAAGAGGAGCCCTGCTGGATCAGGCAACAACCCATCTAGTCCATAAGAACCTCAGAGGACCCCAGCTGGATCAGGCCACAGCCCATCTAGTCCATAAGAACCTCAGAGGAGCCCTGCTGGATCAGGCCACAGCCCATCTAGTCCATAAGAACCTCAGAGGAGCCCTGCTGGATCAGGCCACAGCCCATCTAGTCCATAAGAACCTCAGAGGAGCCCTGCTGGATCAGGCCACAACCCACAGCCCAGCATCCCGTCCCAAACAGCGGCCCACCAAATGCTCATGGGCATCTCAAGCAGAGGTAAGGACAAACCTTCTCCTGCTCTCAAATCCCAGCAAAGGGGCTTAGAAGCATCCTGTTGTCCCCCCCCCCCCCAGCCTGAAAGAGGTACCCAGGCATCCATTCTAGTAGCCATTGATACATCTGTCATCCATAAATTTGTCCAACCCTACCCTAAGATTTCAAATGTTTAGAACATCCCTCCCACAAATACCTTTTGCATTGTGGCCACGGAGAACAGAAGCCCCTTCCCAACATTCAAAGTTCCTTTCAAGGAACGGACAACTTCCCATCGGACAGTACAGCCAGAGTCTAAATCATTTAAATGGAAGGAAGAAAAGGAAAGTCCCAAAGCTGAAAAGCAAAGCATTTAATGGCAACCCTCTAAGGCAGAGGTTACAAAAGCTGTACATTCAGCAAAGAACAGGAAAAAAAGCTCCCAGAGGGGTGTCACGTTCGACCATTGGTTTGATACATTAATTGCATTCATTAAATGGAGCGGGTTTTGGAGGAAGCAGGATTTTTTCAGCACTGGGCAGGGAGGGTATGTTTCACGCCGCCCCCTTCAGGTTGTATGTGGAACTGCACGTTCAGGCCATGTTTCCATTACGCAGCCAAAGCGATCACTCCCCATGGCTCTAACTGCTGAAGTGACTTGGGACAGCCATTAATGTACTGGGCCGTGTCTTCACGGCAACCTTATCTCAGATTCAAAACGTTTTCAATCCTCAGAGTCTGCATGGCAGTTTGGCTTAACACACTTTCTCCGTGTTAAACCACCCCAAAACGTGGTGAATCTCAATCCTGATTTCAACAGGTCTCACTCCAGATCGTGTGCTTGAAACGTTTTACATTTTTTACTGTGGGGACCGTACCGTGTTAAGGGATGAGAATCCATGTTTAGGGTTTCCCTCCCCCAATAGCTTGCTTCCAAAGATAGTGATTTCATTGAAAAAATCCACCCTCAAAACAGCCACTAGAAAAATCCAGTCCTTAAAGCTACACTGTAGCGATCTAGCCTCTTCACACCTTAATAACAATGTTGCAGTTTTGTGCAATTCTAGCTCTTTGAAAGTTCTGACCTTTAAAAAAGGAAAAGGAAAGGAAAGCCCTGGAGGTTCTGTTTTAAAGGCTGTGGCTGTGAAGGGGCTTTGAGTTGCTGCTGCTGCTGCTGCTGCTGTGTGCCCTGGGAAATGGGGAGAGGAGGGGAAAGAATCGCTGGCTGCCGGTGCCTGTTTTTCATCCATCCAGGCAAGCGGCAGCCACCCACCCAGCCACCCAGCTAGGCTCCGTGAAGGGGTCTGTTATGGGCGGCACGTCCATGCCAGGAGGAAGAGGGCAGGGCAGCCCTGCAAAGCGGCTTTAAAAAAGTAGCCACTTGAGTCCCCCCTTGAGTCACGTACGCCACGTACAATCCTCAGAATCCGGATCGAATGCGATTAACTTAAAAGTAATGGGAACAGGCAAATTCGCGTTTGCATCCGGTTCTATTATTCCGGTTTAGGGAAAGCGAAATAAGCTTGCTGTGGGGATTCCCCCTTGGGGTCCCTTCAAAGGCACCAGAAGGTCAGTGCCTGGGGAGCGATTCTGAGCTCTCTTCCCCATGCACTGATTGGCACATGTGGCCATGGCAGAGATGTGTACAAATCTGTTTTTCCCATTTGCTTCACATTGGAAGCAAATAGGATGGAAATTCCCATTTGTGCCAATGGAGCCACTGCAGACATGCTGGGCTTCAAATCCCCTTGGAATCTGCTTCAAATCCTTGTTGTCCCCAGTTGCGTCCCCAGACCTGTTCCAAATCTACTCTGAAGCTTCGAATGAATGCACAAAAGTGTTTGCTGTGCACACGAAGGTCTGTCTTTGAACACAGCCAACATCTGATTCAAATGCAGAGTTCTGAACCTTCACAATTCAAAGTGATGAACATTTTTTTTGCCCATTCCCAGGCCATGGGGGCTCTAGGAGTTGTTTATGTCTGCGCATGAAGGGCAAAGATGCACTCCATCCACTGGAGCAGAGACCTGTACGTGCGGAATCCCCAGTGCCAACGGAGCCGGAAACCAGTATGTGAAGCAGCAAGGAGGCGACTACAGCACAGGTGTTTTTGCCCTTGGCCCAGTGGGAAAGGTTCCAGGATGTTCCAGCCTGCAGCATCAGCTGGAAATGGCTCTGCATGTGCTGGCATGTGGGTAGTGCAGCCCTGCATGCACTGTATGCACCACTTCCGGGTGTGCCTGAAAGTGGGAGGAAAAGCTGTTTCCTTCCTTAGCCAAAGGCTAAAACCAGGGCTCTTACACCTTTGTTGGCTGGCTCCTTGCATTATTGTTCCTCTTCCAAAATACCCATTTGTTAGCAATCACCCACCTACTTCCTTTTCCCCCCTACACACACTCACTAGCATCCAGGTATTTTGCAAGAGGAGCAGTAATGCAAAGACCCAGCAGATGGAGGTAAGGAATCAGCATTATGAAAAACCTGGCATCAGATATTACTGGCTTTCAATCGACTGATCCAGCAGTATTTATGGATTGCCACAGATCCTAATACAGGCCCAGGAGAATGGTGTGTTTTTACCCATGTCTGGAGGTACCCTTAGGCCAACCAAAATGGCTGTTTAGCTTTCAGAAGCTCCCCTGGGAACATATGTGGCTGAAGGTTGGGATATGTCCTTTCAAATAAATTACGTGCAGTAACTATTTGAATGAGTTTCGGTACAATGTCTCTATCCACCCTTAAGCCATCTAAGCTCACAATGTGGCTTTACTATCTGTCACGTTAGGACTTGTAAAAAGAAGAAAATCACCTTCCTATCTTGCTCGCTTTTTGTGTGCCGCCCCAAAGTGTTTCACTTATTTGCATGCTGTTTACACATTCAGCGCCGTGAGCTTCTGTTCAAAAGAGGATCCCAAGGTGACAAAGGGACAGGAGAATTCAAGAAGATGATGAAGAAGAAAGCTCAGCAAAATGAGAGGTGCATGTGAGATACCTGCAAGATCAACCGTTGCAACATCACATGCTCCCTGGTGGTGCTAAACAGCAGTCACTTCGAGGCTACCATCTAAAACTCAAACATGGGGCAACCACAACCAGTACAGACGGTATCCCCAGCACTGGAGACCTCTATGCAACTACCAACAGAACTACCAAAATAACGACGAAGATGAAGAGAAGCAGGTTGATGAGGCCCAGGGACAGCAGCCACCTCAACAGTACCAACGCAACTTCTACTACCCACCCAGACGTCCAGAAAACCCTAAACCACAAGATGGCAAAGAGACTATGGCAGCCGATCCACCAGTTGAGGAAACATCTGGTCCTGAGGCCGAGCAGGGTGGGGCTGAGTAGATGCCGGCTGACCATCTCTACCGTCATCCGGGTTAGTCATCAATGAAGAGAAATTTCAAAGTAAAGAGAATAGGGAAATTCCAGCAATAAGAAATGAACAGAAGAATTTGAACTGAAGACCTCAAGTGTTTGCTTTTTGCTGTTCCTTATTCCCTCCCACACCTTTTTCCTTTTGTATCTTGTCTCTTTAGATTGTAACCCTGAGGGCAGGGACCTGACTAAGATTAATATGATATTGTAACCCACCCTGAGACCTTTGGGTATAGGGTGGGATAGAAATACAAATAAATAAATAAGTAAACATTTGCTAACTAAATGATAAGCTACACTGGAGTCGCCTAAGACTTCGGGACTCCAGAAAAACAGATGCTCCAAATTAAATCAGGTTTTTCTTCCGCTAGGGGAGGGATGCAGCGCCACTGCTGATTTCAGAGAAAGCAATGAACTCATTGCCACCCGGGAGACGATTAGCCAAACAAATAAGTTTTCTCCAGAGAGAAAAGCACCAAATAAACAGCAGAGAATGAGAGTTCTGTGGACACAGGAACCTGCCTTCTTTCTGGTGTGTTCTGAAGACCTGTTCACAAATTACCAAAATGAAGGGCACAAACATCCAAGCCTTCTAGGACTCAGCCAAGCAAGGAGAGTCAACAAACTGGCCAACCATTCATTTCCATTGCAGAGTTAACCCCCTACCCGCCACGGTCCTTTTACAGGGGGTCTGTCATGGGTCCAGTGCTATTCAACATCTTTATAAATGATCTGGATGAGGGAGTCAAAGGGGTCCTGATCAAATTTGCAGATGACACAAAGCTAAGAGGAGTTGCTAACACTAGGGAGGAGGAGGAGGAGATAAGCTTGAACAGTGGGCTGAAACTAAGAGGATGATATTTAATAGGGGCAAATGCAAAGTCCTACATCTTTGTAAGAAAAATGGTAAAAATGAATACAGAATGGGAGGAATTAGGCTGAGTAGTAGCACAAGTGAAAGGGATCTGGGTGTAGGATGAACATGAGTCAACAATGTGACGCAGCAGCAAAAAAGGCAAACATCATCAAGATGCATCAAGAGGATTATTGAGTCTACATCATGAAAAGTAATTATTCCTCTTTACCTCGGTCAGACCTCATGTAGAATACTGAGGCTGTGTTCCCATGCAATAATAAGTTTGCTGGAAATCTTCTTTTGCCACGGAGTGGCCCCATGCACGGCTTTAATCCAGGTTTCTAGCACCGCTAATGGGGAAAACCCGCTTTAAAAAAATACCTGTTTAAAGCAGTACTTTCTGGAAGACGTGGGTTTTCAGCGCAACGTTTTCCATGGGATCGCTCTGTGGCAAAAGGGGCAGGGATTCTCTCCCAGGTGGGAATTGCCAGCCGGAGAGATCATCTCTCTCTCTCTCTCTCTCTCTTTTGCCTGTCATCCAGCCACCGATCTATGCAAACAGCGATCTAGGCAGGCATTTTTTCTTTGCTGTTTCACTTTCCAATCCCAAAGAGAAACAGCAAAGATACATTGTGATGAATTGCTTCCGCGAAAGTGAAAGTGTAAAAGAGCTGGCTGGGTGGAGATCTTGTAAAGAGTGCCGGCTGCAGTCTTCGCAAGCAGGGGAGACGAACAGAGAAGTTTTAAATTTTTCTTTTGGTCTTTTTGAAGGAAAGGATCGCAGGATCCCTGGCTGGGGGGGAGGCATTTCGGCAGCTGGAAATTCCTTCCGCCCAATCACCCAATGAAACAGCAAGGGGCGGGGAGAAAAAGATGCAGGTAAACAAAACACGCTTCCTTGGGGACGGTCCGTTCATTCTAAATGCGTGTTTTGCTTACCCCCTTGGGAACGCTTAAATCCGGATTGAACCCACTTTTCTTTAATCCACTTCAGTGGAGGGGCAATAGAGATACAAATTAGTACCATGGGAAATCACCTTGTGTTCAGTTCTGGGCACCCCAGTTTAAAAAAAACATTGACAAACTAGAGCAAATTCAAAGGAGGGCTACCAAAATGGTTAGCAGTCTGGAAAGCATGTCCTATGGGGAACGGTTGAAGGATCTAGGAATGTTTAGCTTACAGAAGACTGAGAGGAGATATGACAGCGGTCTTCAAGTATCTGAAGGGCTGTCACAGCGGAGAGGGATTGTCCCTATTTTCCCTTGCACAAGATGGGAGGACGAGAAGCAGTGGGATGAAACTTCAAGGGAGTCAATATTCAAAGGAGATTAGATATTAGGGAAAAACATCCTGACAGTGAGGGTGATCAGTCAGTGGAAAAGGTTGCCAAGAGGTGCTGAGCTCTCCTTCACTGGAGGTCTTCAAGCAGAGGTTGGATCTACATCTGTCTGGGATGGTGTAATTTTAACCATTTTAAGCATAATGTGTATTGTTTAATAAATAAAATAAATAAATAAATAAATAATTCTGCATTGAGCAGGAAGTTGGACTTGATGAACCTAGAGGTCCCTTCCAACTCTATAATTCCATGATTCTGTAACGGCAGCTTCAGTTACTTATGGCCCCGATAATGAAGTCTTTCTTCTACAGAACCCAAATGCGCTCCAAACATTGGCATTATGCAACTACTTAGGGGCAGCCCGAAGCCAGTAGTCAGGGGAAGTGACTGATGCAGCCTGGGATGTTCGCGAATCAAACAAGGGGAAGTAATCCTTCATCCAGAGGGTCATTGGTCTATGGAATTTGCTGCCAGAAGAGGTGGTGACAGCAACCAGCCTAGATGGCTTCAAGGAAGGGTTAGACAAACTCATGGAGGACAGGTGTATCAATGGCTACTAGAATGGATGTCTAAGTACATCTTTCAGGCTGGGAGGACAATCAGGATGCCTCTAAAGCCATTTGCTGGGATTCAAGGGCAGGAGAAGGTTTGCCCTTGTCTCTGCTTGAGATGCCCCTGGGCAGTTGGTGGGCCACTGTGTGTGACAGGATGCTGGACTAGATGGGCTGTGGCCTGATCCAGCAGGTCTCCTCTTAAGTGCTTCTGTTCTTATGAATGGGTTTTTTGACATCTGATTAGTAACGAATTGAATATTAGAAAATCTGCATTCGTAAGAAAAGATTCCCTTTGGTAGGATTCAATTCGATACGAATGTATTTGTACAAATATCCGATACGAACCAATATGTACCCAATATATATCCGATATGTATCCAACACGAACACATACACATCCAATACGTTTCTGATACGTATCCCATAACAAATCTGCTCTGAAAGCATCAAATCAGACCTGAATCCACTTTTAATCTGCTCTCAATCCATGCTGAATGCACTCTGGATCCGTTGCAGATGTGACTGGCCCAGCCCCTTTCCCAAATCCCCAGTTTAATGAATGGCCAAAATATTCATATGAATGTTAATGTACAAATATTGTAACATTCAATTCGTGTATGAATGTCCAAGTCGGTCCAAATTTATATGACTAACAGATGGTACAAAGGCCCATGTGCATTTCACTACAGCCCCTTCACGCCTATCCAATGTGCGTGGCCACCCTTGCCACAGCCACTCAACCTGGACTGCCACCAACAAAGGTCTCCGTCTGGAGCTTGACGCGGAGTTGGCTTTTCTACCCCACTTTTCTCGCCCATTTAAGGGGACTCAAAGCAGCTGACAAAGCTTTTTTATTCTCCTCCCCACAACAGAACACCCTGTGACAGTAGGTGGGACTGTGAGAGCTCAGCAGAGAGCTGTGACTAGCCCAAGGTCACCCAGCTGGCTTCATGGAGGAGGGCAGAATCGAACCCGGTATTCCCAGATAAGAGTCCAGCTCCCTAACCACTAGACCAAACTGGCTCTAGAGGTTATCAGCTTTCAGGATACATAAAGCCACTCTGGCACTAGGTTATTGATCACAGCCTTGGAGCAATATGTGCACTCTGGCTTTGATTTTAAGCTAATTAAAGCTTGTTAAAAGAGGAGTTAAATAACGGTCCCCAACACAGTCATATGGGTTGCATTCCCCCAGACAGAATCTGGCTTTGGTAAAAGCTTTACACAATTCAGGTAGCATGGGAAAGAGCCAGTGCCTTTCAAGATTTCCCTGCTGCGTAAAAGCAGTAAGATACGGTGTGGCATCTGGCCTGAGAAATCATAAGAACGCAAGAAGAGCCCTGCTGCATCAGGCCAAAGCCCATCTAGTCTGGCATCCTGTCCCACACAGTGGGCCTCCAATTGCAAAGGCAAAAACCTGCACCTGCTCTTGACTCTTCCAAATGACCTTTAGAGTTATCCTGCCTGTCTCTCCAACCAAAAGGCATTTAGGCATTTATTCTAGCAGCCATTGATACACCTGTCGATCCATGAATTTGTCCAACACTTTCTTAAGGCTTTTCGACCCTGCTTTTCTCACTCATTTAAGGGGACTCAACGTGGCTGACAAACCTTCTGTTCTTCTCTACCCACAAAAGAACACCCTGTGAGGTAGGTGGGACTGTGAGAGCTCAAAAGAGAGCTGTGACTAGCCCAAGGCCATCCAGCTGGCTTCATGGAGGAGGGCGGAATCAAATCCAGTATTCCCAGATAAGAGTCCAGCTCCCTAACCACTACACCAAACTGGCTCACAGTTTTCTGGGTGGGAAAATACAGCATGAAGAAGTCACTGTCAAATGATTCAGGGCTTTTATGTCCAGGATCCATTGTTTGAGGAGTACTATGGATTTATTTATTTATTTATTTATATTTATATTTATATCCTGACCCATGCCCAAGGGTCTCTGGGCGGCTCACAACATTTAAAAACAAACATATCAAAACTGTATCAATCCTAAAACCAGTACAAAGTTTAAAAATCCGGCAATTAAAAAATACAAAAACAGGGTTTTTTTAGACCCTCAATAGCTCACGACTTGTAAAGACAAGTCCAGATACAGCATTGGATCATAAAGCTTGGACAGCCACCTTCTTCTCCTAGAAGACTTTACTTGCTCTTCCAGGCAAAAGCATGGTGGTGACCTAATCCAGGCTCGTTGACATGACCTTGAACCAGGAGTTAAACTGTCCACTGAGGACTTCATATTTTAACGGAGGTCCCTTTGGAGCTGTTTCCCCAACGGCATCCATTGGGACGCAGAGCGTAGCTGCTGGACATACCTTGGATGCAGTTCAGCAGGTCCATATTGATGTCACCGGCACTTCTTCTTCATTTCATCAAGGAGATGCCACAGCCCAGCCTTTAAGGATCTGCCCACTTATTTTCTCTTTTGTCAGAGACACCTTGGAGGTGTGCACAGGTGCCCTTGTGGGGAAGCTTTCGTGGCCTGGGACTGCCTCTCTCTGCAGCAGGATAAACTCTTTGCGTAGGGAATTCACCTCCCTCCACTCTGCATGAAAGCACAGAGAAGAAGAAGGCGAAGAAGTAGAAGCTTTTCTACCCCACTTGTCTCAGCCATTTAAGGGAACTCAAAGCGGCTGACAAACCTTCTGTTCTTCTCCCTATAACAGACACCCTGTGAGGTAGGTGGGGCCGGGAGAGCTCAGAAAGGCTGGGTGACTAGCCCAAGGTCACCCAGCTGGCTTCGTGGAGGAGTGCGGAACTAAGCACACCAACCTGGAGATATGTGCATGTGTGTGGAATAGCTTTTGTGAAGCCAGGGCACATACTGCTCTGTCATTTCACACTTCCTTTCACATAACTCCCTCCAAAGGCAGATCAACACCTGATATTTCCTCTTTATCTGCAAGAGTGTGGAAGCCCCCAGAGCTGCTGGGCCCAGCATTGACTCCCGTCCTTGGCTTTCGTCCTCTGATTCAAAGTCAGGACTGATCATTCGGAGTCCAAGGCAGGCTCCAAGGGCCATTCCAGTCCCTAAAAGGTTGAAAGAGACAATGCAGTCGAAACAAAATCTCCCTGCAAGCCAGACGCTGTGGAAGGCAATCAACATGTCAGGGAAGCCAATGGACTAAGGGGAGGGAATTCCTGCTCGGACCAGCTTTCAACCACAAAGTTCACAACCAGGGATAGAAAACAATTCAAAAATCCGGCAGCCAGGTACACACGTTAGTCACAGCTTCTTCCTGCTGCCTTATGTGGCATCCCATTTGCACAACTTCCTGCTCCCAGCATTAAGCAGAAGAAGAGTTGGCTTTTATGCCCTGCTCTTCCCACCCTTAAGGGGACTCAAAGCTGCTGACAAATATTCTGTTCTTCTCCGCCCGGCAGACATCCTCTGAGGTAGGTGGGGCTGTGATATGTCAGAAAGAGAACCATGACTAGCCCAAGAAGAAGAAGAGTTGGCTTTTATGCTCTGCTCTTCTCACCCTTAAGGGGACTCAAAGCTGCTGACAAATCATCTGTTCTTCTCCCCTCAACAGACACCCTGTGAGGCAGGTGGGATTGTGAGAGCTCAGAAAGAGAACTGTGACTAGCCCAAGGTCACCCAGCTGGCTTCGGGGAAGAGTGCAGAATCGAGGCAGCCCTTCATCCAGATAGCATTTACTTATTCTGCATGATTTGGATAATCCAGAATAAAGCACATACAGATGCATTTTATTCCAGATTATCCATGTTTTATTCTGGATTATCCAAGTGACGTGGAATAAGTAAGCGCTGTCTGGATGAAGCTCTTCTTTCCTCCAAAATGTGCAGCGTTCTCTGCAAGTCCACAGATCTTGCCTCCTACTGCTTCCTCATGGTTTTCCTGGAATCAGTCATTCCTGACTGGTAAACCCAATCTGGATCCCCTCCAAATAGCTATCAGATCACAGTCAAGCTGCCTCCCCACAGGTCTAAAAAAAGGTACCCGAGGGCCCAGGTGTGTCCAGGTATTTTTGCCACTAAGAAGCTCCTAGGCCGGTGATGGCCAACCTATGACACGCGTGTCACAGGTGACACGCCAAACCCTTTTGGGTGACACACCTGGTCACCCTGGCACCTGGGCGTGTAGTGCTTGATTGTTCTTAAAGTGTACAAAATATCAACTTTCAATTGAAGATTTAACAAATGTAAAGAATTATTTGTTTTTGCTTTTAATAAAATACATATATCGAAAATATAACTTTTTTACTAGAGCTACAAATATCACAAAATTATGGATATTTCTAAATGTGACACAGCACCCGAGTTAAGCTAGTTTTTCTTGCGAATTTTGACACACTGAGCTCAAAAGGTTCGCCATCACTGTCCTAGGCCAAACCCAAGAGGCCCGGGACTGCCTCTCTCTACAGCAGGATAAATTCTTTGGGCAGGGAATCCATCTCCCTCCACTCTGCATGAAAGCACAGAGGAGGAGAAGAAGAGTTGGATTTCCTACCCACTTTTCTCACCCATTTCTCACCATCCTCATGCTAGTGCATTCATTCTGTAGCTGGCCCCAGGCAGGGTCTGCCATAATCTAATCAAGGTGAAGATCATAGAATCATAGAATGGTAGAGTTGGAGGGGACCTCCTGGGTCATCGAGTCCAACCCCCTGCTCAAGGCAGGATCTCCTAAACCATCTCAAACAGATGGCCGTCCAGTCTCTGCTTGAAGACCTCCATCGAAGGGGAACCAACCACCTCCCGTGGCAGCCCGTTCCACTGGTTGATCACTCTTACTGTTAGAAATTTTTTCCTAACATCTAAACTAAATCTTTTCCCCTGCAGTTTCACCCCATTGTTTCTAGTCCTTCCTTGAGAGAGTGAGAACAGGGCTGATCCCTCTGCCCTGTGACAACCCTTGAGGTATTTGTAGACAGCTATCATGTCTCCTCTCAGTCTTCTTTTTGGTAGACTAAACATTCCTAGTTCCTTAAGCCGTTCCTCATAGGACATGGTTTGCAGACCGTTCACCATCTTGGTAGCTCTCCTTTGAACCTGCTCCAGCTTGTCAGCGTCTTTTTTAAACTGGGGTGACCAGAACTGGACACAGTACTCCAGATGAGGTCTGACCAAGGTAGAGTAGAGGGGGATAATAACTTCACGTGATCTGGACTCTATGCTTCTCCTAATACACCCCAGGATTGCGTTTGCCTTTTTTGCAGCTGCCTCACACTGTTGACTCATGTTCAGTTGATGATCTACCAGGACACCCAAGTCTTTTTCACATGTGCTGCTGCTCAGCCAAATTCCTCCCATTGTATATGTGCTTTTTTCATTTTTCTTGCCCAGGTGCAGAACCTTGCATTTTTCTTTGTTAAATACCATTTTATTAGTTGCAGCCCATTGTTCGAGTTTCTCTAAATCTTTTTGAATCCTCTCTCTCTCTTCTCTGGTGTTTGCAATCCCCCCTAGCTTTGTGTCATCAGCAAATTTGATCAGTTTCCCTTCAACTCCCTCATCCAGATCGTTTATAAAAACATTAAACATAACTGGGCCCAGGACAGAACCTTGTGGTACTCCACTTGACACTTCCTTCCATTTGGATGTGCAGCCATTTAAAGCCACTCTTTGAGTACGATTACTAAGCCAGTTTTGAACCCACCTTATAGTTGCTTTGTCAAACCCATATTTGATCAATTTTTCAAGAGGATCGCATGAGACACTTTGTCAAATGCTTTGCTGAAATCAAGAAATACTATGTCTACTGCATTTCCTTGATCAACCCATTCAGTGATTTTGTCATAAAATGAAATCAAGTTAGTCTGACACGACTTGTTTGATACAAACCCATGTTGACTACTGTTAATTATTGAATTCCTATCCAAATGCTGACATATGTGTTGTTTAATAATTTGTTCGAGAATCTTTCCTGGTATTGAAGTCAGGCTAACAGGCCTGTAGTTCCCTGGGTCTACCTTCTTCCCTTTTTTGAAGATAGGAACAACGTTTGCCCTTCTCCAATCGTCTGGGACTTCTCCTGTTCTCCATGACTTCTCAAAGACTACAGCAAGTGGTTCAGCAATTACCTCTGCTAATTCCTTCAGTACCCTAGGATGTAATCCATCTGGACCTGGGGACTTAAATTCGTTTAAGTTAGCTAAGCGTTCCCTTACTCTCTCAGTGTTGATTTTGTGTCTTGATTCTCCTAGTCCTTCATCAGTACAGTGAAGGACTGTTGCATGTACATTATCCCTCTTGGAAAAAACAGATGCAAAATAGGAGTTCAGAATCTCTGCCTTCTCAAGATCACTTTCGATCACTTCTCCATTCTCTCCCTGCAGACTTCCCAAAACCTCTTTGACTTTTCTTTTGCTGTTGACATATCCCCAAAACCCTTTTTTATTGTTTTTAGTCTCTCTTGCAAGCCTCAGTTCATTTTTAGCTTTAGCTTTTCTGATACTTGCCCTGCAGATTGTACTGATTTCATTATATTCCTCCTTAGATATGTATCCCTCCTTCCATTTCTTAAACATTTCTTTTTTCTTTTTTATCAAGTTTTTAAGTTCTAGGTTTATCCACCCTGGTCTCTTTAGATGTTTTCCATTCTTCCTTCTTTGAGGAATTGTTAATGATTGCGCTTCTAATATTGCATTTCTCAAAATATCCCATCCTTCTTGGACATTTCTATCCTTTAGTACATTTAACCATTTGATCCCTGTGGGGTCCCATTCACCCTTACTACGCCATTTTAACCTGTGATTGCACAACTGTAGCATCAAGTTACTGAAGCACCAAAGGAAACCTATGAGCTAGGAGTATGCCTCCCATATGGTTGTTCTGGCACAACCCATGATTTTGTTCAGTTGCTGTGTGCAATAAAAACAACCATCTTGTGGGATGTTTGTGTTACCATACAGAAAAATATGGTAGCTGTTAAGGCAAGGTGAAGGCAACTTTGCTACCTTGTTGTTACTAAGTGAGCAAACAAGGCACAACTTGGGTCCATTCCGAACCATTATTCAAGGGTGTTTTTCCACTGTCAAAAAGTACCCATTTTTGCACCCATTTAGGACCCATTTGGGTATGAGCCGGATGATCCCATTTCCACCATGGCACCCATTTGGGACCCAATTGTTTCCACTGCCGTGGGGGAAATCTGGATCTAATGGGTACATTTTGGCCTTTAATCTGGATTTTCTGTAGACTCCATTAATGGGGTCTTCTGCCAGAAAATCCGGATTAAAGGGAGCCTATTTCCACTGGAAACAGGCAATGGGGTCCAAAGGGGGAGGGGATGCACCCATTGCCCCCCCACACACATTGACTTCAAAGTGGCTTCAAAGTGACTTTGAAGTGGCTTCGAAGACTGCCCCTCCTGCCCCCCCAAACACCTGGGGTAATGGACCGACCCCTAGGGGGTCAATCCGGATTCCCCACATGGGTGCAGAGCTGTTTCCACAGGATGGGTGTTAGCACCCATCGCTAATGGGTGTTTCACCTCCAGTGGAAACACATTGGGTGCTTCCCTTAATCCGGATCTACTAGACATCTTCCCTTAATCCGGATCTACTAGACATCTTCTCCACATACATACAAATCCATATGCATCCTGTAGTTATTCTGCATGCAACTTGTTTTCGTCCTGTACGGATCTGTAGAAATGCATACGGAGGCGGAAAAGATGTAGATCTTCAAGTACGCAGCGTTTACAAACCCATACACATACGAATGTCCGGATAATTCGAATGAATAGATCCAAAATCTGATTCAAATGTTTACATTTGAATTTCGGGACACTCTATTCAAGCTTGAATGTCAAAATTCGGCACATTTGATTGAATTTCAAATGCCTATGAATATTCATGCACATCCCTACTCAGGGCGGTTTCCTTTCGTCAAATGAGAAACTGGAACAGAGGCCCTTTCTGGACTTACCTCAGCTAACTCTTATTAACTAGATTTGCATTGGCTAGATCCAGATTAGCTAGATCTGGATCAGGGCCATCTGCACTGCACAGATTTTAGGACAGCAACTGTGTGCTAACAAATGCTAAAACGGATGTAGACCTCAGTTATCTGGTCTACCACTAATCCAGAGTCCTGATCCAGATCTACTCTGCTCCCATGCGGACCATGTGTTCTTAGCAGCTCCTTGATCCAGATTAACAAGCTAGGTCCAGCAAGGGCCAGAGAGTTGCAACGTGTTTGATTCCAGCCCAAATAATTTCTGCTAAAAAGTTTTGCCAAGTCTTGACTATAAAACAAATAGTCTTCTGAAAGCAAGTTCTGGGCTGTAACATAAAAATAAACAAGCAGTGCCGAAACAGGGCAGATCCAGGACAAAAGTGTGTTTGTTCCTACAAGACAGTTCAGCAACTCTTCTATTTATGTTCCATACTTTGAGCACATTTGTGTGCCTGGGGTCAACTCTTCCTTAGTGACAGAATCTACAACCATCCAATTCAGACCAGGCATATCATACTCTAGACCAGCAGTTCTCTACCTTCCTAATGTCACGACCCCTTAATGGAATTCCTCCTGTTGTGAAGACCCCCAACCACAGGGGCAGAGCAGCTGGGAGGTGGGAGGGAAGGGCTGTGGGAGACCCGTCGCGACCCCTCTGAAAGGGTAGTTCGACCACCAAAGGCGTCCCGACACCCAGGTTGAGAACCAGTGCTCTAGACTTCAAGCCCAACCCGTTTCAAGCCGAATCAACCAGGACGCTCACGGATGGCTGTTAGATGTTCCTCCAGAAGCCATCTCAACTCCCTTTAGGAGCAGTTCTTCTGGAAACCATGTACACAGACCTGGGCCCGTCCACCCTGCTCTTCCACACCCTTTCTCAGACTTGTGGATTTCTGCGGCTCCCATGCTCAGATAAGCAGATTCCCAGACCTGTGGCGGCTTTGGAACTAAACTGGGAATTAAAAGAGCGGACGCGGCTACATTCCGGTCTCCAGCATACAAGGGAAACCTGGAGGCGGAGGAAAGACTGAGCTGCTGTTTGCCACCTGCAAGGATCCTGGCAAGAAGCAGACGGGTTGTCAGGACTTGCTGCCTTTCGCTCTTCCTCCCCCTTATTTGGATGGACACCCTGGGGGCTGAACCTGCCACCAAGCGTTGCCTTTGCGCAACGCTGAGCCAGTTTCTGGGCGCTCTGGAAAGAGATTCGCCACGGCAGCCGCAGTTCCCAAAGGTCCGACGCCTGACTTAAGCCGGAGGATCCCATTTAGGTTGGCAAGATTTTTTTAAAAACTGTTCAACGTCATGCAGGCATCTTTCTCTCCCTTCCCACACGCCAGCACCAACATTGCATGTAATGCACCCGCTTTCCTTCACTGAGTCCTGAGGCTGCAGCCTTCCGGACTTCCAACCAAAGCAGGCTGGAAATGCGGAGTCTTTGACCGAGTTCAGAGCGGAGCCAGGTGAAAGGCTGAAGGAGTAAGTCTGAATAACTCTGCCCGCATCCCTGGCCCTGAGGAGTCAACAAGACTTCTTCCCAAACCATCCGGGCCGGTTGTGGATTCGCAAAACCAATTTGTCCAGAAGCAGAACCCACCGGGTTCCGTGAGGCTGACGGCCTGTCAACGAGTCTAAGACGTCTCCATCCGCACACCAATTCTCCGAGTGGAAGTTTTGCCCCACAATGCGCAGGTGCGCTCGTGCGCTGAAGTGGAAACACAAAGGCTGCACTCACACCGGAGGTTTAATCCGGCTTCAGTCCACTTTCAGAGTGAGAGAACACACCAGCAAAGTGACCAGTAATTTCCTTTCCACATTACCTATGCCAAAGGGGAACTTTCTGAGCTATTTAACGCCAAAAGAAAAGAGTTTGCTACATGGCTGATGTGTTCTCTCGCTCTGAAAGTGGACTGAAGCTGGATTAAACGTGAAGGGTGACCACAGCCAAGGCTTAATCCAGCTTCAGTCCACTTTCAAAGCAGGAGAACACACCGGCAAAGTGACCGGTAATTTCCTTTCCACATTACCTATCCCAAAGGAGAATTTTCCGAGCTATTTAACACCGGAAAGAAAAGAGTTTGCCACTTTTGCTGGCGCGTTCTCCCGCTCCGAAAGCGGACCGAAGCCGGATTAAACCTTCGGTGCGACCGCCAAAGCAACCCCTGCGCGCCACCCGGGCTCGCGCGAAAGGTCGCCGTCAACACTCGGGCGCAGCACGATCCGCGCCCGCGGGGATCGGGCGCAGCAGCCGAGCGCATTTCGCCGCGCTCCTTCGCTCCTCCGGGGCGCCTCTTCCGACGCCAGGGCCCCCTTCCATCGATCCATCGACGGAGCCACCGCCGAGCCCGGCAGCGCCCAGGCCCTCGTGCGGACAGGCGCCGGGAAGAGCCTCTCCATCCCAGCCCCGGGATCGGACGGCGGGGGGTGGGGGGTGGGGAGCGGCCAAGCCGGGCTGCCTCTTCCAACCACCCCCCCGCGAGGATCTCGGAGCACGTCGCCCCCGCACAAGCGCTGCCCGGCGCAGGTTCGCTCCGCTCGAGCAGCCCCCTTCGCCTTCGCCTTCCCCTTCGCCTTGGCGAGACCGAGGCGCACAGCCCGGGGCTCGCAGCCTCCCCCGGCGGCGCCTCCTCCGGCTCGGGCAGCCGGGGGGGGGCACGGACCCGCCGCCCGTCCCTCTCGCTAGGGCTGCCCCTCGTCCGCCCACCCGCCCCCGCCAGGCGCACTTACCCCATCTCCCGGCACTTCTCCCCGGCCGCGCAACCCGGCGGCGAGAGCGCGCTGGACGGAGGGGTCTCTCCTCCGCCGCCGCCGCCGCCGCCGCCTCGTTCCCCGGCGGGGAGAGCAGGACGCGTCCCGACCTCGCACATGGCGACGGCCCGGGGGAGAGCGGGCGCCGCCGCCGGGAAGCGCCTCCTCCTTGGGCACCGGCGAGCGTCCGCAGCCCGCCGCCGCCGGCTGCGCCTTCGCCCTCGCCTGTCCCGCCGCCGCCGCCTCGCTCGCCCGCCTTTTGTCCCTTTACATAAGAAGCGGGCGGCGCTCGGGGGCCACCACGGGGGAGGCGCGCAGAGGCCGCCGCGCGGTCGGCAGGGCAGAGCGAGGGCGCGCGGGTCGGCTCGGCTCGGCTCGGCTCGGCTCGGCTCGGCTCCGCACCGGCGGCGGCGGCGTCCGAGTCCCACCTGCCCGGCAGCGCGCACAGCCGCCTCCCACTCGCGGCCGGATCGCCGGCAAAGGCAAGGCGAGGGGCGGGCCGGTGCGCCGCGCCGTCCAATCACGGCGCCGGCCCGCCCACACGGGCTTCTCTGGGTGCCCCCCCCGCCCCCCAGCCCCGGTGCTGCCGCCGCCGAACGGAGGTGCCTGCGGCCGGACGCGTCCGGGCTCGGCTCGGCTCGCCTTAGGCGTGGGACGTTCGGCTTCTTCGCCGGGGCGCAGAGCGGAGGGGGCCCCCAGCAGCGAGCGTGGCGCCTCCGTGCCCATCTGCTGAGATGCCCCCCCGCCAGGCTCCTTGGTGTCTGCGGGCCGAGCGCGGGAGGGGTTGAGTATACACGGAAAGCGGGTTAATCCGGCTTCGGTCCGCTTTCAGAGCGGAGCCACGGGCCAGCGCAGAGACTGGTCGTTTTCTTTCTAACCCGAAGGTGGGTGTTTTCAGGTGGATGATGCTTCGCTTATATGTCCTCTTGCCATGAAAGTGGACTGAAACCGGATTAAACCTTAAGTGTCAACGCAGCCTAAAGACCCCCCCGCCCCCCAGGCCTGGATCCATCCCCCTTTTCCTTGTATAGGTGCAACTGAAATTGCCGTAGCTTCCCGATAATCTCGGCCGAGGGGATCTCTTGGATTTCCTGGTAGTCTCCCATCCAACTGAGCTGGGGCCTTTCTGCACTTGGTCTGGTAGTCTGCTTCCAGTGTTGAGCATCTTACACTGGAAGGGACCACTGAATAAAACGTGTGGAGCACGATGACGCGCTGCATTTGTGCACTTACCGTGACCTGTGGCATCCTGTCGCATCCGGCGGTGAGCACATCCGCAGCTCCATGCCGCGTGGAGGAGCGTGTGACGCACTGTGCAAGCACACTGGCGCATCACGTGTGGCACGTCAGACATCCACATCCCAGGTAAGTGTCTGGAGGCATGGGGGGGGGGAGAGGGATGGCATGTACCAGCATTTGCTATTGTGAATGCTCAGTACACATATCTGAGGGAACGCCTCGTCCCATATCGACTTGCCCCTGCCTTAAGGTCTGGAGGAGAGGCTCTCCCAGTTGCACCACCACTGTCAGCACCAAAAGGAGTGGGCATCTGGGAGAGGGCCTTCTCAGTGATGGCCCCTAGGCTATGGAATAGTCGTCTCCTTGAGGTGTGTCTGTCACCTTCACTGTCCATGTTTAGGGAGGCAGTGGAGATGCACCTTGTTGCCCTGGCCTTCACTTAAATGGGGATACACTTTTCTCTACCCGTTGGCAGAAGCTGCTATTGTTTTAATGATGTTTGATTTTAGATGTTGTTACCGGCCTGGAGATCTTAGGGTACAGAGCAGGATGGATAAATAAATAAATAAATAAATAAATAAATAAATAAATACATACATACATACATACATACATACATACATACATACATACATACATACATACATACATACATACATACATACATACATACATACATACATACATACATACATACATGTACACTTTGCTGTCCAAAGATAGACAGCAAAGTGAAAATTCCACCCAGGTCTGGCTCTGCCTTTGGCATGATGATCACCTCAGTAGTTATTTATTTATTTATTTTATTCTTTGTATTTCTATCCCACCCTGTACCTGAAGGTCTCAGGGCAGGTAACAACAGTTAAAATCAAATATACATTAAAACATTAACAACATATGTTTAAGCAATACCAGTGTCTGTAAAGTGGGAAGAGACAGTATATTCCCATTTAACCAAAGGCCAGGGCAAAGAGGTGCGTCTTCCCTGCCCTCCTAAACATATACAAAGAAGGGGCCTGACGCACCTCAAGTGGGAGACTATTCCATAGCCTGGGGGCTACCACTGAGAAGGTCCTCTCCCTGGTGCCTAACCCTTTTACTACTGGAGATGGTGAGACAACCAAGAGGTCCTCCCCTCCAGATCTTAAGGCACGGGCAGGTCGATATGGGAGAAGGCAATCCTTTAGTTAACAAATGGTTGCTTAAGCAACTGTGTTTTAAGCAGGTCCAGAAAATGTGCATCATGGGTAGGCCAGGGAAGTTAAGGTCAGCGATGGAGACTGGCCAAA
This sequence comes from Aspidoscelis tigris stejnegeri, assembly GCA_023333525.1. Classification (NCBI taxonomy): domain Eukaryota; kingdom Metazoa; phylum Chordata; class Lepidosauria; order Squamata; family Teiidae; genus Aspidoscelis; species Aspidoscelis tigris. The sequence goes on from JALMGA010000017.1 coordinate 2,389,275, forward strand.
ACTTACCTGAAACTTACCCTCCAGCAGGGTAAGTACAAACGCGGCCATCCGGTAGTGTCTGCTTCTCCACAGCAGCAGCCACGTGCACCAGGCCATTGCTGTAGTGCGCAACCGTGCCACACTACTCGCAAGAGCCTCCACACAGAAACAGGAGAGAAAGCCGTGTACTGCATTGTACTAGCAGTGCCATAGGTGTGCCTAGTGAAGCTGTGGCACAGGTTTCCCTGGTCCACAGCTTCTGAAGATCAGGGATAGCCGCACATTCCCAGAGCCACTCCGAGAGCGAAGAGGCTCTGTAGTGTGCGGTTGCCCCTGGCTGTTCGTTAGGACCAAGTGTGGAAAGGCCCTTTGTCTGGATTCATAGTATTCCCTGGGCCAAGGTGGGCTTGCAGACTGCTTAGCTAATGTGCGCCCAATTATTTTACTGCTTGAATAAACACATAAAACCACAAATTGCAGTATTTGTGGCATTGGCCTTTTATGTGCTCTCAAACAGGACAGAATGTGAGAATGCAACACACACAGGTGCTTTCTGCTTGGGCCTTATTCTGGATTCTGTCTCAGAATAGGGGCCTGCCATCTGCATCCTAATGCTGGGCCTTCCGTAGCCTGCACCATTATGTGGATGGCCATTCCCTATCCTGAGATTTAGGGCAGGTTCCCAATGGGCAATTTAATCCGGGTTTTAAGCGGGGTTTTTAAAATCAGCAGCGAGGTCTGGTTTTTTGTGTTCCCACTGTTAGCGTATAATGCGGACTCCCAGGGGAGAAACCGCCTCCCCTCCCTCCTCCCCTCAGCAGAGCCCCCTCCCCATGCAGCCAGCAATTGGGCACCGTCATACCCTGACTTCATCAGAGCAGGCAATTGAAACCCCACCCCCTATATCATGGAGCTTTTGTTCACCGCTTCGCCTCCCTACCATAGCACAGCCTCTTCCTCATGTTAAAAAGGCAGTAGAAGATTAAAGATCACGTCCCCTTTGTTTCGCGCAAGACCACTAGATCAGAACAGCGCTAAACGGCAGGGGTTGAGGCAAAAGAGGGTGACTGAAGAGGTGATGCTGGAAGGGAGAGATCAGGCAGGCTTTTACACAAGGGCTGACAGCTTTGCACCTTTCACAACCGCTGATCGCTTTGTGAAATCAGACCCGATACCTCTGATCACCCAATACATGTATCTCTTGTTTCATCTCATTCCTGGATACATGTATCTCTTGTTAGCTGGTGCAGGCTCTTCATTCACCACCTCCTCCACCCCACCTCCCTTTCAACCAGCCCGATCCCCTTGGCACGTAATGGTGGGCAGCCTGGGGAAGAGGGGACGAAGGCAGGGGAAACCATGTCTTCTCATTGGGGAGAACACCCCTAAAGCACACTTCCCTCCCCGCCAAAAAAGCACTTACAGTCCCATTGCTAAATAGTGATGATTATTTCTAAATCCAGCAGCAAGACTCCTTTAATCCAAGTAGGGATATAATCCTGACTAAGGCCCAGAGTGTACAAGGTCAGAGGAAGGTTGAATGGGAACTTCGGGATGATTTTGGGGTGACCGGTGGTAGATCTGCAGGAACATCCAGATCCTTGTTGTGTAGTGATGGCTGCTTCAGCCAATGCCAGAGTGGTGTTAGCAGAAGCAAAATCTTAAAGTAGCTTAAAGACTAGCAAATCGATTGTGGCCCATGGGCGAAAGTTCATCACGCAGCTGCTGAAGCTGCCTCTCTTCCACGAAAGCTGCTTCCATCCCTTGCTGACTTGGTGCACTCCAGATGTTTTGGATTACCGCTACCATGAGCCCCAAGTATGCTGGCTGAGGCTGATGAAAGCTGAAGTCCAAAATGCTGGAAGACATCAGGTGGACAAAAGCTGGAGTTCTGCTGTAAACAAGACTGGCTATTGGACAAATAACCTGGTGGGAAAACAAAGGGTTTTTTGAACAAAATCTGCTCTGGACTTAGTAGATAAGATGTGTGTGGGCTGTTGTTGTTGTTTTAATTAATTGGTCAAGAATTGCTTTAGCTGGCTTTTTAGTACCAAATAGAAATGCTATTCCACAAAGTGATTCTGGAAATTGCTTCTGAAGCAGTTTGTTTTTCCATTTATATATGGACTTTCTTTCCCAGGAACTCAACATAGGAAACACTGGGCCTGTTTGCACTTGGCTTTATTCTGGAATATATCCTGGAATAGAAGCCTGCTGTGCACAGGCTATTGCAGGCAACAACAGGGCCCAGCTGAGGTCTGCCAGGGTTTGCATTAGCATGAGGACAACAGACCCCTATCCTGAATGCAGTCAACTGCCAATTATTTGACCTCTTTGGTCTCGTGGTTAGGGAGCCGGACTCTTATCCGGGAATATGGGGTTCGATTCCGCCCTCCTCCACAAAGCCAGCTGGGTGACCTTGGGCTAGTCACAGCTCTCTTCTGAGCTCTCACAGCACCACCTACCTCACAGGGTGTTCTGTTGTGGGGAGAAGAACAGAAGGTTCGTCAGCCACTTTGTGCCCCCTTAAATGGGTGAGAAAAGCGGGGTAGAAAAGCCAACTCTTCTTCGTCGTCTTCTCTCCATCCAGTCCTTATGAAGTTAGGCTGAGAGGCAGTGGGTGACCACATAGGGTTCCTTCGCTGAAGGAGGATTTGAACCCAAGACTCCTAGGTCCTAGTATGACTTGGTATCTACCACCCTATGCTAGAATGTGTTTCTGCTGCATCATCTGGAAAGGGCATGAATCTTAAATTCTGCTTTTAAAGTAAGCAAACCAGAAGTCCCAGAGTATCGCATGTTAAAACTTGATTTGTCTGTGTCTGTTTAATATTTATATCATGGATTTGGTCCAGCGCTGTTCAAATGGATCAAGAGGCAGCTGACACTTTAGACTTGTGTTTCCTCTCTTAACAAAGTAATCCCTGTATTGGGGCATTTTCTCACTTAGGTTCCCTGAGACAGCGTCCCAGGGAAGTTAAGATCCTGTACGGGAGGCTGGAGTTCAAGTTCTGAGCATTATCCCTGCCCCAAAGCCTCCTGCACTTAATTAAGTGCTGTGAAAATGCGATCAGGACTGCCTCACTGCAGCAACAGCCATGCGCAGCAGGCATGGTGTGCAACTGTGTATGTGCCAAGTCTGCAGGTGGCGGTTTACTAGGAACACAGTATACGCTCCTACCGGTAGGACAGCTGTGGAGTGCTGAAAGTGTTCCACAGCTGACAGCAATTGGGGATGGCCCTATGTGGAAGCAGCACCATGCTGCATGGATCTCCGCGTCAGAACATCCCTGGATGTCTCTGATCCTTGGCTAAGTTCACACTTAAGATTTAATCCAGCTTCAGTCCACTTTCTGAGTGGGATAACGCATCAGCAAACTGGGAATCTGTTTTCCTTTGGCATTCTTTAAATCAGAAAATCCACCTTTGTGATACAAAAACATAAGAACATCAGAGGAGCCCTGCTGGATCAGGCCACAGCCCATCTAGTCCAGCGTCCTCTCGCACATGGTGGCCCACCAAAGACTCATGGGTATCTCAAGCAGAGACAAGGGGGCCTATTCGCACTTGGCCTTTTTCTGGAATATATCTCAGGATAGGGGTCTGTGGTCCACATGCTAATGCAGACTCTGGCAGACCTCACTTTGGGCCTGCTGAAGCTATTACAGGATATATTCCAGAATAAAGCCAAGTGCGAATAGGCCCAAGGACAAACCTTCTCCTGCTCTCGAATCCCATCAAATGGCCTTAGAAGAATCCTGCTCCCCGCCCCCAGCCTAAAAGGCATTCATTCTAAAAGCCATTGATACATCTGTCGTCCATAAATTTGTCTAACCCTACCTTAAAGCCATCTAGGCTGGTTGCTGTTACCACCCCTTCCAGCAGCAAATTCCATAAACCGATGACCCTTTGGGTGAAGAAATCCTTCCCCTTGTCTGATCTGACTCTCCTACCCATCAGTTTCATAGATGCCCCCTGGTTCTGATGTTGTGAGATAGAAAAAAGAAATTTTCTCTGTCCACCTTTTCTATACCATGCATAATTTTATATATTTCAACCAGGTCCCCTCTTATAATGTGAAAAGAAAACGACTGGTCGCTTTGCTGTTGTATTGTTCCATTCTGAAAGCAGACTGAAACTGGATTAAATCCTAGGTGTGAATAGCCCTTGGTTGCTACAAGGTGGCCAAGGTTCCTAGCAGCTGTTTTGATCCACAAACTGGGGAGGGGCGGGAAGAGCCTTATTCAGACCAATAGAAGCATGACACGGTAATGAACAACCCCCTTCCTGAACTTAATCAGAGAAGTTTACCAAGATTATCCTTACGGCTTGGTTGCTAAGCAAAAGCACTCTCCATTTTTTCTTTCTTTTCCGTGTAGAGCATCTGCTCATTCTTTAAAAAGCAGAGGTGTTCAAAAGGCAGCCCACCACCCCATGCGCAAGGAGTACTTTGAGGGGCGAAAGGAACTGGCCATCTCTGATGAAGAGGGAGAAGGGAGCAAATGGACAAATGCTGACCATATCAGCTTAGTCTCATAGCTTTTCCAAGGACATTTGAGTAGGTCTCTTTGATCTCTTGTGAGCCAGTTTGGTCTAGTGGTTAGGGAGCCAGATTCTTATCTGGGAATACCAGGTTTGATTCTGCCCTCACCCATGAAGCCAGTTGGGTGACCTTGGGCTAGTCACAGCTCTCTTCTGAACTCTAATGGCCCCATCTACCTCACAGGGTGTTCTGTTGCGGGGAGAACAGAATCTGTCCCCCAGATCTTGGCTCTTAAACCTTATGAACTGCTCTGAGTTTTCTTAAAAACAAAAGACAATGTATAAATGTCTTAAAAGTAACAGCAGCAGCATTAGTGTTTGTTATCTTCAGATGCAGTGGAGGGCGCTGTCCCTTCCCCAGTGCTGAAGTAAGAATTAATTGCCAATATGGTTGGTTCCACACTAAAAGGAGGGGGGTAGGTATGGGTGTTTCAGGCAGAAAATTGCCTTGGGTTGGTCCACCTTCAATAAGAGTGAAGGCAGGATATCTTATCCTAGAAATGGACAAGCCATAAGAACGTGAGAGGAACCCTGCTGGATCAGGCCACAGCCCATCTAGTCCAGCGTCCTGTCGCACACAGTGGCCCACCAACTGCCCATGGGCATCTCAAGTAAAGACAAGGGCAAACCTTCTTCTGCTCTTGAATCACAGCAAATGGCCTAAGAGGCATCCTGCTTGTCCCTTAAAACCATCTAGACTGGTTGCTGTTAACCACCTCTTCCAGCAGCAAATTCTATAGACCAATGACCCTCTGAGTGAAGAAATATTTCCCCTTGTCTTAGGCAATCAATATTTCAGGTAATCCACACTCCATAACTCTGTTTTACTAGGATATTCATGTGAATGGCAAGTAGGGTGAAAGCCTGGTTGGTCTTGTGATAAGAAGGTTGGACACTTATCAGATAATCTCTCAGTTCAATCCCATACTTCTGCATGAAGCCAGCTGGGTGACCTTGGGCTAGTCACAGCTCTCTTCTGAGCTCTCACAGCCCCACCTACCTCATAGGTTGTCTGTTGTGGGGAGAAGAACAGAAGGTTTGTCAACTGTTTTGAGTCCCCTTAATGGGTAAGAAAAGTAGGGTAGAAAAGCCAACTCCTCCTCCTCCTCTCCTCCTGATTTTTAATGCTTTATTTCATTCCAGATTTGACCGAATAATGATTCCTGCCTTGTGCAGCCACCGAGGTACCAGCTGGCAGTTTACTTCTCATCTGCTCAAATGGCATCCTGGTGTTGTCTGGACTGAATACTTTATTTGATGGTTTCCTTGGAAGTCTCTGAATAAAAACGAGTCTAAAATGTTATTCTCAAAGTTACACCATTATGTTCTGTCCCACTGCATCCCAGGCAGAAGATTTAACAATGGCAGGCATCTGCCAAGCATTTGAAGCATGGAGAAACAAGTGGACTTTGAGAGTCCTAAGTGTCTCTGGGTGCATCTGTCCCTAGGGTAGTAAGTGTGTCTAAGTTCAGAAGTCTTTTGGGTGCCAGGGAAATCTTCGGGGGGAACCACCATGCCCTTGGCTTTGGTAGTCATGCTTTCTGAGCCACGCAACATGAAGCCCACAGTAGGATGCTTACGAATGTTCTAAACATTTGAAATTTGATCAAATTCATTCGAATGTGGACATTCGAATTTCAATAGAACGTCTTCACATTCGAGTTGAAACATTCGAATGAATTTCAAATGTTTCAAAACATTCGTTCGAATGATTTGAAACATTCGAAAGTACAGATACTGTATTTTCTGGCGTATAAGACTACTTTTTAACCCAGGAAAATCTTCTCAAAAGTCAGGGGTCGTCTTATACGGCGGGTGTCGTCTTCTTATACGGAGAGTATATCCCAAACTCTGTATTTTAACTGGAAAGTTGGGGGTCGTCTTATACGCCCAGTCGTCTTATACACCGGAAAACACGGTACATACGCATTACATACGTATCTGTACAAATCTCATACGTATCTGTATGCATTTGCACTTATAATACGGGATGAAAACGGGATGCATATGAAATGCGTACAGATATGTATAACACATACAAATGTTGTCAATATTCATATCTTAAGATTCAAATCTAACATTCGATCGAATAGTTTCAAATGTATTTTATTTGAATCGGATTTTTGTTGCATTTGGATTCTAAACATCTGAATCAAATCTTCGATTCAACTCGAATTGGATTGCAAAAAAAACATTCGTGCCCATCTCTAGCCCACAGTCCATTTTATCTTTTCGGCATAAATAAAGCTCTGATGTTAAATGGCTAAGGATGACGACTTATCACATTAGAGCTTACGCGATAATTCAAACTTGCAAAGTGTCCTTCAGGCAGAGAAAAAAATTAGTTCTTTTGAGGGAGGAAGAAATAATACAGAAGATAAGCTGAAGATTTGGCTTTTTTGGGTATGAAACAAAGTGATGGATTAGCTGTTCCTGGCTTGAGATTGTTAGGAAAGGCTACATAGTTTTATGTTGTCTATTTAAAGGTTGATGTCATCTGTTTAATGTATAAGAAACAGCTCATTCTAAACAATCCACATGGTTGCTATATATGGCACTTTCAGGACATTTTAAAGGCCTCAGTGCTCTTCTTACAAAAGAAAAATTTAGATTTGGGGGGGGATTACAGAGCCCATTTTCAGCCTGTTGGTAATGCTCTGTGTTTCTTTTTTTTTAACTTTTCCCATGTTTTCTTTTTATATAATCTGCATCCAGCTTAGATCCCACCCAGGGCTCTGTACATTTTAAACTGCCACTTTGGTCTTGTAGTTAAGAGTGCCGGATTCATAGCTCATAGTCACTTACTTTGATTCCACACTCCTCCACAAAGCCAACTGGGTGGCCTTGGGCTAGTCATAGCTCTCTTCTGAGCTCTCATAGCCCCACCTCCCTCACAGGGTGTCTGTGGTGGGGAGAAGAACAGAAGGTTTGTCAGTCAGTTTGAGTCCTCTGCAGGGTGAGAAAAGTGGTGTGCAAAGCCAACTCCTCTTCTTTTCCATCTTTTTCTTCAAGTTCCTAGGGAAGTAAGACTTGGGGTAGGTGAGCGCATTGTGCATCCATGGTGCATGGGGGGCGCACATATGTACATACTCAGGACTAGGTGCACTTGTTATGGACTCTGTCTCCTTCCTATAAAAACACTGGCTCTTTTTTTTTCAAATATTATGTATTAACTTTTCATAGCCACCCAATATCTGATGTTCTTACTTGGCTAACAAACACTGAAAACGTAGACGAATATATAATTCAAAATAAAATCCACTAGAAATTCATCAAGGTCTACTATTTAAAAAGTTTGGGTGAATACAAAAAGGACTTTGCCTGTCACCAAATGCCAAGCAGATATCTCAGCTGAGCTGTTGTAGAATCTGTGGGTGCCACCACAAAGAAAGTCCTTTTCCTGTTTTCTTCAGGAAGAAGAAGAAGATTTGGCTTTTCTACCCCGCTTTTCTCACCCATTTAAGGGGACTCAAAACCAGGTCCCGGCACTTACTTTACTTCAGATTTTCCTAGGGATGTGCACAAATATTTCTTTCATATTCAATTTGTATCAAATTGAATGCAAAAAAAAGAAAGTTTTCGTTTGAATAGATCCCCTCTGAATGCGATAGGATTGAAATTTGATACAAATGTGCGATACAAATCCAACTTAATTCCTCTCTACAGATGCCCTACAAATCCCCTACGCATCCGCTCTGAACGCATCAAATCTGTTCTCAATCCACTTTGAATCCACTCTCAACCCACTTTGAATCCACTGTGGATCCATTGCAGATGTAACTGGGGCAGCTGCTTTCCCACCTCCCTAGGTTCACGAATGTAAAGAAGCTTCGTATGAATGTTAATCTTCGAATGTACCAACGTTTGATTTGAACATGATTGTCCAAATTTGTCCAAATTTGTACAAATTTTGAATGTGGCGAATACTTGTCCACATCCCTAGATTTTCCAAAATAACTCAGCAGGTTGTGAAGCCAAATGGGCTGGTTCTATATGGGCATGGATGAGAACAGAAGGAACCCAGCTTCATTTTGGGGCACTGCTGTAGATTTTGCAAGAAAGACGTATACAGGGAGCCCTGCACGCATTTAATCGTTAGCAAAATCCGCTGAATTCAGTGTGGCTTCCTCCAGATCTAATGGGAATAATCCTGCCCCTCCGGCCAGTGATTTCTCATTGATTTTTCATGCCCCATAGACTGACCGACAAGTTCAAGGTGTTTTTTTCCTTTGTTTTGTGTAAATTACAGGAATTGTAACCACTGTGATGGAATACACGGATAAGGAAGGAGAGCAGAAGGGTAGAACGTTTATGCCTCAAGGAATCTTTCGCCGATTGCGCAGAATCGGGCTGAAATTCCATCTCGGTGTGGATATCACAGCACACGGCGGGCGAATCCCAAACCATTTAATGTCACCAAACCCCTCAGATGGAATTACATCCCCCTCCATATGCATTAGGCTTAGAGGTTTCAAGCGCGATAATAGCTGTAATTCTGCGACAGGCTTTCTGAAATATCTGGTGCAAATTTCGCAAAAGCTTTCCAAGATAAGCAGCTGTGCCGTCCTGACATTTGAGACAAACGCAGTCCGATGGATTTTCTCATGTAAGGAATTGTCAGACTTCTCAACAGCCTAATATGTTCCTAGAGACTTTAAATTGCATTTTTAAAAACTCACCACTCTGGACAAGAAGTATATTTAAAGGCCATGGACCTCAAACCACAGTGGTTTTGGAGTGAGGTGCCATCAGTATGCTCATGACACCCAACTCTTATCTCTCTGTTCCTTCTGAGTCAGGAGAGGCAGTTGAGGCCCTCAATCGGGCTGGATGTGAACACCAAGAGATCTGTGACTAGCCCAAGGTCATTCAGCTGGCTTCATTGAGGAAGAAGAGTTGTTTTTTTCCACCCCGCTTTTCTCACCCATTTAAGGGGACTTAAAGTGACTGACCAAGCTTTTCTGTTCTTCTCCCCACAACAGAACACCCTGTGAGGTGGGTGGGGTTGTGAGAGCTCAGCAGAGAGCTGGTTTCATGGGGGATGGAGGGATCAAACCCAGTATTCCCAGATAAGAGTCCAGCTCCCTAAACACTAGACCAGTGATGGCCAACCTATGACACGTGTGTCACAGGCGACACGCCAATTCCTTTTGGGTGACACCCACGGTCACCCTGGTACCTGGTCGTGTAGTGCTTGCTTGTTCTTGAAGTGTACAAAATACCTACTTTCAACTGAAGATTTAGCAAATGTAAAGAATTATTTGTTTTTGCTTTTAATAAAATACATATATCAAAAATATAACTTTTTTACTAGAGCTTCAAATATCACAAAATTATGGATATTTCTAGACGTGACACAGCACCCAAGTTAAGCTAGGTTTTCTTGCGAATTTTGACACACTGAGCTCAAAAGGTTTGCCATCACTGCACTAGACCAAACTGCATCGAACACTGCATCTGGAAGCTTACTGGGAGAGTACTATAAATATAAATATACTGGGAGAGGAAAGAAAGAAAGAAAGAAAGAAAGAAAGAAAGAAAGAAAGAAAGAAAGAAAGAAAGAAAGAAAGAAAGAAAGAAAGAAAGAAAGAAAGAAAGAAAGAAAGAAAGAAAGTTAGACAATCCCAATAAAGCTGTGATGGAGTTTTTAACAGGACAACACCAGATTCCTGTTGAAATCCAGGCTTTCTGGATGCAATTCAAGCTCCTGTTTATTTCAAACTCATCATCTCTGGGGCCAAATAGCAAATGAGACAGGACAACTTCAGATGGGCAGTGAATCCATATTAGCATCAACATTAGACAGCATCCAAATTGCCAAGCCTCTCCGCCTCCAGCTTCCAATCAAGAAGGCAAGGTATATCCGCGTGGAATTAAGGCATGAAAGACCATGAATCATGCTGACGAAGCACATAAAGGTCCAGAGATTCCGCTTGGCACAACACACGGGGATTCCCTTTGGCACCTTGCTTCACCTGTTTCGCCACTCATGTGCATGGCAGTTCCAGTGGGGCTGGAGGGTCTGTGTGTGTGGTGGGGGGGGGAGGTTCAGCATTTAAAATGACAATTTTTCTAGCTACAAGGAAGTATAACCTACAAGGAATATACCCAAATATTCAAAATATTTCTTATTTGTATGAATTCAGATGAAATTGGACATTCTTATATGAATCAGATGTCCGGACATTTGTACTTTAAGATTCATACGAAATTGAATATTTTGAGTTATTCATACAAATAATTCAGACATTCATATGTGTAGTAATACGTGTGTGTCCGTATACATCCATATGGATACATACGGGATGAAAACGGTATGCATACAGGAGGAGTACAGTGGCGTATGAGATTCGTATCATTGGAGACGTATCGAATATCCGACCAAATAGAAACAAATTATTCTTACCAGTTTGAATGTCCAGACGTTTGTTTTTCTTTATTCGTACAAATTTGGATTTTTGATTCATTACGAACTGAACGTCAGACGGCATTCAGGAGCACCCCTATAACCTACTTTTCATCAGCTTGGAGAATGAAACTCTCATGCCGCCGAAGCGCTGAATATTTTAAGCAGATGTCTGCAATTTCTTTAAGATTAGAGTTACAGATGGTGACCAAAGACTCAGAACGCAGAACACCAAAATGACATACAAATCGATAGATGAGAAAAATGTTTTGTAGAGCAAAATTCCCACGGGGTTTAATTAGCTTAAAAGTGATGCCGGCTTCTTCACGAAAGGCATTGCGTGGCTTTGCCTATATATTGCCTCCTTTTATTGGTTTGCCTGTAAATTTTTTATCTCGCCCGGTACCCGAAGGTCTCAGGGTGGGTTACAACAGTAAAAATAAAATTTAAAATTCACCTACCAAAACAAGGCCGTTTGCGCAGGGGCGCTGAAGACCCCATTAGGAACCCTATAGGAACGCATTCGGGACGGATCCGCCATGTACCTTCCGCACTGACAACCCCATTCGGAATGTGTTGTCCGCACAAGTGCCTTCGAATTCTGGATTTAATGGGGTCTCCGGGCCCTTGAGTCTGGATTAGTGGTAGACCCCTTTAATCATGTCTTCAATCCAGTCTTCGGCCACAAAGACCGGATCACAGAAAGCGCTTCCGCATGCATGATGGGGCAGGCCTAGAGGCTCCACGTCCTTCATAGCTGTCTACAAAGCGGAGCACAAGCAGCGTAGTGGCTCCCTAAGGAGCTACAAAGCCATGTCTCCCCAGCACACCCACTGTAACCAGAAGTGACCCCTGACTGAAGGCTACCTCGGCCAAACGTGCCACACCGCTCGCGAACCTTCCTGCTCTGGCCTGATCAGAGCCTTGGAATGGGTGCTACAGCGTCCGCACAGCAGCCCATTTCCATCGGGTGCTAAACGCCCGATGTGGACATGTGGGGTCCTATCCATGATGCGGAACTACTTGGACCAGATTCTTCGAGGACTGGATCCCAAAGATACGGATCTCCTTACTCCAGATTAAATGAGGTATTTGTGGAAATGGCCCCAGTGGGGAGAGGAAGTTAAAGGTCCCCTCCCAAAGGTCAGGGTAAACAGGCATGTCTTTGCTAGTCTTCTAAATGTATATAGTGTAGATTCCTGGTGAATCCCAGGGGAAAACTATTCCACGATCTGGTGGCTCCCAGCAAGAAGGCACTATCCTGAGCTTCCCACCTCTTCTAGCTCCTGAAGGTGGCGGTACAACCAGGGCCGTCCCACCTGTGGATCATGCGATGCGGGCAGGTCAATATAGGATAAAGTATTCCTTTTGGTGTTTGGAGCGCAAGCCATTTAGGATGTTAAAAGTTAAAATTGACACTTTGAATTGGGTTTGGTAAGGCTTCCCTTTTAAGACCGGCATGATGTATATCCAGATAGCCGTTCCAGTTAGCATTCTATCTGCTTAATCCAGATCAGACAGTGCTAGCACAGATGAAGACCACATTTACCAGGCCTACATGTAATCCGGATTACTGAACCCCTAGCAGACAATGGGTGTTTCTCCACTAGCAACGTAGACCCCATTTAGAACCCATTAGGCACCCAATCTATAATGCCCTGTTCGCACACAAGACGCCTTTAGGACCCCGTCTGTTCACACTAGGGGTGTGTTCCCACTCGACTATTCTGGTCCTGCTTGGACTATCTTTTGGTGTGGGTTGGACTATCCCTCCGGGAACAGCACTGAGCACGCATTTCGGGCTGTTCCCATTTACTTGTTGGTAAACCGGGCCCACACATGTGCACAAGCAGATCGGGCGGGGGGGGGAAACGGCTTGACTCCTGGTCCTGCTTAAAACGTTTAAAACTTCTTCACTCTATTCCTGCACAGCCTTTTGCCTTTTCTTTAGCAGGACGTGTATGGCGAGCTGTGAGACCCCACCCACATGTGGCTGGTATTGGGCAGGAGGCTGCAGCTCCACCTCAAAAATCCCGGGAGCGTTTCCATCTAGAAAAAAAAAAAGCCTGCTTGGCTAGGAAATTCTAAGAAAGTCCCCTTTTCCCCAGGGTCTTTTTCCTCCAGATTTGTGCAGGTTAGTGCTCCGAAAATCCAGGGATAAGAAGTGGAATGGGAATGCTGCTTGCTGAGTTTGGATTACTTGCCTAGGTAATGGGAACCCTGGATGCCAAGTTCGAATCCAGTCCAAATTTCATTGCTCATGGGAATGCACCTTAGTAGAAGGAAAATCTGGATTTAGTGGGGTCTTTGGGCCCTTAAATCTGGATTTACTGTAGACCCCTTTAAAGAAGCCATGTTCACACTGTGACCAGAGTAATGGGGTCCAGAGGCGGGCTCAGTGGCCTCCATCTGCAGGGCCCCGCCACTCACAGCTACAGAGACCTGCATGTCCTGCGCAGGTGCGATGAAGCGGGCTACAGAATTTGTGCCAGGCTTTGTACTTGCTGTCGACGGAAGTGAGCCTTGAATTATGCTTGCACTGGCCAACCATGCCAGGCCGCCGGCAGCCCTTCTGCTCCGGGCCAAACAGATCCCCCAGATGAGTGTTTCAGCATTCGCACTGCGACTGTCCAGCACCCATTGCAATCAGGCGCTAGACGGCCAGTTTCGATGCATGGGGTACTTGCCAAGATCCAGATTCAGCGAGGACCCCTTTCCAAAAATGCGGATCTTCTAAATCTGAATTAACCACAGTAAGCGAAGAAATGGCCATAGTGTACAAAGAAGTTCCTTGATTCGGATAAACACGTAAGTGCCGAAAGGGCTATAGATTTTGCTTTTTGTAAGCAGTATCGATTCCTCTTTGTGCTTCTCCGAAGAGGACAGAACTTTATCCCAATCTGGACGTGTCTTCACATCGATCTGGCATGATTTGCCTGTTCCATCCTTCCTGTTGCTTTCTCCATCTGTTTTGCCTTTGCTTCAAGAACCACAAGAAGCTTCTCAGCTGTTTCCTCCAACCACCAGTCTGTGTGGAAGACTTGATAACAAAACCTTGGTTTTATTTTAAAACATGGCATATCTAAGGCTGCCTTCAATTCTGAGGAGACAAAATGAACACTGGTGCACCTCCATGACATGTTTACCCAGCAATGAGATGAGCAATTTTTTTCAGAAAAGCAGAGTCACAATTTCTTGCAGCCTTTGCTACTGTTTTCACAAATGAAAATACTTGGTTCCCCTCGACCCTGAAACAATTGAGCATTTGGGGACTCGGCACTGTGTTGGAGCTATAAGAGAAGTTTGCCCTTCAGGTTTTAAAGTCTTTCTCCTAGTTGTTTTTAATTAATCAGTCATTTAATTAATCAGTTTCAGTTCACCTTCCCAGTGAGCGCCTACTGGCAAAGAAATGAGTCATTTTCTTTCCACCTAACCCCAAAATGGCTTTCCTGAGTCAGAGAATGCCAAAGGAAAACAGCTTGCCATTTTGCCGGTGGGTCGTCTTCCCTCTGAAAGTGGGCTGAGGCTGGATTAAAATACAGGTGTGAACAGAGCCTAAAGTAACAATTTTGGTTTGGCACAGTTTGCATGGGGACAGCTGGATCTGCACCCAGCCCACATCCAGCCCGCGTTACCGGGAATGGCATGGGGACAGGCAACATTCAATCTCAGTCTTGCACCCAGTCAAATGCGAGCCCAATCAGAACCAAACAGCTTGTATAGGGATGCGGCCATACAGATTGTCTGCTTTTCCACAAAAAACTCTGATTCTTTAAAAACTGTGGGAACGTTGAGGACTCAAAACGGTCTCTAAACTCATTATATACTGTTTGGGAATGGGACCCGAGTCTCTCTTCTCTTGCATTCAGTCACTCTAGCTGCCAAACACCACTGTATATGTAGGCGCTTTCTGCACTAGACCATATTCTGGATTATATCTTGGAAGAGAGACCTTCCATCTGCACGCTGATGGAGACTATGGGAGATTCCACCCAGGACAGGTCATAGCCTGTACATAGCAGCTCTCTATGCTAAGGTATAATCCACAATAATATGTGCAGAAAGGGAAGTAATCTCTATGCCTTGACTGGAATTTCTATGCCCCACAACTTCTCTTAATCGTGACCTTTAAATGTTGATTACTGTTTTTAAAATCATTACCTTTCTTTTCTGCAGAAGAAAAATGACTTCTGAGACATGTCTTGGTGTGCATTTCTGTTCCATTGGAGGGGTACAATTTTCTCCTAAAAACTGCAAGGTTAAATGAAATACGTCTTGTGCTACTACCCTATTTTTTTAAAATTCTTGGCTTATTGGATAACAAGTGGGGTATTGTGGAAATTAATCAAGCCACCCCCATGCTTTGTTTCTTAAGCCTCCTGACTGTTAATTCAGTTATATCTGCTTAATATTGATATGTCCTTAAACAGCACATCAGATCACATTATACTTGCACAGTGGGAATGTCTGTGAAAAAGAGAGAGAGTCATTTTAGCCCTTTCTATCCCAGCTGTGTGAAAGTGTACATTTATTTTTAGCATGCAGTTTACAAAACAGCACCCCCTCTCTCTGTCACACACACAGAGGAGGGAAGGGATCCCGCAGAAACGAAGAGCGTAAAAGATTTCAGATTAAAATCAAGCGGAATACAAAACAACTTTTCTGTCCACAAATGGCACACTTTTCTTTCCTTTTTTTTGCTCATCCTGATGGTTAAGAAATGGTTATGACTCTTATGACCAACAGCTCAAAGAAGCCTCCCACTCTTTCGGTGTGACCCTCACCCCTGGCCTGCCCTTTACGCAGTTTGGTTTGTGCCATCAGTGCGGACATTTTTCAGTCTCCCGCATAACTGAACTGAGACCTATTCTCCCGAGAGCTGTCGGAACACGTGAAGGATGCTCTGGGACGGAGCATTCGCTCCTCTGGGCGGGCGATTCCGTTTGGAACCACACCAGCCCATCCCAGAGCGCCCTAGACACATTCCGGGTATAGATTTAGTAGCGCTTCTGATTCTGTTGGGGATCCAGTTGGACGTGATTTCATTTTGGACTCTGGCTTAAAAGCGGTTTTCGAAAGCAAGACCCACTGAGGGTTAGTTTAACCGCTGCGGGAAGCTGGCTCTCCTCCCGGCCGGCTGGGTCAGCCCTAGCTCCGACGGTGCCCTTTGATATTTATGTGTTATTTCAGTGCGTAGCCTCAGGCGGCGACAAAAAGAAGTGCTGTATCTTGATATTTATTTAACTGTTAGGTGCAAGCCCTGTTGGAACTTGGTGACAGGTTTTCTTCTCCTTCACCTTAGATGGCATGGCAGGAAAAAGAAAGGAGGGCTTTTTATTTATGCTGCAATGCTATTTATCAAAAGGTGCCGATTTTGAGCCTTTTGCTGCAGTAGAATTCCTCTTTTCCCTGACCGTTTCCCATGCTGGCAGGGGGCTGACAATGGGAAGGGAACGCTCACAGCACAGGGCTCCCACAGACTGTCCTTTTACTCAGATCTACCTGGGGCAAGATCTTCTAAACATGATATTGTGTGTGTTTGCAAAGGACTTTGCAGGGTTACAAAAATGGATACAAATATATAATGCGATGAAACAAACTTTAAAATGATACTTTATATTCAAACCTGAATTGCTTTTATTGGGAATTGTAGATGACACCTTGGAGAATACTAGTGTCTAATTGCACCCCCTGTCCCCCAAATAATACTAATTGCACCCCCTGTCCCCCAAAACACCTGAGGTGACAGGCAGACCCCTTGTGGGTAGATCCGGATTTGCAAATGGGTGCTCCGGTGTTTCCACAGCAGGCAGGCAAGCACCCATTGCTACTGGGTGCTAGACCACCTATGGAAACCCATTGGGTACTTCCCTTAATCCGAATCTACTAGATCCGAATTAAGGGAAGTACCCATTCCTTAGATCCGGATCTTCTTAGATCTGGATTAAAGGAGCATGGTGGAAAAACACCCCTTCTCCCTAACCACTAGACCAAACTGGCTCAACATCTGGAAAACTTGTGACCAGTGCTGGGCTTTCTGGCAACACTTAAGACACTTTTTAGGGATGAAAAAGCGGGGCTACGGTGGGGTCGCCTATAGCACCGATCCCGCTCACACCTCCTTGTGGTCTGAACCAGCAAGCTGGGCTAATTCCAGACCCCATGGATCAGGGATTAAAGGACGCATGTAAAAAATATAGTTATTTGAATTTAGATAATATTGTATATACACTTAGCTGTTATGATGTATATAGTGTAATGAATAAGTTAAACAAACAACGTTGTTTCATGTTATTGTTGGAAAAGTAATCTAGAGTTGTGCATACTCTATAATCAGCTTAAATAAAATTGTTTAATTAAAAAAAAAAGCAGGTGTGTGCAGAAAAGGCCTTGGCCTTCCTCCAGCAGCAGCAGCAGCAGCTATATTCGTTTTCATAGTTTGCTTTAGCCCTGGATGGTGCGTGTCATGATACTTTCTCCATTTGGTGAGCATTTGGTGGGCCACTGTGCGCGACAGGATGCTGGACTAGATGGGCTGTGGCCTGATCCAGCAAGGCTTCTCTTATGTTCTTATGTTCTTATTTGCCAGGCATCCTGGCTGCTTTGCGGGAAGAGCAGTTCAGACAACCAACTTCCCCTCTGTCCTCTGAAACGACAAGCTTGGTGCTTTTATTCAGATGTCATCGGCCAGCCGGCCATGCCTAGCAGCAAACCTACACCAGTGAGCCAGTTTGGTCTAGTGGTTAAGGAGCCGGGGTTTGGTTCCACCCTCCCCCACGAAGCCAGCGGGGTGGCCTTGGGCTAGTCACAGCTCTCTTCTGTGGGTGAGCCAGTTTGGTCTAGTGATTATGGAACTGGACTCTTACCTGGGAATACCGGGTTCGACTCCGCCCTCCCTCATTAAGCCAGCTGGGTGACCTTGGGCTAGTCGCAGCTCTCTTTCTGAGCTCTCACAGCCCCACCCACCTCACAGGGTGTTGTGTCGTGGGGAGAAGAATAGAAAAGCTTTGTCAGCCGCTTTGAGTCCCCTTAAATGGGTGAGAAAAGTGGAGTAGAAAAACCAACTCTTCTGCCTCCACGAAGCCAATTGGGTGACCTTGGGCTAGTCATAGCTCTCTTTCTGGGCTCTCACAGCCCCATCTAGCTCTGTTGTGGGGAGAAGAACAGAAGGTTTGTCAGCTGCTTTGACTCCCTTTAAATGCGTGAGAAAAACGGTTTAGAAAATCAAACTCTCTTCTTCTTCTTCTTCTTCTTCTTCTTCTTCTTCTTCTTCTTCTTCTTCTTCTTCTTCTTCTCACGCGCGCATCGACTGGCACAGCCGCTCTCCCTGCCTGCTGCCGCGCGCCGTGCCCACCTCTCGTTTTCCAGTCGAGAGAGACCCGCGATCGATTCGACACCCCGAGGACCCACCCACCGCCGGCCCACAGTGGGCGTGGAGTAAGCAAGCCGGCGGGCGGGCAGGCAGGAAGTTGTCGTCGGAGCGCCATTGCGCGCGTGTGGACGGGAAGACTGTGCGCCACCGCCGAGGAGCTGCATCGCCGCTGGCTGGCTGGCTTGCTGGCTTTCGGGTAAGGGCTCTCCCTCCTCGGCGGTGGCTCCGGCCGGGTGGCATCGCCTTGGCCCCCGTTTTTGCAGATCGAGGCTTCCCTGCTGCTGCTGCCGCATGCTCCTAGATTGCTGGCGCGCCAACGTGGTCGTGGGAAGGGGAGCGCGGGAGGCGGGGAAGCGAGGAGGATCGCGCGTGGACGTAGCATTGCTGCTCCCCCACCCGCTAGGCACAGCGTACCGCCCCCCCCCCCAGGGTTGCTGCTGCTGCTGATGATGATGATGATGATTTGGGCAGTTCTCTGAGTTCTCCTGCTGCAAGTAAGCGGGGCCCTTTGCGCTGCCCCTTTCCAAGTAAGGCCTGGCAATCTGGAGGTGCAGTGGCGCCCCGGGGGGCGTTGCGCCCCTCCATCCCTCCTAGGAAAAGCGCTATAAGGAGGGAGGAAGGGCATCCCTATAACGCTGGGATTGATGCCCCGTCCGGGATGCCTCCTGCAGCAGCCTCGCTGGGCTGTGATCCTTACAGGCCCACCACCATCGGGCCCCTGGATCCTCCTTCTCCCAGGGCCCCAAGTGCGTTTGCAGGGAATGCCTGCCTGCAGGGGGTGGGGGGGAGGGTTGGATGGTTGCAGTGACCTCCTGGTGGGGTCGGTCCCATGTTGCAAGAAGCACGATCCCAAGTGTCCACATGGGCCCATGGCCATTGTGCGTAATCCTGTTGACCTCAGATCAAAGAGCTTTCTGTATCAGCTTTCTGTATCCAGTTTGAGAGCAGTTTTGGAGTTGCATGGTTTACACCGATGTTCAAGTTGCGAGGACCCCCAGACAGCCTTCTTATATTTACAGAGACTCCAGAATGGCTTCCACGGCTGGCCTGCTTCAGATTTACAGTGAGATGTTTGCTCATCGATTCTCTTCAGAAGATGAGGAATATCAGAAATATGTCAAGCGTCCTGCTGATGTACCTCCAGTAATGGAAGACTGGCTGAACAGGTAGGGTTGGCGGTATTCCCTTGCTGTAACTCTTGCTTTCTTCGCATTTGTGTGGGAATGGATGACAGCCCTGTGTTGTGGAGGCATCCTCTTCCTATTTGAAATCCAATGAATAAACCGGAGCGGACTGCTAATCTATCGCATTTCATTGCCCATCTGCTGTAGCTACAGATGGACCCCTGATTTTGAACAGAGCGTGCAAACCAAGATGTGAGAAATCGATGTAATGTAACATACGGATAGAGCAGAATCAAGTTTATAGAGGATCAGGGTATTCGAATTCGAATCGAATTTTGGCACATTTATAAGAACATAACAGAAGCCCTGCTGGATCAGGCCACAGCCCATCTAGTCTAGTGTCCCGCCACACACGGTGGCCCACCAAATGCTCATGGGCATCTCAGAGACAAGGACAAACCTATTCCTGCTCTTGAATCCCAACAAATGGCAGTAGAAGCATCCTGCTTCCCTCCCCTCCCCCCCCGCAGCCTGAAAGATGTACCTAGGCATCCGTTCTAGTAGCCATTGATACATCTGTCGTCCATAAATTTGTCTAACCCTTCCTTAAAGCCATCTAGGCTGGCAGCTGTTACCACCTCCTCCAGCAGCAAATTCCATAAACCAATGACCCTCTGGGTGAAGAAATACTTCCCCTTGTTGGATACGACTCTCCTACCCATCAGTTTCATAGATGCCCCCTGGTTCTAGTGTTGTGTGATAGAGAAAATAAAATTTTCACTATCCACCTTTTCTTTACCATGCATAATTTTATATACTTCAATCAGGTCCCCTCAAAGATTGACATTCGAATTTGAATCAAATGTTTTGTTACACTCGTATGTGACGTGATGGATGTCTCCTACTGGGTACAGACGGATGCTCCACATGAGTGCTCCGGCGTACCCAGTGAGAGCTTGCCTAGCACCCATTGCTATTGGATGCCACACTGCCCGTGAAGACGCATTGGATACTTCCTTAGATCTGGATCCCCTAAATCCAGATTAGTTGAAGGACCGATTTCGTAGATCTTACATCCGGATTAAGGGAGGTAAGTGGGAAAAAACCCTTTGCTAGAGAACATGAAAGGTAAAACTAGAAAACAGGAAGATTTCTCAATCTGATGACTTTTCTCAGCTTCCTTGAGAAAAGATGCCTAGGGAATAAGTGCTGAGGTGATGCAGCAGCTAACATCTCCAGTATACTATGTGGATGCTGTTCCTTTGCTCCCACAAGGGAATTTCTCATTGTTCAGACTGTCTGAGGCTGATGGGAATTGTAGTTCAGCAACCTCCGAAGGCTTGTAATTTGGCCAGATATGCTCTATCAACTGTGTATATCTGTGCCTTTATGTACGATGCTCGACTAAATGTATCGCCCCCAAATTTTGGAAATTCTTGTTCCTGTTGCTGAAGGCTATAGACAGCCTAATTCGTATTAAGGACTCACGCTAATTTCCCCTCCTTGATCGCTTTGCATCAAAGCAAGTGGGATGGAAATTTCCACTTGTGTGAATGGAGCCATTTCAAATGCGCCAGGCTTTGAATTCGCTTTGAATCCTCTTCAAATCCCTGCTGCCACCAGTCGCGACCTCAGAATCCAATCTGAATCTGATCCAGATCCAATCTGGATCTGATCTGTATCCAAGCCTAATCTGCTCTTGAGGCGACTGGGCAGCCATTTTGAATGTAGCAAAGCTTCAGACGGAGGCATGAAAGCTTCCGCTTTGCAAATGAAGGCCAGCCTTCGAATGTAGCCGATATTCAGAACGCGGAAGCTTTGAACGCTCACAGTTTGTACGAATGGCGAGGGTGACAAATGCTTTTCGCCTATCCCTAAATCGTACTGTGGCGATCGTTGCCTGTGAAAGAGCTGCTTAAATTTTCAGGCGGTTGTGTTCTGCCTTCAGGGGACCCAGCGCGCCTTCCGTGTTGGAGATCCTCCAGAGCTACGAAAGTATGTTTGCGCATCGTTTTACGCCCAGAGATGAAGAATATCAGAAGTATGTCCAGCGCCCTGCAGATCCTCCTCCTGTGATCGAAAACTGGAGAAGTCGGTCCGGCGGCAGCCAGCGATACAGAGATCGGTACGTGTCCCCGTCCCACCCACCCCCGGTTTGAAACTACAGAGCCTTTAGCGTTAGTGATGGAAAACAGGAGACTTTGGGTGTCTTCAGTCAGAAATGAGAAACGTGCGTTTCACCAGCTTGGTCTAGTGGCTAGGGAGCCGGACTCTTATCTGGGAATACCGGGTTTGATTCCGCCCTCTCCCATGAAGCCAGCTGGGTGACCTTGGCTAGTCACAGCTCTCTCCTGAGCTCTCATAGCCAAACCTAGCTCACAGGGTGTTCTGTAGTGGGGAGAAGAATAGAAGGTTTGTCAGCTGCTTTGAGTCCCCTTAAATGGGTGAGAAAAGCAGGGTAGAAAGCCAACTCTTCTTCTTCCTCCACAAAGCCAGCTGGGTGACCTTAGGCTAGTCACAACTCTCTTCTGAGCTCTCACAGCTCCACCTACCTCACAGGGTGTTCTGTTGTGGGGAGAAGAATAGAAAAGCTTTGTCAGCCGCTTTGAGTCCCCATAAATGGGTGAGAAATGCAGGGTAGAAAAGCCAACCATTCTTCTTCTTTTGTTCAAAGTTAAGAGGCTTCCCAGTGGTTCTCAACCTGTGGGTCGCGACCCCTTTGGGGGTCGAACTACCCATTCAGAGGGGTTGGGACTAGTCTTGAGCCGCCCCTCCCTCCCCTCTCCCAGCTGCCCCGTCCCTGTGGTTGGGGGTCACCACAACATAAGGAATTGCATTAAGGAGTAAGGAAGGTTGAGAACCGCTTAGACGAAGCAGGAGGAGGAGGTGGGCTGGTTCTCCTTTCTGAGAGAGACCTGTGATTCCTGGTGAAGGTGAACTCTCACAAGATTTCACAAGATCTCGCCCAAGCACCAGGGAGAGGGGAAATCCGAAGCCAGTGCTGGTTAAGTCGCAGTTTTTAAAAGCGCAGCGCTGGGCTTTAATTCGCAGGGACGGCAGAGTGTTCTAAAAGCTGTGTGGCCATTAGACAGCAGCTCCAAAGCCCCTGAAAAGTCTAGGTCCTGTCCGGATGCGCCCTTCATGTGTGAGAAAGATGGAAATAGGGGTTGATACTGGAATAAAACAAGAAGCCCTTCGACTCTATCCAAATCGTTGTGGCATCTCTCAGAAGGAGGCTCATCCCATGCCCTGTGTCTCACTAGAATAAGCTGGGCCGGTGAAGGACTGATGGGAGCACCAGGGTTCAAATGAGCCTTTCAGCCTTTGGTGCAGTATGAAAGTGCTATTTATTTATTTGTTTGTTTGTTTGTTTATCATAAATTTATATCCCACCCTTCACCAAATGGTATGAGGGCAAGTTACAATAAGAATAAAACATATCAAATATTAAAACATAATTAAAAATATCAGCCCCTCCCTCCCTCCCACGCACCCACCTGCTCACTCACTCACTCACTCACTCACTCACTCACTCACTCACTCACTCACTCACTCACTCACTCACAACAGGAGGCCACCCTGGGGAAGCTGTTTAAACGGCAAAAGCCTGGGTAAAAAGATACGTTTTCACTAGGTGCCGAAAACTGTATAGCCTAGGCAACTGGCAAACCTCTAGAGGGATGTTGTTCCAAAATCCAGGGGCCACCACAGAGAAGGCCCTCTTGCGTGTCCCTGTGCCTTGTACCTCTGCAAGAGAAGGAAGTACAAGAAGGCCCTCTCTCTCCTTGAGATCTCAGTGCCCAGGCAGGTCTATATGCGAGAAGGGGCTCCTTCGGATACCCAGCGTCTATACCTTCTGAGAAGTCTGGTGTGTGAAAGAGATAGCAGAGAATAACCTCGGGTCCCTTATCTTTCCTGCAAACTGAAATGTAGACAGGACCTTTGTCCACAGGCCTCGCTCTTCTCGGTTCCTCTCATCCCTTGTTTGGCACCTTAGGGCCAAATAGCTTCCGTCCTTGTGGATGCTTTAAGCCCCTTTCCAGAATAATCTCTCTCCCTCTGAGTCATGTGTCGAGGGTGGGGGATCCAAACATATGTTTAAACAGGGCTGCCGGCAGTTTTGCTTCTCTGCAAAGCACTGAAGGGAAGGAGTGATCTTTACGCCAGAAAGAATGAGCTGAAATCCTTGAAAAGAATGCCTTGGGGCAGAGAGAAGAGATCCACTCTCAGCCTGATAAACCCAATAGCCTGTGTCAGGCAGCTGGCTAAGTATTTTCCCCTTCCTCCAGGTTCAGAAAGATTTTATTTCCTTTTCTTTATTTTTATCCAGAATTCGACACAGTTGGTATAGCTGCCAATCTGCATTGCTCATTTTCCTTTTCTTCTTTTTCCAAATATATATCATTCCCTGCTCCTAAACGATTTAGATTTTATAAACAAAAGTACTGAGTCTTTCCTTTCCCCTCTTTTCCTTTCTACTTCGGGCTTGCACATATTGCTTTCCCTTAGTCTGTACCTAATTTTGCCTTCTGGCTCTAGGGAAACACAAAAGAACATTGTCAATTAGGTTGTTGCTTGCACTGGACTCCACAGTATGTAGGCCATGGGGGTATGATGTAAAGAAATGTATGGGTTTGTCCGGATGTATCATTCCGAAATTGCACCCTTCTACCCTTTGGAGGTGGGCATGGACATCATTCAGGAAAGCAGATATGGTCCCCAGTCACCCCCACCAGGAGTGGGCAGGAACAAACCACTTCGCTGTCTTTGCCAAAAAAACCCTGCAAAGTGGTAGGAGTAGGAGTAGGCTTTTATATCCTGCTTTTCTCACCCTTTAAGGGGACTCAAAGCGGCTGACAAATCTTCTGTTCTTCTCCCCTGTGAGGTAGGTTGGGCTGTGAGAGCTCAGAAAGAGAGATGTAGACTAGCTGAGGTCACCTAGCTGGCTTCATGAAGGAGTGCAGAAAATTAATTAATTAATTGTATCCTGCCCCATATGCAAAGATCTGTTTAAACGCAGCTGTTTAAACGCCGGAGAATTGCAGTGTTATCTAACGGTCTTGTGAGGCGTGACACGGCATGAATATACTGCACTTCATTACAGAGACAACTTACTTCTTTAATAGGTAGTTCCGGGCGCCTGTTATCGTGCTTTTGTAAGTTCCACCGATTTTGATTATTTTTATAAAATACAATTTTTACCCCTAATGTTTTTTATGAGGGGAACTCAGCGTTACAAAAATTATAGAAGGGGTACACATATGTCAAAAGTTTGGGAAACACTGCTTTACATTAGTGACTTTTGTTGCTGAATTTCGTTTGCTAAATCTTCAGTTGAAAGTTGGTATGAGGGCACTTCAAGAACAAGCAAGCACTACACACCCAGGTGCCAGGGTGACCATGTGTGTCACCCAGAAGGGCTTGGCGTGTCACCTGTGACACGCGTGTCATAGGTTGGCCATTACTGTTCTAGATCATTGATGAATAAACTAAAAAGCATTGGTCCCAACACTGAGCCGTGAGGGATTCTTCTTGCTCCCACCATCTTTGCTTCCTCTCAGGAAATGGTAGATAATCTGTAAGATTTTGACTCCTTCCAGAATTTACCCAGAATCCTCTCTGGGATCATCCCTGGGTACTTACCCCATTGATTTAAGGAAGGGCACTTTAAAAGCATACCGTTAAAGACGCTCTTGTTTTCTTCCGCACAGGTTTAGGGATAGCAGACAGTTTAGAGGCAGAGGAGACCGATACGACTGCCAAGGACGCTACGGGTCTGGTTCGCGACGTGAAAGAGACTGGGGAAATAGCTATCAGCAGCACAGACAAGGGCAGCCTTCCTCCTCGCAACACGGATGGATGCCACAATATGGATACCACCCCTATTCTCAAAGGCCACCCTATGACCGCTACTAATGGGCCAACTTGCATCATAGCCATTCTGTCACACCTTGACTCTTGACTGGAAACGTTTTTCGATTTTTGCTCGTATAGTTACAACGCATAGTTACCTTTTCAAGCCATAAAGAAGGCAGTAGTAGGGGCACTGGAGTTGGAAGTAGTTAGCTGCTAGTCTCTGAGGTAGAACCCTGGTTACCAGCTCAGAGAAAGTTGGCCTGCTTAAGGCCGGTGTCTGTGGTTTCCCCCGTAAACCAGAAAAGGGACCTCATGGTTAATTGGGAAGTTCCTGGTGTGATTTTGGCAGGATTGGCTAGCAGGGCGTCTTTCCGTGCCTTGGCTTTTTGTGCTAAGATGCCATTGTCTGAATGCGCCTGCTGTGTAAACTAGAGGTGCGCACCAATGTATTTTTAACATTCGAATTCGAGAGTGTTCAAATATCCGGATTTGATTCGAATTTGAAAATCCGTATTTTTGAAAATCAGATTCGGATACGGGTTATCTGGATCTGGATTTTCAAAAGTCCGATTCGAACTTGAATATATGAATGTCGGGAACATTTGAGTCCGATTTTAGAATCTGTGCACATCCCGTTGTTTTGGGGTTTTTTTTGGCATTTGCATCTGGTTTGCATCCCATATTATAAGCGCAAATGGACCCGATTTTCAGATTTGATATTCCATGATGAATCCAGTCGAATTATTCAGAAATGCGTATTGGATTTTCCAAAAACCTGTGTTCGATCCCAATTTGGAAATTCAGATTTTCAAAAGTCGAATTCGAATGTCGATATTTGTTGAATACGAGTCAGATTTTCGAATATCCATGCACATCCCTAATGTAGTCTACATATAAAAACGGAATGGTGTAACAACCCGTCTTGCACTTTCTTGCTGCAGCTGCAAATAAGATATTTGGAGGAATGCGTGAAAGTTGTTGCATCGCACAAGAAATTGCGCGTAGCATCCGTGGGATACGATCCCACCGAAGTTAAGTTCAGGGACAGTGGTCAAGAGTTGGCACCACAGCGCTGGCACTGTCCCCAGCTTACCTAGCGGCCATTGCAATGCAGGGTGGTCTGGGCTGCCAAGCCATCTGGAATGCCAGACCATCTGCATCACCACAGCAGTTTCCCATGCATGCTGTGACATTGCTCTGGCAATTGTGAGGCGGTGCGCATTTGCCATGGATGTAGGCGTGAATGCATATGAGATGCTCCTGGTAAAGCAGTAGAGAATTGGAGCTTTGGAGGAGAATTGGTAACGCTTCAATTTGCTCTGGGACTCTCCAGGGTGGAAGCGGTATCGCCGTGTGCAAATAGAGTGTCCAAGCGTGTGTGGGAGTTAAAGTCCAAAGAGACCCTAAGATCTTCCACTTACAGAAGGTGCTGATCCTGAAATAGACTTATATCAGTTTGCTAACTGGTGAAAAAGAGAAAGAAAAAAGATACACGTGATTGAGAAATGTGCAGTTGAAGTTTTTTTGGTCCATGTTTTAGCTGTGGCCAGTGAACAAGCTCATGGCTTTTTGTTTGGGTTACAATTTTTAAAACATATGTTTGTTTTTTAAATTCGTCCCTGTGGCAGTGATGGCTTTTATTTTATTTTTAATTTTAATTTTTTCCCCTAACTCGTTACTAACTGATAAGCAAAAATCTGAAATAGAGGGGGACATAATCTTAGAAGATGTACTAGATAAGATATTTGCTTTGAAAAAAAAATCATGATTAAAGGATTGTCCTAAATCTGCTTTTCTTACTATTTGTCATAGGTCTTGTTTGTTTTCTGCAGTACACAGTAAAACCCAACGATTTAATGGCTTAAGAATATTCTGAATTTACTTATGCTATTCTTTTCGAGTAAAGGAAGACGCCAAGCATGGAGAAACAGCCCTTCTCTGGGACTGAGTAGGTTTCTCCAAACTAGGGATGTACACAAATATTCAAATGCATTCGAAATTCAGTCGAATCGACTGAATTTCAACATTCAAATTCGAATCAAATGTCCTTAAATTCGAATTTAAAGTTTTGACTGGAATTTTGGGTCTATTCACTAGAATTATTCAGACATTTCTAAGTGTATGGGTTTCTACATGATGCGTACTTGAAGATCCGCATCTTTCTCACATCTGTACGGATCTGTATGGAATGAATACAGGTTGCATATGGGATAACTACGGGATGGGTATGGATGAGTACAGATGTGGGAAAGATGCATACGGGCATCTACGAATGTTGCCAACATTCGTAAGTGCAAATTCAAATGAAAAATTTGAATGAATAGATTCGAATTTGCTTAATTCAAATAGAATTTGATTAAATTCGAATGTAAAAGATTCGAATTGAGTTTGAGTATTCTCTTTGAATCAAAATCCCAAAAAGTGCATTTGTGCACACCCCTACTCCAGACTCAGAATGGATAGGATACTACTGGTACTATTAACAAAGAAGAGAAATAGCAAATGCATGGATGGAATTGGGTGGTAATATCCTGGTGGTGGGTACCAAATGAGCCACATGCAACATTTGATTCATCTGGGCGAGAAGGAGTGTTTTACCAGCTTTGCTGGAGATGCCAGGAATAGAGCTAGTTACAAATCCTGTGCTAGCATTTTTGCATTTTACCACCAGATGCATAAAGTGTTATCTCGTGTCTGCAGATGTACAGGCTACAGATCTGCTTTAACCAGTGACAGCTGATGCCTGTTGAGACATCAAGGGCAGCTAAAATGACATGGTCCCATGGGTCAGAATAGATACGGCTAGAGAAAGCGAGACGTTATAAGACTGCAGGTCTATGCAAATTCATACGAACGTCACTGAACTGCGCATGCTACGCTTGTGTTGGCCACCTTTGAACTGAAGATGGACTCAAGCTCTGAGATGCCGAGAGGACCAGAAGACCAGTAAACAAGGCATGTATCTTCTCTAGAATCCAGTGCTGCTGTGGGTGGTATGTAGGGCTGTTCCCAAGGACAACTTGGAAGCTAGAACTGGTCCAAAATGCAGCAGGGCCCAACTCAAGGTGCTGTTTTTGACTTGGGGCTCATGTCTCTTTCGTATATACCAGCCAGGAAACAGATCTGCTGGGGAGGTTTTGGGGCTGTTCCATTGTTTGATGAAACACTTTTGGCAGAATCAAGGAGGAGGGCCTTCCCAGCTGGGTCCCCAGAGATTAGCCCCTTGAACAATCTCCCCATGGAGATATGTCTAACAAGAGTAACTAGAAGAAGAAGAAGAAGAAAAGTTGGCTTTTCTGCGCCACTTTTCTCACCCATTTAAGGCATACAAAGTGGCTGACAAAGCTTCCTGTTCTCCCCAGAACAGAACACCCTGTGAGGCGCTGGGGCTGTGAGAGCTCAGAAAGAGCTGTGACTACCCCAAGGTCACCCAACTAGCTTCATGGAAGAGGGTGGAATCAAATCCAGTATTCTCAGATAAGAGTCCGGCTCCTTAACCACGACTAGACCAAATGCCATTTGATCAGCAACTGTACTTGGTGATTCTTAATGGTATCTTATTTTGAGAGTGTAGTTTTTTTTCTTTGCATTTTTAAATTTCCATTTGGAGGGGGAAATGCCCTGAGGCCATCCATAAGGCAGCGTATAAATATAAAATAAAATGAATAGTGCCCACTTTGCCTATCTGGACCATCTGCCTCTTCTGTGAAGGATGAAACGGCATTGTACACACGCAGGCCATTCTGTGTTAGATGATTTCTTTTCACTTAAATATTTATAGCGTATCCCCACTAGTGTAAAAACATCGCAGCTTGGTTGCAAGCCTTTTTAGTCATCTGTGCCTCCCTCGGAGAGAACAAAAACTGCTGTTAATAGGTGATAGGCAAGATATAAGCAAGTGATGGCAGCAGCTTGGAAGAATCAAAGCACTTTTCAAGCTGTAAGAGTGGGTTACCACCTGTTGTTCTCTTGAGTCTCTGATCCTCATGTAACAGGTGGGCATCAGGGTTTGGCAGTTATAAGATGAGTAAAATATTTATTTATATTTATATCCCACCCTATACCCGAAGGTCTCAGGGTGGGTAACAGCTTTTAAAATCCAACATATCAAAAACAATAAACTAAACAAAACCACCCGTATTAAAATTTAAAACCAACACATTAAAATCAGCACAGTATCAATTAAAACAGTAGCGTGTGCAGGGGGGGGGGGCAAATATGTTGGGTAAAATGCCGCTTCCTGCATTTAATGCAGTCCCAGAAATTTGCAACCAAGTTTCAACCTCTGTTGTGCTGCTGGCTTGCATTAGAACATATGAAGATAAGAGAAGTGCTGCTGGATCAGGCCACAGCCCATCCAGTTCAGCATCCTGTCTCACATAGTGGTCCATCACTGGCTTCACCTTCTCTACTCCCTGCAAATTTTCCATTCCATTTCTATTTGTATACTGCCTTTCCAAAATAAAATTTTGCCCAAGACGGTTTACAACAAACAGAAAACATAAAATGCAAAGTAATCAAAACATAATAAAAAATACATTATAAAAATGGCATATCCTACAAGACATAAGCCAAAACACACACACAAATTGAGGCAGCTGAGGCTGAATGGAGTCCAGAGCAGCTGACCAAAGGTGCCAGTCCATTTCCATTTTTTTATACTGGGGGTGGGTGGGGTGGCTCAGACAGCAAATGCCCAGGTGCAGCAGCCAGCCAGTTCTTTCTCCTCCAGCCACAGTTCTTATACCTTGAGGGAGGGTGGGGCTCAGGAAGCAAATACTTGGAGGCAGTACAGTCCATGGGCTTCCATTCTAGTAGCCGTTGTTACACCTGTCCTTCATAAATTAAGGAAAGCCCTGCTGGATCTTGCTACAGCCCATCTAGCCCAACATCTCTTCTCATGCAGCGGCCTTCCAATTCCTTCTGGGCATCTCAAGCGGAAGACAAAGGCGAAACCTTCACCTGCTCTTGAATCCCTGCAAAGGGCCTTTAGCAACATCCTGACTGCCTCTCCAACCTGGAAGCAACACCTAGGCACCCATCTTGGTAGCCATCGATACAACCGTCCTCCGTGAATCTGTTGAATTGTTGTTAGATGGGACCTCCGTGGTTCACATAGTCCCCCAGTTTTCCATTTTTGCTCCACACAGCTCTTCGTTATCTATTTCTTATTTCTCACGAAGGTCTTACTCTGAATTATACCACTGCCTAGCTGTAGTTGTCCTAAATGCATTCACACGTACCCCTTCTTCCTTGAGACATGACTTGGTTGCAAAGAGACTCTATAGCCGCAATACATTAAGACTTTTAAAGCTAGAGGCAGCTATCCAAGGGGGGAAGCATCGTTTATGTGCAGATGAATCATCAGCTAAAGAGCAAACAGGAAACTGAGGACATTGGAGAGTTAGGCCTACGTGAAGCTAAAAACTGACGCCAAATTGCTGGCTGACAGACCTGGCTGACAGCATGTGGGGTAGGCAAAGAAAACCGCTTCTTACGCCACAGTCATTGGAGCAATGATGTTCACTGGCACTGTAACCGTCAGGGATTTTTCTTGTTTTCTGTTTTTTAATTGCATCAGAAACGGTAAGGAAAAAAGGGATGCACAACCTCTGTGGCAGACCAATATGGTTAAAGGTCAGAAGTGCATGTTGTAGCCCAAACCAAGGACGGAAAATGCCTGAAACCAACTGAGGCTCTGTCCCCAAGCAATAAAAAGTCTGTTAAAAAGGTTCTTTTGCCTCTGAGTGCCCCATGCCCAGATTTTCTCCGACCGTGCAGTGGCACAAAAGGAGGAAAATGCACTGTAAAAAGACTGCCCTTTAAAGAAGACTACCAGAGCACTTTTCGGAAGCTGCGGGTATTCCAAGCAACTTTGTGCATGGAGACGCTACGTGGCAAAAGGGGCAGGGATTGGGGGCAAAGATCTCCGAAAAAATCACCCTGGCTCTGCTGCTGCTGCTGCCTGCACTCACAGCCTTAAACATTCACACATCTCCCAGAACAGCAGCACCTTCCCTTCCTTTCCCTTTCTAAAGGTCAGAACTTTTAAAGAGCCAGAATTACGAAGAATTGCAACATTGTTATCAGGTGTGAAGTGGGTGGATTGCTACAGTGAAACGGCTGCTGTAAGGGGTGGATTTTGACAGTGAAATCACTATCTTTGGAAGCAAGCTCTGGATCCCAAAGTGATAAATGGCTCTGGTGGGTTTTTCAGGCAGGGGAGACGAAAAGAGAACTTGTAAATATGGCTATTTTTCTTTTGGACTTGTTGGGGTTGTCTCCCCGGCACCCTATCAAGCAGAGAGGAGGCGGGGAGAAAAAGATGCGGGCAAACAAAACACTCTTCCTTGGGGATGGT
Source organism: Aspidoscelis tigris stejnegeri (assembly GCA_023333525.1). Lineage (NCBI taxonomy): Eukaryota > Metazoa > Chordata > Lepidosauria > Squamata > Teiidae > Aspidoscelis > Aspidoscelis tigris. Next base: position 2,420,915 of record JALMGA010000017.1, read on the forward strand.
AGGTGCATTTAAAATGCGTATTTTACTGAATGTCACGAGGATGATTATTCCGGAATTGAACGACACTTTCAAAGTCCGCTGGAATAGAGGGACAGTAGAGGAAAACTAGAGAGGCAAATAAGTTGCTTGGGGATGCAGCCTGAGACTCTTAGGTCAAGCATAAGGTCACAGACATTTTGTTGCTCTTAGGTACCATTTCTGTCCCTGTCCCTGTAGGTAGTCACCATTCTGAACTGTCCTTAGTAACTAGGGACAGCTTATTCTGCACTCCAGATCCCTGTGAAGTGGCTGCTGCTCAGTAGTGTAATGGCCTGGAATGCAGACCTGTCTGGTTGTGATCTCAAAGCTCAGGTGGAGGCCATGGTCAAGACTTCCTGTTCCCAACTACAGCTAGTTCGACAGCTAAGGCCCCTTCTGGACAGAGATCAGTTGGCCACGGTCATCCACGCTCTAATAACTTCCAGACTGGATTATAGTTAAGTGCAGCTACTGCAAAATGCACATCACACCAGTCTTAAAAGAATTGCACTGGCTGCCAATTCACTACCGAGCCCAATTCAATGTGTTAACTCTGATTTATAAAAGGCCCTGAATGACTTGGGCCCCGAATATCTAAAGTAACACCTTCTCCCATATCGACCTGCCTGTGCCTTAAGATCTGGAGGGGAGGCCCTCCTGGTTGTCCCACCACCTTCAGAAGTGAGGCTGGTGGGCACCCAGGAAAGGGTCTTCTCAGTAATGGCCCCCAGGCTATGGAACAGTCTTCCCCTTGAGGTGTGTCAGGCTCCTTCTCTGATTAGGTTCAGGAAGGCGGTGAAGACATACCTCTTTGCTGAGGAATGTTGGTTTTGTTTGCCCCTCCCCCCCATTGCAAACACTACTGTTTTAACTGATACGGCGCTGTTTTTTATGTTGCTTTTAAATTTTATTATTATTTCTTTATGCTGGATTTTAAAAGTTGTTACCCACCCTGAGACTTCAAGAGATAGATAGATAGATAGATAGATAGATAGATAGAAAGAAAGAAAGAAAGAAAGAAAGAAAGAAAGAAAGAAAGAAAGAAAGAAAGAAAGAAAGAAAGAAAGAAAGAAAGAAAGAAAGAAAGAAAGAAAGAAAGAAAGAAAGAAAGTGTTCTTCATGGGGTTGCCCTTAACACAGCTCGGAAGCTGCAGCTGGTGCAGAATGCAGCTGCTAGACTGCTGCTGACCGGAACAGCTGGCCAGATGCACATCACACCAGTCTTATAAAAGGTGCACTAGCTGCCAAACTACTACTGAGCCCAATTCAAGGCGTTAACTTTAACCAATAAGGCCCTAAATGGCTTCGGACCAAAATATCTTAAGGAACACCTTCTTCCATATCAACCTGCCTGTGCTTTAAGACCTGTAGAGGAGGCCCTCTGTAGCAAAAGGGGTGGGCACCTGGGGTAGGGACTTCTCAGTGGCGGCTCCCAGATTATGGACTAGTCGCCGCCCCCCTGAGGTGCATCAGCAACCTTCAGTACACGTTCAGGACAGCAGTGAAGATGCATCTCTTTGCCCTGGCTGTTGGTTGAATAAGAAAACAGCTTCTCCGCCCCACTTCCCAGCACTACTATGATTTTAATATGGTCATTTTATATTTGGCTTTCAATATTTTAACCTGACCTGAGACCCTTGGGTATAGAGTGAGATAAAAATTCACATAAATACATAAAATAAAATAGAGATGTGCATGAACCTAAAAAAAATGCAGTTTGGTTCAATTCGAACTTGGCGCCGCTAAGTTTGATTCTATCCTAACTTCCTTTTTGAACAGAGAGAGTCGACAAAATCAAAACAGAGACCTGTTCAAACTAGCTCAACCTCTTAAAATACACGAAAAGGCCCTTTAAAAAAGGGCAAAAAATTTTGCAAACTAAATCATACCTTTTTGGACTTGGAAAGGGTGGTTGTACTCTTTCTTTAGAACGTGCCTTCATTCCGTTCAATTTCAAACTTCGTTTTTAAACAGGCAAGGTGTTCAGGTTGAATTTGAACATTTCAGACAACCCCTGCGCATCCATGTATTTGCCAGTGAAGCAGGGATGTGCATGAAGGTATTGTTGACATTCGAGTATTTAAGATCCGAATGTCATAAAATCCAGTTCGAATCCCGATTATTCGAATCCATACATTTGAATGTTAGATTCGTATTTAAAGATACGAATGTTGTCGACATTCGTATCTTTAAATACGAATCTAACATTCAAACATATGGATCCAAATAATCGGGATTCGATTGTACGTATCTGTGCGCATTCCATAAAAATCTGTATGCATCCTGTATTATCCCGTACGCATCCCATTTTAATCCCGTATTTTAAGCACAAGATATGTATAATATTCGTGCAGATTTGTATACAACAGATACGAATCTACACATTTGAATTATTTGAAAATCCGTATCGGATTTTCAAAAATCTGATTTGAGTTTGAATGTCAACATTTGACGGATTCGAATCAAATATTCAAAAATTTGAATATCCCTATAATGAAGGTGCCCAAACATATCCATACATTGTGTCACTCCTCAGTGGCAAGGGTAGTCAAAGTTTCCTTCTTCCACATGTTAGTAAATTCATATGGTTTTATTACTGCTACCGGGACTCATGAACTTCAAGGGTATGAGAATATTATTCTTCACAGGATTTTAATAACAAAGGCATCCTGTTCAGCTCAATTTTCCCTCCGGCTAAGTCAATCTATCTGTCAAGAGGGGGAAAAAAGATGTAGGTCTAAAAACACCTTGAAGGTCATCCATTTATACTTGTCAGATTCGTAGCATGTTGGTATCTGTTAAAAAGATGTCTTGCAGCTTTTCTTGGAGATGTTTTATGGTGGGATACTCCAAATCTTCTTAAAGGACAAAAGAACTTGTTCTTTATTGTTTAGGTCTTGATGGAACGAACAAACCACTGGCAACATGATGTTGCTGAATGATCTTGTCATGTTATTGACTGTAACTCAGTTTAAAATAAAAATAAAGTATAGGTGGGTCTTTGTGTTCTCACAAAAGTCTTGAATAAATGGAATTAATTCATTTTGGGCTCACAGATCTCCTGAAAGCCATCAGTCTTTGGGGTGACCAAAGTGATCCAAAGCTGCTCGTACTTTCACACCTATGGAGCATATGCCCTACATGGTCTCTTGCTGAAAATACCATTTCCTGAAATTTGGTCCCCTCGGACATGTTAATTATTCCCTCAAATGATGATATACCAGATACTAGAGTTATTATGGAAATGGTTTCTTATAGCGAAAATGTCTTTATTTTCTTTGTATTATAAATGTATATGCAGTTATTTAAATGGCACACGTAGAGATGTGCACAAATGTTTTTTTGACATTCTATTTGAGTCGAACTGAATACCCAAAAATCTGATTCGATTCAAATCTTTTAAATCCGAATTTAACAAGATTAGAATCAAATTTACCAAATTCAAATCTATTCGTTTGGATTTTGTATTTGAATTTGTACATACGAATGTTGACAACATTAGTATGTGCCTGTATGCATCCTTCCCACATCCATGCACATCTGTATGCATCCGTAAACGTCCATATGCATCCCGTAGTTATCCTGTATGCAATCCGTTTTTGTCCCGTACGGATCCATACAAAGCAGCAGCGTTGGAATGAAGAAACAGAGCCAGCTTGGACTAGTGGCTAGGGAGCCGGACTCTTATCTGGGAATACTGAGTTCGATTCCACCCACCTACCTCGCAAGGTGTTCTGTTGTGGGGAGAAGAACAGAAACTTTGTCAGCCACTTTGAGTCCCCTTAAAATGGGTGAGAAAACAGGGGCAGAAAGGCCAACTCTTGTTCTTCTTCTTCCTGCACACCCATTTTTGGCAAGATCTAGTAAGTGACAGAGTATTTTCATGAGCTTTTTCTTAAGCCAAGGAAATAGGGATGAAATCAAATGAAGGCAAAATAAAGCTCCATCTCAAAGCCAAAGTGGCTGAGTAGAACTGGAAGCGAAAGGACTGGCATTATTTCCCTCCCTCACCCCACCCTCCACCCCCGTTGGCATGAAATCTAGTCCAGATTGCACATGTTTGTCATGAATGTTCTTGAGGAAGTTCCAAACTCTCTCACAGCCTGTTCAGGATTTCTGGATTAAAAACTGCTCCTCATAGCAGATAATCGCACTAGAATTGGGTGATATATGTGCAAGGATCCAGACACCTCCTTGCAGTGTATAGTTGGGTGCAATCTGCTCAAAACCCTGGTGAGGCAGTTTGGTCTAGTGGTTAGGGAGCTGGACTCTTATCTGGGAATACCGGGTTTGATTCCGCACTCCCTCATGAAGCCAGCTGGGTGACCTTGGGCTAGTCACAGCTCTCTTCTGAGCTCTCACAGCCCCACCCAGCTCACAGGGGGTTCTGTTGAGGGGAGAAGAACAGAAGGTTTGTCAGCCGCTTTGAGCCCCCTGAAATGGGTGAGTGCCGGTAATGGATGCTTTGGGGAAGCTTTCCTCATGAGAAGTGCAAATGGTCCACCTTTACCAGAAGTTTACCAGCCCTAGTTCATGGCAGCCTAAATCAGCTAGGTGCAGAAAGGCCCTGGATCCATGCCCAATCTTCACTTCCCAGAGACACTAACCTGGGGAAACGAAGATGCAAAAAAATTCCAAGAATAAATGACTTTATGCTCTTCTATATCTATAATACCTCTTTGCCCTGGCCTTTGGTTGATGTGATTATACTTCCCCACCCCCATCCTGGGGCAATGCTATTATTTTAGTATTTTAATATGCTGAATCTTTTATATGTTTTTAGGTATATTATTGGTTTTAATATTGGTTTTAATTTGCCATTTTAAAGGTTGTCACCTGCCCTGGAACCTTTGGGTATAGGGCAGGATGGATGGATGGATGGATGGATGGATGGATGGATGGATGGATGGATGGATGGACGGACGGACGGACGGACGGACAGACAGACAGACTGAGAGATAGACAGGTTGACAGACAGCCAGATGATTGATTAGGTAGGTAGGTAGGTAGGTAGGTAGGTAGGTAGGTAGGTAGGTAGGTAGATAGATACCATCCAAACACTGTAGAAATTTGCAAGGTTTTTATTTTAGCACATTGTATTCACAATTGCTGCAGGAACTCCACAATTCCTACCTCCCCAACCTTCTGTCACAACCTCCTTGCTTGGCTGGTATGGCAGAGACTCTGCCAGCATCTCCGGGTAATTACAGGGTATTAGTGTTTCCTCACTGGGAAAGATAAGAGGTTCCCTGCACAGTGAGGAAAAGGACTGGAACTTGGCAAACACCAAGAGCTTTTGATGAATCGAATGGATTTAATTAGATTTGGGGAGGGAGAAGGTTAGAAGACAAAAAACCCTTTAGTACTAAGGTGTTGCCAGGATAACAGGGTAGTCATCTGAAGCGAACTAGGATCTGCAGACATTCCCCTTTTACCCATGCACGGTCAAAGATCTGGATCCTCCCGGAGATCCGCATCTTGATGATGCCTGAAGACCCCATTGTGGACACCTTTAATCAGGTCCACACAAAATCCAGATTTAAGGGCCTGAAGAGCCTATTAAATCCAGATTTCTCCTGCCCTCGTGGGGGCAGGGCCTTGCAGATGGGGCCTTCAATGGGGTCCAGGTGGGAACAGGGCCTTTCCAATTGGTACCAATCAGGTACTAATTGGGTTCCTAATGGCGTCTTAGAAGGGTTCTAACCCCTAGAAACCAGGAAGAAAGTGGAGGCCAGATCCAAAGGTGTACCTAGAAAACATGGCTGAAGTCAGGATGAGGACCAAGGAAGGAAATAAGAAGTGCAAAATATTCTTTCTAATGACTTAGGTCTATCTTGCTGCTCCATTATAGGAAAGAAAACCTTTTATACTATTTCTACCCTGGGCTGTGGTCACACCTAAGGTTGAATCCAGAGGCCAATTCTCACTTGGCTCATCATTTGTGATAGGTGAACATCTGGGCAGGTGTATCTGCACTTTCAGGAGGCAAGTACAGTCTAGAAATGCCCCTTGCCTGCCCAGATGTTAACCTATCACAAACTAGCAGTGGTGCACGAAATCACACGCACCACACGCAAGCTAACATTAACTAGATTACCTGATGGCGACCATTTGCACCGTTTCCAGTTTGAGGGGTCATCTGAGATAACATGCAAGTGGACTGGCTCCTCAGATGACCCAAACGCAACTGCACATGCACCCTGACATGTGGCTGGATGCAGGAGAGCCGTCCAGGTGTGGGGGGGTGAACGCTAGTACACGTTAGTCTGCGATGCACTTTCCCCACCCAACGGACAGGAAGCTAAGTGCAGAAGCGTCCCAGCTCTTGTCCAGCTTCAGAGCGAGAGAACACATCAGCAAAGTGACCAGGCATTTTCTTTCCACTTTATCTATCCCAAAGGTGAATTGTCTGAATTATTTAATACTGAAAGAAAATAGCTTGTCACTTTGCTAATGCATCCTCTCACTCTGAAAGTGGACTGAAGCTGGATTAAGTAAAGTATCACTTTGGCAGTAAAGTCAAGCCTCTTTCTGTCAGCAGATTGGACAAAAGGAGGTGCAGAGGCTTCCGATTTCTCTCTTTTCCAGCAGGGCAATAAGGCTGCAAAAACGAGAAATCTCAAGCCTCTGCAACCTTGTTCACGATCTCAGCTGACAGGACAGAGGCTTGGCTTTAAAACTCAAACCTCTTTCCTGTCTGCCAAGATTGTGCAGTCGGCACTGTCCCCATACGTGTTCCCAGCTCGCTGAGCAATGCCTGCCAGTCGCCCAAACCGTGCCAAGACTTCTTTTTTCAGGTGTCCAATCTGGCACCCTTCTGGCACGGTTTGGGGGGATTTGGTACGTTTTTTGCGGACCAAATCCAAAACACATGGGGACGAATCTGACCGATCCGGTGTTCGGCACCGTACCAAAGTTGTATGGGGACACGGCCTAAGTGTGACCACAGCCTGCCTGGGTGGAAAAGCACAACGCGCTTGGACCTTTAAAAGGAGGCAGGTGAGTTGTGCTCGCCCCTGAGAGGCGGCAGATGGAGATCAATGATGGCTCTCACACGCAGGGACTTCTTTGGGGCCATACACTGGGACAGGCTGATTAGGGGAAATCGATTTAATCCCAGACATAAAGGGTCAGTTTGTGCTTAGCAAACAGGGGAAGTCCAGGGATGCTCCAAGACGGGGCATCCGCATCCTGGATCCTTCCATCCCCTACCTGGGATAGGAGTGGAGCATGAAATTGTGCTCCACAGCTATACTAGCCATGTCTGAGATACTGGCTAATATGTTGTTGCGCACACCCTTTGCTTGTCTTCTGGCTGAAAGGTGCATGGGGCGGGGTGGTGCAGGCATGGTCGCATACCACGTTGCACTGCAGTGGCGCCATGCATACCCATTGCCGTGGCAAGGCGATGGCTTAGAATAGGGTATAGGGCATTTTTCTAGCATGGCCTCTCACCCATGGAGGCACATAACCCACTCTTGTCAGTGCTGTGTGCTTACAAGGCGTTAATGAGACAGCCTAAAAGCAGCAGTTGGCATCTTCAGAATGGCTCAACCGTGTCTGAAGGGAGGACACTCTGAAAGGTGCTTGCCTGCCACCATAGGTGTGAATGATCCCTATGTTCTCCCATTGTCCACCTTCATTCCTTATCTGCGCATGAACCCTGGTGTGCGTTTCGCAAAGCTTTCGTAGCGCACTGATGTCTCTTAGCTGTCCAGAGGGGATTAGATACTTAAGTTCCCCAGTAGATTCTAATAGGATCTTTTATCCCACAAACTGTCTGCCGGCATGTGCAAAAGACTCTCCGGGTCTTAAACAGAAATTATCATTCAAATTAAAAGGATGTTCCAATCTGATGTCTGGAGCGGAGAGTTCTGCCCATTTAGAGGTGGGAGAAGCTCTTCCATGCATCAGTGCCATCCCGTAATCAGCTTCAGCTAATCCCCAGGATGGCTTGCGTGTCATTTGGGGTTGAGCCAACATGAAGCTGGAGGAGGAGAGAAAGAGAAAGAGAAGAGAAACGTACCAAAACAATCTTGTCTGACAAGCAGGGTGCTTCTAGGGCTGTTTGCTGGCAGTCGAGAGCAGGGGGTTTGCCCTTGTCTCTGCTTGTGATGCCCATGGGCAAGTGGTGGACCACTGTGTGAGACAGGATGCTAGACTAGATGGGCCGTGGCCTGATCCAGAAGGGCTCCTCTGAGGTTCTTAGGGACTAGATGGGCTGTGGCCTGATCCAGCAGGGCTCCCCTGAGGTTCTTAGGGACTAGATGGGCTGTGGCCTGATCCAGCAGGGCTCCTCTGAGGTTCTTAGGGACTAGATGGGCTGTGGCCTGATCCAGCAGGGCTCCTCTGAGGTTCTTAGGGACTAGATGGGCTGTGACCTGATCCAGCAGGGCTCCTCTTATATTCTCATGTTCTGTTGAATGTCTAGATGCATGCAGGCACTGAAAACAAGAGGATATTACCTTCGTCACAAATCCTTTCTTCCCTGTTCTGACACAAGTGTTGGGGCTGAGCGCCAGCTGCCAGGAGTCATTCTGATGTGCTCCCATCATGTTCTTTGCAAACATCCCTTTGGTAGAACGCAGACACAGTGACATGTAGCAAATGCTGTAAAAATTACTTCCAGCGCGCCAGCTAGGAGAGCTAAGAACTGGAGTTCAGTTTTCAGATGTGTTCTTCCCCCGCCCCCTCTCTCTTTAAGGATGGTTACGGATAAAGCTAAATATCTCCCTGCTCCAGATATTGTCACTGTCAGAAATCCAAATGAAATCCTTGTCTCTTCTTTGGATGCTTTAAGAAGTTTAACCCAGGGAGGAAAATCACTTCTTAATGGGAGACTTTATAGGCGACAATCAAAGGCAGAGGGAGGAAGAGAGAGGAAAGGGTTTTTGCCGTCGGTAGTTAAGACTCACTCCTAAACCACGTGGAATATATTATTTTTGACGGCATCATCATGCAGTTAATAAAAAGCCCTTCAAAAGCCCTTTAGAGATGTTAACTGACACACATCAGGGGGTGCATTCCACCTCATTAATTTAATTTATTTATTTGTCCGTCTGTCCGTCCATCCATCCGACCGTCCACATACCTGGAGGTCTCCGGGAAGGTAACAACATCTAAAATCAAACATCATTTAAAACAATACCAGCATCTGCCAGTGAAAAGTGTGTCCCCATTTAGCTGAAGGCCAGGGCACTGCCTTCCTAAACGTGTACAATGAAGGTGATAGTCACACCTCAAGGAGGAAGTTATTCCATAGCCTAGGGGCCATCAGTGAGAAAGCCCTCTCCTGGGTGCCCACCACTTATGCTGCTGAGGGTGGTGGGACAACCAGGAGGGCCTCCCCTGCAGATCTTAAGGCACAGGCAGATTGATATGGGGTTTGGGTCCCAAGTCATTTACCGCCTTATCAAAGCCCATTATATGGCCATTCCTGTGGAAAAGAGGCAGTTGAGCAGTTTTGCGCACCTCTGCTCCACTGGGAATTGCGAGAATGCCGGGCAAGTTTAAAAGGGAAAAAATCAAGCCATTATCCTGCCTGCCTTGGCGATCAGGAAACAGGGGTGGAATATTTTGAAAAAGGGACAAAAATTAAGCCATTATCATGCCTGCCTTGGCAATCAGGAAACAGGGGTGGAATATTTTGGAAAAGGGACAAAAATTAAGCCATTATCCTGCCTGCCTTGGCGATCAGGATTTTTTCACCCCTCAAAAATCTCCAATGCACAGGGCAGGAACGGCATGCACACCCCACCTCCCAATGATGCGAGCACCAATCTCCACCCCAAATAGCCCGGGATCGTCCCCATGCACAGTCTCGGCTTGCTAAGCAATGTGTGCTGCGACCCCAAACCATACCCAGACTTGTTTTTTCGGGTACCAAATTTGGTCCGGGTCTGGCATGGTTTGGGGCAATTTGGTCTGTGGAAACGGGACCAAATAAAAAATGCACGGGGACACACCATGCCGAACCCGATTTTGGTACTGGACCAAACATGCATGGGGACGTGCCCTTAGGTTCTTATGCTATATTCATTAAAATGAAAGGAACCAGGGGGAGAATTGAAATGCCTGTTGGTGTGTGAGATACCTTGTTGGTATTAAATCAGCAGACGCGCCCGTGCTGACAAGAACATAAGAACATAAGAACATAAGAGAAGCCTTGCTGGATCAGGCCACAGCCCATCTAGTCCAGCATCCTGTCGCACACAGTGGCCCACCAAATGCTCATGGGCATCTCAAGCAGAGACAAGGACAAACCTTCTCCTGCTCTTGAGTCCCAGCAGATGGCCCTAGAAGCGCCCCATTTCCCCCCCCCCCCCCAGCCTGAAAGATGCACCTAGGCATTCGTTCTAGTAGCCATTGATACATCTGTCATCCATAAATTTGTCTAACCCTACCTTAAAGCCATCCAGACTGGTAGCTGTCACCACTTCTTCTGGCAGCACATTCCATAGGCCGATGACCCTCTGTGTGAAGAAATACTTCCCCCTGTCAGACCTTACGCTCCTACCCATCAGCTTCATAGAGTGCCCCCTGGTTCTAGTGTTGTGCGATAGAGAAAAGAAATTTTCTCTATCCACCTTTTCTATGCCGTGCATAATTTTATATACTTCAATCAGGTCCCCTCTCAAACGCCGTCTCTCCAGACTGAAGAGGCCTAGACGTTGCAGCCTGGTTTCGTAAGGGAGGTGTTCCAGACCCTTAATCATTCTGGTTGCCCTTCTCTGCACCTTCTCTAGTTCCACAATATCCTTTTTGAGGTGTGGTGACCAGAATTGTACACAGTATTCCAAATGTGGCCTCACTATAGATTTATAAAGGGGCAAAATGACACTTGCTGACTTATTTTCTATTCCCTTCCTAATTATTCCCAGCATTGAATTTGCTTTTTTTGCTGCTGCCGCACACTGGGTTGACACCTTCATTGAACTGTCCACCAAAACCCCGAGATCCCTTTCCTGGCGTGTTGCAGAAAGCTCAGACCCCATCAGTTTATAGACGTAATTTGGATTCTTGGCCCCAATGTGCATTACTTTACACTTGTTAAGATTAAAGCACATTTGCCACTTGGTTGCCCACTCACCCATTGCTAAGAGATCCCTCTGGAGCTCTTGGCAATCTCTTTCAGATTTTACTACCCTAAATAATTTAGTATCATCAGCAAACTTTGCTATTTTACTATGTACCCCCTTTTTCTAGATCATTGATGGATAAATTAAAAAGCATTGGTCCCAGTACTGAGCCTTGAGGGACCCCACTTTTTACTTCTTTCCACCCTGAGAAATTGCCGTTTACTACTACTCTCTGCTTTCTGCCCTTAAGCCAGTCACAAATCCAGGACAGAACCTGTCCTTTTATTCCATGGCTGGTGAGTTTACTCAGTAGCCTTTGATGTGGGACTTTGTCAAAAGCCTTCTGAAAGTCCAGATAGACAATGTCTACTGGTTCACCTTTATCCACGTGTTTATTGACACTCTCAAAGAATTCCAACAAATTTGTGAGGCATGATTTACCTTTGCAGAAGCCATGCTGGCTTTTGTTCAGCAATGCCTGCTGCTCCATATGCACACTAATTTTGTCTTTAATAATGGTTTCCATCACCTTACACGGAACTGACGTTAAGCTAACTGGTCTGTAGTTGCCTGGATCACCCCTGGATCCTTTTTTGAATATTGGTGTTACATTTGCTACCCTCCAGTCCTCAGGTACGGAGCCTGATGTTAGGGAAAGATTATATATTTTTGCTAGAAGTTCGGCAATTTCGCATTTGAGTTCCTTAAGGACTCTTGGATGAATACCATCTGGTCCCGGTGACTTGTTAACATTTAGTTTATTAAGACATGCCAGGACCTCTTCCTTGGTTATTTCTGTACAGTTTAACTCTTCAGAAAACACAGGCTCAGCTACTGGCATGTGTCTTCTGTCTTCCTCCGTGAATACAGAAGCAAAAAATTCGTTTAGTCTCTCTGCAATCTCCGTGTCTTCTTTAATTACCCCTTTCTCTCCTTTACTATCTAGTGGTCCAACTGCTCTCCTGGTTGGATTCCTACTTCTGATATACTTAAAGAAGTTCTTGTTATTTCTTTTGATGTTTTTAGCAATGTGCTCCTCAAAATCTTTCTTAGCTTTCCTAATGGCCGTCTTGCATTCGTGTTGCCAGTGTCTATGTTCCCTCCTGTTCTCCTCATTTGGACAAGCCTTCCATTTCCTAAATGAACTCTTCTTGTTTTTAATGACTTCATCTACTGCATTTGTGAGCCACATTGGTTTCTTCTTGGACCTAGAAGTCCCCTTTCTTCTTTTAGGAATGCATTCTAGTTGCACTTCCGTTATTGTGTTTTTAAGTAGTCTCCATGCATTTTGAAGTGATTTAACTCTTTTGACTTTCCCTTTCAATTTCCTTTTCACTAATTTCCTCATTTTGGGGAAGTTTCCCTTGTGAAAGTTTAAGGTCTCTGTGTTAGACTTTATTAAGAACTTACTCCCTGTATTTAAGTTGAAGGTTATTGCATTGTGGTCACTGTTCCCAATTGGATCAGCTACAGTGACGTCCTTTACCAGGTCCTGAGCATTACTTAGGATCAAGTCCAGGACTGCATTTCCCCTGGTTGGTTCCATGACCATTTGTTCCATGGAACAGTCATTTAGCAGGTCTAGGAATTTTCTCTCTCTTTCCTGAGTTGAACAGGAGTTCACCCAGTCTATGTGAGGATAATTGAAGTCCCCCATTATAACTACCCTATCTTTATGGCCTACCTCCTTTACCTCCTTCTCCAATTGTTCATCTCCTTCGGACGTATGGTTGGGAGGACGGTAGCATGTCCCTATTGTTAGACTTCCTTTTTGGCTTGGTATTTTTATCCACACTGCTTCTGTGGAAGAGCCAGACTCACTTGGACATTCCACTTCATAAGATTCTATCTCTTCTTTAATATACAAGGCTACACCACCTCCATGTCGCCCTTCCCTGTCTTTCCTGTACAGTTTGTATCCTGGGATGACTGTATCCCATTGGTTTTCGCTGGTCCACCAGGTTTCAGTTATGCCAATAATATCAATCCTATTTTCCATAACTAAGCTTTCTAGTTCCCCTATTTTGGCTCGAAGGCTCCTGGCGTTTGCATATATACATTTATATTCACTCCTTTTGACCAAATTCTGCCGTCGAGGAACATGTGAAACTAATCCCGCACTTAGCTCAGCATTTTCTGCATGTTTCCAGCCCTCCTCACTTGAGGGTGCGCTCTCCCGAACCGGATGCTGCCCAGCTCCTGTCGGCTTTCCCCCAGGGATCAGTTTAAAAGCTGCTCTGCAACCTTTTTAATGTTAATCGCCAGCAATCTGGTTCCCTCCTGGTTCAAGTGTAACCCGTCCCTCTTGTACAGGTTTGGCTTGTCCCAAAAAGTTCCCCAGTTCCTTACAAATCTAAACCCCTCCTCGCGACACCACTGCCTCATCCACGCATTGAGGCTCCTGAGCTCTGCCTGTCTAGCTGGCCCTGCACGTGGAACAGGTAGCATTTCTGAGAATGCGACCCTAGAGGTCCTGGACTTTAGTCTTCTACCTAACAACCTAAATTTGGCTTCCAGGACGCTCCGTCTTGCCTTCCCAACATCATTGGTACCGACATGTACCATGATGACTGGCTCCTCCCCAGCACTGTCTACTAACCTATCTAGATGTCGCGTGATGTCCGCAACCTTTGCACCAGGCAGGCAAGTCACCATGCGGTCAACACGCCCATCACAAACCCGGCTCTCTATATTCCTGATAATCGAATCTCCCACTACAAGAAGCCCCCCTCCCACTACCCGTGGAGGAGTATCCTCGGTGCAAGTATCCTCGGTGCAAGACAATCTCTGCTGTCCCAGAAACCTGCTGCTGGCATCTCTGCTGTATCAGGTTTCCCTCCTGCCCACTGCGCAAAGAAACAGACTGAAGCAGGAAATCTCTTCTAAGAGGTTTATTTACATAGTTGCTGCAATTTACAAGTTACACACGCTCTCCAACTCCTTTCGATCAGCAACCCACAATCACAGCCGTGTGCGGGCTCTTTATACACTTTCTTATCATTCAATGGTGACTCACTTCCCTTGTATTGCACAAGCTGTTGCAATCCAAGTATTGCACAGACTTACGTAATTCTTACTCAATCCAGCCTTGAACACTTTGCTGATAGTCACGCCTGTGACTCTTAGTTACCTTTGCCTGCACATCCGTGCATTTTCCTTATACGGGCTTCCCTGCCTAACAATCCCCTCCAAAAATATATGGATGTCTGTTGGTACTGCCACATGTGTGTTTGCTCTATTTACATTTTGTACTTGTTGAATTATGCCATGCCTATCAAGCATGACAGTTGTTCGTGTCTCTCACTTGGCAAAGCTTTCGTGAGAACATCAGCAATATTATCTCTGGTGTCAATATACTGCAGATTTATGACTTTGTTCTGAACCATTTCTCTTACGTTCTGATACCTCACACCAATATACTTCGTTCTACACTTTAAGTTCTCTGCCTCTGACAAAGCAATGCATGATTGTGAATCCTCATGAACTATAGTGGGTTCTTCACACTTTTCCCCCAAATCTACAAGCAATTGCCTAATCCACTGGATCTCTCCTGTAATTTCTGACAATGCTGCAAACTCAGCTTCTGTGGTGCTTAAAGCTACGCAGTTTTGCTTCCTGCTGCACCACACTATAGGGCTTTCAGCATATCTTATCAGCAAACCTGACACTGACTTTCTGTCATGTAACTCTGAAGCAAACAAACTGTCTACATAGCAATCCAGCTCTTGCTCACTGCCCTGTATTACTAATTTTCTTTCTTTGGTTCCCTTTAAGTACCTTAGCACGTGTTTCACTTTGGTCCAATCCTGTACCTTTGGAACACTTACCTTTCTGCTAAGTACCCCAAACGCAAAAGAAATGTCTGGTCTAGTGTTACTAGCAATAAACATTAAACTACCTATGACACTCCTGAACAATTTTGGATTCTCAAACTCCTTTGATGATTCCTAATTAGCTGTTCCAGGCGTCACTGGACTCTTTACAGCTTTTGCATTCTGCAAGCCATATTTCTCAATCAATCTCTCAATCTTTTTCTGTTGGCTCAGTAAACACCTACCATCCTCAGTCCATTGGACCTCAATTCCTAAATAGGTTCTGAGATTCCCTAAATCCTTGAGCTTAAACCTCTTGGACAACTCTTTCTGAACTGATACGATCTCTTTCTCTGACTTCGCTGACACGCACAAATCATCAACATAGATCACCATGGTAACATTACCTTTTGTATACACGCACGCATCCGCAATGCTGCGTTTGTATCCCAGTTTAACCAACTCTTCATGAATGCATAGATTCCAGCAACGAGCACTTTGCTTTAAACCATATAAAGCCTTTTTCAACTTGTATACCTTTCTATCTCTATCCTCATCAAACCCTTGAGGCTGTTCCATAAAAATCTCTTCATCAAGATGAGCATTTAAATAAGCAGTCTCAAAATCAAAGTGTCTCACTATTTGCCTCTTTCTAGCTGCTAAAGCTAACACCAGCCTTAAACTTTCTGGTTTTGCAGTAGGCGAGAAAGTTTTGTCAAAATTTTCAAACCTCTGCTGTGAAAAGCCTTTTGCAACTAATCTAGCTTTGTATGTCTGGGTTCCATCTGGCATTTCCTTCCTTTTGAATACCCATTTGCACCCTACAACCTTGTGGTCTCTAGGTCTCTGAACTACTTCAAACACTTCTTTCTCTAGCAAAGACAAGTATTCCTGATTCATTGCAGAAAACCACTTCTCCTGCTCCTCTTTAGGATAAGTCAGCAAATCCTCAAAATACTCTGGCTCTTCTGCTACTACTGTGCAAGCTGTTGCACTCTTTACCACAAACCTGTCAGGAGGTTTCCTCACTCTCTGAGTTCTCCTTGGCACAATTACCTTTGTCCTGCCTCTTTCATCTTCACTGTCAGAACTAGTCTGTACTTGTGTGGTCTCTATGGACACCTTTTTAAACTTTTGTGTAGTGACAGGTGAGTGTAAAGTTGGATGTGTTTGTGTTTGTTCGTCTGCAGAAGTGCTAGTTTCACTGTCTGTAGACTCTTCTTGCTTTAGTGCCCCTCCATTTCCAGTATCTATGGCACTCTGCCCTAGCTTGAGAAAAACTTCCTTGTTAGCATGGAGCCTTTCCCAGCCGGAATGGTTTTCAAAGTTGGCACTTCTACACAGTAAGATTTCTCCATGACCTGAATAAAATATATAGCTGTTACCAGAATACCCCACAAACATCAACCTTTTCCATTTAGGGTCTCCCTTTTTCCTGAAATTTGCAGGTACATACACATTTGCATACTGCCCGAAAACTCTCAGGTATTTGAGGTTTGGTGGTCTCCCATACAACATGTGATAAGGAGTTTTCTTCACAAAAGAATTCCAAGTACGGTTAGCAACATGATTTGCAGTTTGAATTGCTTCCCCCCAGAGCTGCTCTGGTGCTCCTGCATCCAGCATCATACAGTCTTTGATTTGCTTTAAGACCCCTATGTGTCTCTCGGCTAAGCCATTTTCCCAGGGGACTGCTGGGTTTGTTGTATCGTGGCGAATCCCTTTCTTCCTCAACCAATTTTTCAGGTTATTGGACAGGAATTCTCCACCTCTATCTGTAACCAGAGATCCTACTTTGTAATCAAATTGCCTCTCAACCATATAGACCCAATCCTTGATATGTTCAGCAGCTTCACTTTTCTCCTTCATAAGCATCACATACAAATACCGTGTGTGGTGGTCTACAATTACCATGAAGTACTGATTCTTGCCCATGGTTTTGGGTAGAGGACCAGCCAAGTCAGCGTGCACAATCTGAAAAGGTCTTTCTGTAGTGCATTTACTAAATTTGGCCACAGGAAAAGCCTTAAGCTTTACCTTGCTGCAAACTGAACAATCCAGGTGGTTTGAACACTTAGACATTTTAAATTCTGGACACACTTCCTCCAGTTTCCCCAAACTTGTGAAGCTTGAATGTCCCATTACTCTGTGGTAGTAATGAGCACAGTCCAAGTGCAAAGGCACATTGTTAGCTAGTGCACATTCTGCCTTGTCAATCATAAAATACACCTTGTTTCGCTTGATTGCCTTAGCACAAACTTGGTCATTTATGCTAATAGTACAATCATTCCCTTTGAAATTTAATGCATAGCCACTGTTAGTTAACTCAGACACACTGATCAAACAGTTCTGCAATTTAGGAACACACAATACATTTGAAAAATCCTTTCCAAAACTTGGGATATACACAGTTCCCATTACTTTTACCTCTCTTGATGCACCATCAGCCAAAGCAACTGAATGTACATTAGAAGGCATCTTATCTTTTTGGAGCTTTTCACAATTAATCATATGAGACGATGCTCCCGAGTCTAACACCCAAATAGGGTTTACAGCCTTATGGGCTTCATAGTCATTGTTCTTTACAACAGCTACAACGCCTTTTTTGCTGCTCCCAGCTCCTCTGGGTTGTTTTTTTCTTTTCTGCAGCCAGCTTTAAACAGTCCTTGATGAGATGATTTGTTTTCCCACAATGAAAACACTTTCTCTCTCTGGACACAGCTGCCTTTTCCGGTTGCAACTCCTTGAAAGTCTCGGTTGGGTGAGTTTGCCTCGGTCCTGCACCTTGTCTTTGGAGCTTTGCCTCGTACTGCCGACGTTGGCTTTCCTCCAAGACCCGTGCAGCCACCATCTCTGCAGTCAGCTGTGTTTCGTCAACACACTGTAGACTCCACAGAATATTTTCAAACTCATCAGCCAAACTTCCTAGCAACACATATGCTCTCTGTGCCGGGGGAAGTTCCACCCCCCTTGTTTGTACCTGGTTGAACAAATCAGCCATGATCTCCAGATGCTGCTCGGGCGATTGTCCTTTCTGCATCTTGCAGGCATACAGCCTTCTACACCAAATCATTTTTGACAGAGCTGTCGTGGATTGGTGGATTTCCTTCAAAGCATCCCAGACAGCCTTTGAAGTTCTTTTCTCCCGGACGTGGTTGATTTGCGGCGGCGTGATCGTAAGCAAAATCGTAGCTCTAGCTTTTTTGTCTTCATCAACCGTGCCAGTTGCGAGGACCCCTTTGTCAACAACATCCCAAATTTCTTCTCTAATTAGCAACGCTTCAGTGTAAACACACCAGGCTGCGTAATTAGTCTCGTCTAGTTTGGGAAATTTTACTGCCTCCATTATCAAGCAGTGCAGCTCTCCCACCTTCTTCTGTCAAACATGACAAGAAACAGACAGCCGTCTCTTACCATTCAGCCTTCCGGCACTGACAGTCAGTTAATCTCTTCAGCACGCACGGAGTTAACGCTCTGGGCATCCATAACCCTTGTTGGCGTGTGAGATACCTTGTTGGTATTAAATCAGCAGACGCGAGCGTGCTGACAAGACAATCTCTGCTGTCCCGGAAACCTGCTGCTGGCATCCCTGCTGTATCAGGTTTCCCTCCTGCCCGCTGCGCAAAGAAACAGACTGAAGCAGGAAATCTCTTCTAAGAGGTTTATTTACATAGTTGCTGCAATTTACAAGTTACACACGCTCTCCAACTCCTTTGATCAGCAACTCACAATCACAGCCGTGTGCGGGCTCTTTATACACTTTCTTATCATTCAATGGTGACTCACTTCCCTTGTATTGCACAAGCTGTTGCAATCCAAGTGTTGCACAGACTTACGTAATTCTTACTCAATCCAGCCTTGAACACTTTGCTGATAGTCACGCCTGTGACTCTTAGTAACCTTTGCCTGCACATCCGTGCATTTTCCTTATACGGGCTTCCCTGCCTAACAATGCTGCCCCTTAATTGTACATGCATCTTGCCAGATGGCTTATTAAGCCCTCCTAGGAAAAACAGCTTCCCACCTCCTGGGGTGATGAGCTGCTTTTGAAGAGCTTTGACCCTCAAGAAACATCTTCTAATGCAACAATAGTGAACCTGCCACATTTAGTTGCTAGATTCCAACATCGCTCCCATTGTGGCCAGTGGAGGCGGAAGACGGGGTGCACAGCGCTGTCTCTATCCCTGGCCTAATGCTTATGCCTGATTTTTCCAGCCCACTGGTTCTATTTCTGTCCTCTGGAGCAGCAGCTTCTGTTAGGCACCTTCTTTCATGCACACTACTCTAGATTTCTTTCAGGCACACTACTCTAGATTAGATTTGTGCAAAATTCAATTCGGATTCCCATATTCGATAGAATATTTCGTATTTGCAGACCCTCACATGGAAATAAAAATCCAGTTTTTTGCATATTGTTTTTTTATTGAAACAAACCAGCCCCAGCTTGTAAAAATGAACAATTTGATCTGTGTTTAACTATGTTCTGGGTCATGAAAAGGGATTTTTCAATAGGAAAAAAGGTACTTTTCTTTGCAAGAAGTTTGAAAAACACTGTCCCAGGTAAAGTAAGTGCAAAAAGGCTCTAGAAGAAGAAGAGTTGGCTTTTCTACCCAGCTTTTCTCACCCATTTAAGGGGACTCAAAGCGGCTGACAAAGCTTCTGATCTTCTCCCCACAACAGAACACCCTGTAAGGTGGGTGGGGCTGTGAGAGCTCAGAAGAGAGCTGTGACTAGCTCAAGGTCACCGAGCTGTTTCCCTTGAAGAAGGAGGAGGAGGAGGAGGAGGAATGTTGGACTCCTCTCAGCCTGTCTCAATCCCTAAATAGAACATAAAACTCCTTAACTCTACCTACCTTCCCCCTGGGTTATTACAGGGAGGCCCTCCTGCTTGGCCCCCCAGGCTATGGAATAACTTCCAGAGATTAGACTATTGTAACATGGTTTCCATAGGGCTGCCCTTGAAGACGGTTCGGAAGCTGCAGCTAGCGCAGAATGCAGCTGCTACATTGCTGACTGGGACATCTGGCCAGGCACACATCATGCCGGTCTTAAAAGAGTTGCACTGGCAGCCGATTCACTACGGAGCCCAATTCAAGGTGTTAACTTTAACTTATAAGGCCCTAAATGACTTGGGCACCAAATATCTGTAGGAACACCTTCTCACATACCCACCTGCCCGCGCCTTAAGATCCGGAGGGGAGGCCCTCCTGGTTGTCCCCTCAGCAGCAAAAGGGGTGGGCACCTGGGAGAGGGCCTTCTCAGTGATGGCCCCCAGGCTATGGAATAGTTTCCCCATTGAGGTGCGTCGATCACCTTCACTGTACACATTTTGAAAGGCAGTGAAGATGCACCTTCGTCAAATGGGGATACACCCTTCCTTTCCGACTTGCAGGTGCTAATGTGTAAATACATACTCTTATTCTTTGAATAATGTTTGATTTTAAATGTTGTTACCTGCCCAGAGACCCCTGGGAATAGGGCAGGATAAAAAGATGATAGATAGATAGATAGATAGATAGATAGATAGATAGATAGATAGATAGATAGATAGACAGACAGACAGACAGACAGACAGACAGACAGACAGACAGACAGACAGACAGACAGACAGACAGACAGACAGACAAAAGAAGAGTTGGCTTTTCTACCCTGCTTTTCTCACCCTTTTAAGGGGACTCAAAGCGGCTGACAAAGCTTCTGTTCTTTTCCCCACAACAGAACACCCTGTGAGGTAGGTGGTGCTGTGAGAGCTCAGAAGAGAGCTGTGACTAGCCCAAGGTCACCCAGCTGGCTGCGTGGGTGAAGGCGGAATCGAACCCGGTATTCGCAGATAAGAGTCCGGCTCCCTAGCCACTAGACCACTAGATAGATAGATGTGTACCTAGGCCTGAGGTCTTGTGCCATTCGTTCAAGAATTCTGCTCAAATGTTGGCTGTTTGCTGGACATGCACCGTTCCCAAAAATATTCTGCAAGCCTCTGGTAGACATTTCAGATGTCCTTGGACTGCATGCAGCTCCTTTTTTTTTTTTTTTTTGCAGGAGTTGTAACCTGATTTGAAAAGCCAGGTGACTAGTCTAAAATGGGGCGCCCTCGTTAAGTGAGAAATTAGCTGTCTCCAATTGACCGAATGGAACCCTCATGCGAAATATCGGTCTTTTTCAGTCGGCGGCAAGCTCACTAATGGATTTCTTGGGAAGAATGAAAAAGAGCTCCCTGTTATTAGGGGCCGTTTGGTACTTTCCCTCTTAAAAATGTAATAAAAAGAGCTGTCAAAGGCAAGCTAAGATGCTTTTTGACAATTCTCTTCTGGGAAAGAAGGGCCTTCTAGTGGGTTGTTGGGGTTTTTTTTGTGTTTTTTTGTGTTTTTTTTTTTGCAATTTCCCTTGCAGCAGGGATGCCATCTAGGGAGCTGCTGCGACCTGAAATGTACTATTGCTTTCTGAACTGTCAGCCGCATGAAAAACAAGGCAAGGTGCACTTTCCGAAAGGGCAGATGCTTGCGGGAAGTCATGGAACCCCGGCCGGCGCTGCTCTTAGAAGGCAGGAGAAACCGGTGTTATCTTTTGGGAGCAAATGGCAAAAGCGTCTTTTGAAATTAGGGCCTGGCTGCACATAATATTCCTGGAGCACTTCCAGCCAAGAAAAAGCCTTGTTTTGCTTCAAGAATGTTCATGACCTTCTCGGGGGTCTTTTTGCACTTAACTTCCATGGGACAGCCTAGGGATGGTGGCAGGGTGAATGCCAGTCCCATCCCAAACCTCCCTGGAAGTTACCCTACTGCAGGGTAAGTGTGAATGCTGGCATCTGGTGAATGCCACCTACCTCCCTGCAGCAGTGGCTGCT
Source organism: Aspidoscelis tigris stejnegeri (assembly GCA_023333525.1). Classification (NCBI taxonomy): domain Eukaryota; kingdom Metazoa; phylum Chordata; class Lepidosauria; order Squamata; family Teiidae; genus Aspidoscelis; species Aspidoscelis tigris. The sequence continues at coordinate 2,442,667 of JALMGA010000017.1, forward strand.
GGGCCACTGGCACGGCTATTGGGTAACCCAGTGTGCAACTAGCACCCCCGCCTTGCCCCCCCCCCCAGCCTTCACACAGAAGGAGGGGCAAAGGCTGTGTCTGGGGCTGAACTAGCTACTGAACAGGAAGAAGAGTTGGTCTTTATGCCGTTTTTCACTCTTAAGGGGACTCAAAGCAGCTGACAAACCTTCTGTTCTTCTCCCCACAACTGACACCCTGTGAGGTAGGTGGGGCTGTGAGAGCTCAGAGAGAGCTGTGACTAGCCCAAGGTCACCCAGCTGGCTTCATGGGGGAGGGTGGAATCGAACCCGGTATTCCCAGATCAGAGTTCGGCTCCATAACCACTAGACCAAACTGGCTCATAGAGTGCAATTTAATCAGAAAAGGTCTGTTGGGTGAAAGAGACCCATGTTCAGCTTGGCAGCGAATCCAGCAGGATCCAGAAAAGGCAAAGGCTTAAAAAGACTATAATCACACAGAGGAAGAGAACCAAACACTAAAGCTAAAACTGAGAAGGAGCTACATGGGCTGTTTAGAACATGTGGCCAGGGTCAGTTTAATTTCTTATAGGTTTTTGTTTTTTACTTTAAAGGACCAGGATTTAATTAACTGAGTTAACTGTAATAGCTTAAGAGACCTAAAATGCTTTTTGGAATTTATTTTGTAAACAATACCTCTTAATAGCCTAGATCTCTGTAGACTTCAGTTCAATCAATGAGGTCTGCAACCAATAAAATTAGGTTCTGTTCTTTGAAAGAACATTGTCAGGGTTACTGATTACACGTATACCGTGCAGTCAGATGTCATGGGAGGCAGGGGGACAAGGACTGAGAATGTGTTCCAGTCATTCCAACATTTCTCTTATAACACAGGCTCAAAATGGAACCACCAATCCAAGAGGATACTATGGTCAGATCAAAAAGCTACCAATGGGGTATGTGGCGTTTGGGCCAGAAGCTAGACAGCCGAGCAGTAGCTTAGTGGGCTTTCTGAACTCCATGACTGACAGGAAGGGCGGAGCACCATCGGAAGCCACACCAGCCTGCCGAAAATGGACCAATCAGAGCTGCTAGATCGTGGACTATAAAAGCAGGCAGACGAAACAGCTCGGAATCTCGCTCGCTCGTGTCTTGTTGGAGTTAGAGGGGGATCACGGAGCGTTGCTCCAAGGCCTCTTCTCTCCGTGCCAGAGGGAAGGAGCACTAGCACAGGACAGAACGAACTGCTGCAGACTCTAAGCATGCTTTTGTTTGGACTCTCCTCTTGGAGCTGAGAGGGAAAGGCCCAAGGAAAGGGGCTTTGGACTGTTAGGCTTACACATGGAGACTAATAGGGGCTGTTTTTTTTCATGGAAGCAACTGACTGAAGGGTGGGGGGGAAACTTAGGAAAGCAACGTTTTTCTTTTCAAGCAGCCTAAAAACTTTGAAGCCAAACTTCAAGCTTGCTTCTTTATTTTGTTTTTCTCTGCAATAAACTCCAAGCGTTTTGCTTTACAAGGGAGTCAGTGTGCTGCTTTAAGGGAACCTGTACATTGGGCATATAAAGCAGGGCGCTAGTAAGGGAACTTTAGGATAAAGCCCTTAGGGAACTGGCAGTCGACTAGGGCGTTGGGCATCCTCTGCAGAGGATGGGGAAGGGAGGGGTTGCCCGAGTTGCCACAGGATAGCATTCCCCTAATATTCCTCCTCCTCACCAGGGTTAACTATTAGGTCAACCAAGGCAGTTTCAGCATCATATCCCAGCCTGAACTCAGACTGAAATGGTTCCAGATGATAAAGGAGGTGACAGAAGCTGCTGTTCTGAAATTTCAGAGCGCTTCGCAAGGACATCCAATGTAGAAAACCAACCAATTGGCTTCCCAGTGTCCTCAGGTTTCCTTAGCTAGGCCAGACATGCTATCTTACTTTTCTTCTACAAGCCAAAAGAGTGAATCCTTTCCTAGTTAACGGCTGTGTGGGACACCCTTCCGGCCGCCTGCGTTTGCTTCGTCTTGGGCCTGACACACCACAGCTGCACAGATGGGAGTTTCTGACAGACACAAGTCATCAGCATGACAGGATGTCAGGCCTGCTTTATTTAAAAATGGGTGGCTCAGGACCTAAGGCAGCCCAGCAAGTGCAGTATGATGGGAAGAGCAGACATCCAAGATGCCCAGTTTTCAAGCGCAGTCACGAAACATTACTTCCAAACAGGCATAGAAGGCTGCTGGGCACAACACACAAAATCAGCATGTTTGTCGTCTAAGAAGAGCTTCCCTACTTTGGGAGCAGGACATCTAGGGAGGACAGGATCCCCAAGGCACCAAAGTGGCTCCACGGCAGTCCTTGAGGATCCCACAACCATATACTTGTAGAGATCAGGGGCAATTGGGCACTTCCCTTCCTGTCCACTGGATGGGAAAGGAGCGCGATTAACCAATGTTGACTAGAGCTCACACTTGGAGCACTAGTCAACTTTGGCCATTGTGACGGTTTCAGGGGTACAGGCTGCAAACTGTTTAGCTTTGTTGCAAACAGCTTGTTGCTAACCCTGGGATTAGGGCTGCAAAAAGAGCGGGAAATCCTGTGCGGGCCCTGTTGCAGTGACTGGCTGGAGTAAGGTTTTGGAGGGAAAAGCTGTCCGGGGATCTGAGTGCTGGAGGGGCTAGAGAAGGAGTTCCCACCAATCAGGCTGGAGGGACAGCAACCTCTGTTAGGAATCTCCAGCAGCATTTTATTGCGGCTAGAGCCAATCAGGGTCAGGGGGATGAGTATAAAGGATCACAGAAGACAGCAGACTATGTCTACATGCTGGGACAAGAGCTGAAATCAGAAGAAGAGCTGAAATCCTGAAGGAGCTGGACCAGAAGTAGATCAGGGGTCTTTTGGCTGGAAGATCTTGGTGGAAGACTTCACTAGCAACTGACCAGACTGGATGATCGGACAAGCAAGGACAGGCCGTGCCTTGTGATCATCTAGGGCCACGTTCTGGTACACTGGCTTGGCTTGAGCTGTGGCCAAGCAAGTCAGAGAGGGAGAGGAACGTGGAGAGGTTTGTCTTTTAAAAGGGGAACTATTTTCCTTTAGAGAAAGGGGTAGCCCCTAGCCTTAAGAGACTTACTGAGTTAAACCTGAGTTAATCCAACAAATACCTGAACCTTATTATCTTCTAGTATTGCTTGTGTATAATAATAAACTTGTTTTTGTTTACTGTTGAAACGCTTGCTACCAGTGTTTTGTGTCCACACTGTAGTATTCACTTGGCCGTTGCACGAACCCAGCATCCTAACAGGGCCAAGCTACTCCTCAGAGAGGGCAGGCACTTACAGGATCGCTGGGCATCGTGACAGCCATTATCCCCCCCTGTGATCGAATACTTACCTTATTTGACCCAGGACCACACCTCTGGGTGCCGCCATTTTGGCTGCAGTGGCCTCTGTGACTCTGTGTGCATCAGCACCATCACCTTGATGATGCTGATGCTCTGCGCATGCACAATCATGTCTACGGTTCTCCAAGGTGACAGCGCGCTTGTGCAGCACCTCAAATGACCCCGGAGTGCCGGAAGGAGCGAATGGTCGCTGGCCGGACACTTGTGGGGTTAGGTAAACGTTGGTTAATATACGGAGCATGACTTTGTGCTTCACACCAAATCAACCATTAGTGAACTTCTGGTGAGGCAGGGCACACTCAGAGGCTGTAACATCCTACTCCATGTGCAGATGCTCTTCACCAAAGGTTGATTAATCATGCGCTATGGGCCGTAGTGCAAACAGGCCTCAGATCCTGCCCAAAAGGCTGTCGGCTACACCTAGGTGCAGAAAAGGGAAAAATATTCACAGCGCTTTTTCTCACGGTCTTCCCACGTGTCACTTTAGCTTGTGCAGGTTGTTATGTAGTAGGGATGCACACTAATTTTTTTTTGCATTCAAAATCGAATATCCAAACATTCGATTCGAACATTTAGAATCCGAATGCAACAAAATCTGATTCAAACTGAATACATCTGAATCTATTTGTTTGAATGTTAGACTCGAATCTGAAGATACGAATGTCGACAACATTCGTACGTTAAACGTATCTGTATGCGTTTCGTACGCATCCCGTTTTACTCCGTATGCATCCCGTTTTCATCCCGTGTTATAAGTGCAAACGCGTACAGATATGTATGAGATACGATGTTTCGAATAGTTCGAACGAATGTTTCAGAACATTCATGGACATCTCTGGTACATAGCACTTCCTTGTGGCCAAACAGCACAAATCTGTTTTCACAGAAATAGAAATTTTCATTTTCATTTCCATTTTATCTGTATACCGCCTTTCCAAAAGAAAATATGCCCAAGGTGGTTTACAGCAAATAGGAAATACTGTATACAATGCAACATGACTGTACTTTTCTTTACATATAAAGGTTTCAGCATTGTCAATGACAATGACACCAAATGTTTTGATGTTTATTCACTACCAAGCCCAATTCAAGGTTTTGACTTTGACTTACAAGGCCCTAAATGACTTGGGCCCCAAATATCTAAAGGAACGCCTTCTCCCATATCAACTTGCCCGTGCCTTAAGATCAAGCGGTGAGGCCCTCCTGGTTGTCCCACCACCTTCAGTAGTGAGGCTGGTGGGCACCCGGGAGAGAGCCTTTTCTGTGATGGCCCCTAGACTATGGAATAGCCTCCCCCTCGAGGTGCGCCAGGCCCCTTCCTTATATATATTCAGGAGGGCGGTGAAGACGCACTTCTTTTCCCTGGCCTTTGGCTGAGCTGATTATATTTCCCACCCAGGCCACACACTATCATTTTAAACATAATGTGTATTGATTTAAAGTTGTTGAATTTTAAAAGTCTTTTAATGTACATTCTGTTTTAATTTGTTGTTTGCAGGTTGTAACCCACCCAGAGACCTTTGGGTATGGGGCGTGATATAAATGTAAATAAATAAATATTTCTGTCATTATTACTGCCATCTTGAATCCAGAATGTTCAAGAGCATTCCAGAGAGTGTCACAAAATACGTAAATTCAAGTACATTCTTCATCTAGAGATGAGAGGAAAAAATTAAAGGGGAAGATACATTATTTAAAAAACTGATAAGAAAATGTATTAAAGGAGAAAGTAAAATTGCAGGAGGGTTATATAGCCAATTAAGTTCTGTTAAAGATGAAGTGGTGGAAGAGTTAAATAATATATGGAGTACAGATATGAGGATTGAAGGAAAGGAAATTAAGAATGAAATAAAATGTATAAAAATAGTAAAGTATAATAATATTAAAAGAGGTAAGAAGGAAAATATTACATAAATGGTATAGAACCCCAGCACAAGCATCGCATTTTTTTAAAAAACATGGATAGTCAAAGAGGTGTTTTTTTCCATATGATTTGGGAATGCCCTATAGTATCTGAATTTTGGAAGAAGATAGAGAAAGAAATTAGTGACATGTTGAATATACAATTTATAATAACAGAGAGAATGGGAGAATTACATATGGAGTTAAATAATCTTCTGGCTATCCAACTGAAGGAGATAGTAGAAGAATTGCTAACATGTGCTCAGAGAGTCCTAGACAAAATGGTCTATTAGTAAATGGTATAATTATGGAATTAATGTGATAGCGGTAGAAATATTGAATAGTTGTACGAATTATATTAGCAATTTGGGGAGGGTTAAAATATGCAAACAAAAATGGATGATTGTTAAAACATATTTAGACTCTAAGCTTAGGAGTGAAAGTGAAAAACTGGTTAGCTTTAATTTTCTCAATGTAGTATTATGAATTCTGCAGCTTTTTCTATGATCCGCATAAGAATTCTGAATTATGTATTACCCTTGGGGGAGGGAGGACTCAAAGCAGTTGTAAAAAATGAATTTAAAAACATTTTTTTAAAAAGTCTGCCACTTATTTTTATCTGCTCTCACATACATAATCTTTGTTCTCCATAACTGATGCAAACATAGGTGAAGACGTTGCTTATGTATTGCTTTGGAAGCGCCTTAGCTGGTAGCTTCTTTCCTTAGTTTCTCCAGTACTTCCTCTGGAGTCAATGATGCCAAAATCTTCACTACTTTTTCTCGAGATTTACCACCCTGTTTAAAACAAGAACAGATTTATTAAAATATGTATGCACATGTCCCCCTGTACACACATTCAAGACTATCACATCCAGGAGTCTCTGGGTATAAAGAAACCATTGTCTTTCTTGTTACCCCATAAAAGAATCTATATATGACAAGGTTTTGTTAACTGCCTTCATGTTCTGTTTCTTCGAGACCCACTATGATCTCAAGTAGATATTCTGGACACATTGGGTGTTCATTTTCAGCAGTTCATGTTGCATCACTTGCAACTTAGGTATTTTGTGACATTCTCTGGAATGCTCTTGAACACTCTGGATTCAAGATGGCAGTAATAATGACAGAAATCAACATCAAAACATTTGGTGTCATTGTTATTGACAATGCTGAAACCTTTATATGTAAAGAAAAGTACAGTCATGTTGCATTGTATATTTCCTATTTGCTGTAAACCGCCTTGGGCAGATTTTCTTTTGGAAAGGCAGTATACAGATAAAATGGAAATGAAAATGAAAATTTATGTTTCTGTGAAAACAGATTTGTGCTGTTTGGCCACTAGGAAGTACTACATACTACAGATGTGCATGAATGTTCTGAAACATTCATTTGAACTATTCGAAACATCGTATCTCATATGTATCTGTACGCGTTTGCACTTATAATACAGGATGAAAACGGGATGCATACGAAATGCATACAGATACGTGTAACATATGAATGTTGTCAACATTTGTATCTTCAGATTCAAATCTAACATTCAAATTTGAGATGCCCATGAGCATTTGGTGGGCCACAGTGTGAGACAGGATGCTGGACTAGATGGGCTGTGGCCTGATCCAGCAGGGCCTCTCTTATGTTCTTATGTTCTTTCAGACATTGGTTAAGTATTCAAAGTGATTTGGGATGGCTGGGGAAATATCCCAAACTATTGTCACTGAGGGCAGAGGTGGGCTCCAACACCCCGGGGCATAATTTTGATACATACTCAGCTTTTAAAATTTTGTATCCTTAAAGGCTGTACAAAACATAGAGTACCAACTGTTCAACAGGAACCAATTATTGCATCTCTCAGGTGCCTACTGAATACCTCCCATTAGGGGCAGGAAAGGGGCTTGGGCAAATAACCAGTTTGTAAGGAATGAACAAGGCCAGAGTGTTTGCAAAAACATAAAAGACTGATAAGCTTCCTTCAAAGGAGTAACTGGCCTGAGTGGACCAACTTGAATTATATCGAACAGTTCTCATTTTGCCTTTACTGCGCACGTCAGAGAAATCTGATGTGTACTTTTCCTCCTTACTTGGAAGGTGTTACTGGGAATATTGTAACTTCTGGCCGGGTTAGGTATAAAAGGTCAGGCTGGAATGTGAGAAGTTGGAAGTTTGTCGTGATGGGGTTTCTGGAAAGCAGGCTTCCTTTGCTGCAGCATAAAAATTAAAGGAAATCTTTTCTCTCCGACCTTTCTGCTTATTGCGAAACTCATAGGGATAGTATTTGCTGAAGGAGCAGCAACTTGCTTTCATAACAATTTGGAGTTTTCCAGACAAGCTAAAACATGAAGCAGCGCCAATGGTTTTTTTAGCCAGTGTTCATTGCCACTAAAGTGGGATTGCGTTACATGTTATCCAAACCAGTTGAGGATCCCAAATCTTTTTCCAGGATACCAAATGCAGACACCTGCTTTCAGTGTTATGCTGCCACCAGCACAAAATGGTTGCTGGGAATTTGTTTTCAATAAACAAACAAATAAAAGCACTGCCTTACTTTCAGTTCTGATGCCCTCTCTTAGTGCCAGCAACCCAGCCAGTCTATGGCATCTCAACTGTCAGCACCCACTATTTAAACACTATCTTAAAAACCATTGTTCATATGAGCTTAGCACATTTTAACCCTGTTTTTAAGTCCAGGTGTAACCACTTTAAGTCTTTTCTTTTTTAAATAAGGAGTATGGAAATGTTTTCAAAAGATAAATAATAGAGCTTCAAGAGGCCAGTATGAACTGCAGCACAAAATATACAAGTCACTGTACCTTCTCCAGCACCACTTCACTCTTCTTCACTTCTAAGACCTTGGAAAGGTACCGGCACAGCTCTGCATTGGCTTCTCCTTCAGATGGGGGTGCAGCAATGGACACGCCCACAGCATCTGCTGCCACATCTACAAAAAAAAAAAAGCATTTTAAGATCTTCCAAATATCACAACATTCTATTAAGGCTCAAGAGCAAAAGAGTCTATCTGGAAATCCGCCTATTGAGATAAAGAGTTCGCGTCTTTACAAAATAAGGCTTTTATATGTGTCTATATGCCATCTATATCCTTTTATAAAATTAAACTATGGAGGAAAAATTAAGACTCCTAAAAGAGACTGGAGTTCGAAAATGCAGCTGCTTCATCAAGACTCTGGAGTCTATCTTTTCTTGTTTAAATGAGTTGATAGACAAATGCTTTTTGGGCTACGCTATACCAAGTACGAATAGGCAGTTATGATATCTTCAAGGGTAGACAGCTTTAATCTTGTGAAAAATGTTGGTCTATGGTATCTAGACTTGAGTTGGTAGCTCCCATGGTAATTTATCATATATTACAGTGATGGGCAACCTTTTGAGCTCGGTGTGTCAAAATTCTCAAGAAAACCTAGCTTAACTCGGGTGCTGTGTCACATCTAGAAATCTCCATAATTTTGTGATATTTGTAGCTCTAGTAAAAAAGTTATATTTTTGATATATGTATTTTATTAAAAGCAAAAACAAATCTTTACATTAGTGACTTCTGTTGAATTTCATTTACTAAATCTTCAATTGAAAGTTGGTATTTTGTATACTTCAAGAACAAGCAAGCACTACACGCCCAGGTGCCAGGGTGACCAGGTGTGTCACCCAAAAGGGCTTGGCGTGTCACCTGTGACATGCGTGTCATAGGTTAGCCATCACTGATATATTATTATTAGGGAAGTGTGACAGGTTGAGATAATGTTGTTACTTCGTAGATATGTGAAGTGTATGTGAAAGCATTCCTAGGCCTTATGGGAGGCATAAGGCAGGAATAAATGAACACGCACTGTATGTTAGGGGAGGGGGGGTCATATGAAGGAGGGCATGAAGTAGGCGGACTGAGTAGATTGTGACTTCATAGTACCCAAAGCCAATGGGGAAGAGAAGAAGGGACCATGCAGCCGAGAGTTAGGGATATAAAGGAGGGTTGCATCCCTCATCTTTGAGTCTCACCTGGGAGTGAAAAAGCTCTGGTGATTCTCCTCTTTATATGAAGATATTTTTTAAAATGTCCTCAGTCTCTGCCTGACTTTATTAAGAGATAAATGATAAGTGCCTCATGGGGTATTCCTTACACTATGAATTTCACAAGTATCACTTGTGATACCACAGAGGGATTATTTGGTGATTTGGGAGTAGCAGTTGTCAAGCTGTGGATGATAAGCAATCTCATTTCTCTTTTTCTTCCCATTCAGGTGCTAAATTGTTGTTTGATGGGGGGGGGCAGGAGGAAGAGAAGAAGAAGAGTCAGCCTTTCTACCCTGCTTTTCTCCCCCATTTAAGGGGACTCAAAGCAGCTGACAAACCTTCTGTTCTTCTCCCCACAACAGAACACCCTGTGAGGCTATGAGAGCTCAGAAGAGAACTGTGGCTAGTTCAAGGTCACCCAGCTGGCTTCATGGGGGAGGGCGGAATCAAACCCGGTATTCCCAGATAAGAGTCTGGCTCCCGAACCGCTAGATCAAACTGTCTCACTATTTTCATTTTCTGAGGTTTTGTTTTACTAGTATCAGTGCCTGTTTATTTGTACAGCACAGCTTCCACAGAATGTTCAAGGCATTCCACCACACAGCAAAACACAAACATTAAGTAATCAGTAAATGGCAAATAAGAAGGAAAATGCTACACCTTGTACAAAGCACGATATAGAAGATATCAGCACTTAAAAATACAACATAATAACATAGCCTCTTTTATGGGACTGATTGCTGCCTTTCTTCATTGACAGCATCCGTTAATCCCAAAAAGTACCTTTGCACTGACGGTTCCAAGAGACCTGCTAACTGACTGGATCCAAGTCCTGTTAGGAGTCCCTTCCAGGGTGGAGGAACTACTAGATGGAGGTTTTAGAGCTTAACCATTCCAACATACCTGTTACAGCATTTTGTTTAGATCCAGGCTTGGCATGAATAGAGATGGTAATGGAGCCGCTTTTGTCAGTTGCCACAGGACCAGAAGGGGAAGAAGATTTTACATCATCCTTAATTTGTGTCTTTCCCTGCAATGAGGAAAAATAACCAGTGTGATCAGTCTGAAAGCAAAGACAGGTAACCAGAAGCATTTTTAGGTGTGAGGGGAGAAGGGTATGCCTTGACTTTTCATTTAACCATTTTAAGGTTGCTGCTCTTACAGTGATTTGAACTGCATGGGCCTGTTCACACTTGGCTTTTTTCTGGAGTATATCTCAGGATAGGGGTGTGTGGCCCACATGCTAATGCAAACTCTGGTAGGCCTCACTTTGGGCCTGCTGTAACCTGCACTAGCATGTAGACAGCAGGACCCTATTCCAGAATAAATTCAAGTGTAAATAGGACCCATGTTTCAATATCTATTTTTAAATATGAAGTCTTTGCTGTTCATGCAGACCTCAAAGAAAAGCTACAGATACGGAAGCCAGCTCAAAGGCTGTGGTCACACCTAAGGTTTAATCCAGTTTCAGTCCACTTTCAGAGCGAGAGAACACATCAGGAAAGTGACCAGCAATTTTCTTTCCACATTATCTATTCCAAAGGTGAATTTGCTGAGTTATTTAACACTGAGAGAAAAGAGCTTGTCACTTTGATGATGTATTCTCTCACCCTGAAAGTGGACTGAAGCTGGATTAAACCTTGACTGTGTTCACACCTGTTTAATCCAGCTTCAGCCCACCTTCAGAGAGAGAGAACCCATCAGCAAAGTGACCAGTAATTTTCTTTCCACATTATCTATCCCAAAGGTGAATTTTCTGAGTTATTTAACACTGAAAGCAAACAAGCTTCCCCCTTTGCTGACGTATTCTCACCCTGAAAGTGGACTGAAACTGGATTAAGATTGAATGCTGCCTGAGACAGTAGTGTGTGGCCCTCGTGTTTTCATCCCACCTCTAACCTAGAACGTTCACGAGAGGAGGAGGGGCAGATAGGCGTGTAAACGATCCCGCCTGCGAACCGTATAATACTGAGGCGACTCGGAAACGCCTTCACCCCCCACCCCCACCTCGATTTTCTTTTTTGAACAAGCTTGACCAGGCAGGCAGCCAAGAATCCGGCATTTCTGACCCGCAGGGACCAGCTCCAGCCCAGCCCAGCCGGCATCTGACCTTCTTGGGCATCACTGCCCCTCCGCTTCCGCCCAGGCGGCCGCTCACACCTGCGGCACCGACGGCAGATCGGAGGAGGGGCAACCTCAGCATCGCCTGCCGCTCACTTCCGCTTCCGGCCACGACAGTCAGAGACACACACACAAAAAAAAACCACCCCTTTTTTCACAGAGATAAGAAAAAGTATAGAGGCGCTCCAACCTCAAGCCAGTTTGGTCTAGTGGTTAGGGAGCCGGACTCTTATCTGGGAGTAACGGGTTCGATTCCGCCCTCTCCCATGAAGCCAGCTGGGTGACCTTGGGCTAGTCACAGCTCTCTTCTGAGCTCTCACAGCCCCACCTACCCTCGCAATGTGTTCTCTTGTGCGGAAAAGAACAGGTTTGTCAGCTGCTTTGAGTCCCCTTAAATGGGTGAGAAAGGTGGAGTAGAAAAGACAACTCTTCTTCTTAAGGACCCCATTTGTACCCACAAGCACCAGCGAAATCCCAATTTAATGGGGTCTTCAGGCCTTAAATCCAGATTAGTGGTAAGCCCCTTTAATGGTGTCTTCAATCCATACTTCTGCTGTGCAGACTGGATTAGAGGCCACACTTCTGCATCCATACCGGGGCAATGGGGTCTGGGGGCAGGCCTAGAGGCCGCCATTTGCATTGGGTTGCTTCTGGTCCATGTCCTTCATAGCAGCTAGATATAGGCAGCTACAAAGCCATGTTTCTCCACTGTAACTGGAAATGACCCCAACTGATAACTACACAGGCCAATTGGGCCATACCACTGGCAGATGTTCCTACTCAGGCCTACGGGCCTAACTGAAGCCTCAGGATGGGTGCTATGTCATCTGCATGACAGCCCTGTGTAACACCCATTGCCATTGGGTGATGTATGGGGCCCTCACCAAAATGTGGATCTTCTAGGACAGTGGTCGGCAAACTCATTAGTCAAAAGAGCCAAATATCAACAGTACAGTGATTGAAATTGCTTTTGAGAGCCAAACTTTTAAAACTTGAGCTATATAGTTAGGTACACTGTTATTAACTTAATTAGGGTACTCCTAACCTGGAAGAGCCACACTCAAGGGGCCAAAGAGCCATGGTTTGCCTACCCCTGTTCTAGGACCAGATTAAACGAGGACTGGATTTCAAGCTGTGCATTAATGTATTCTGGAAATCCCCAAATAGTTATGCGGCTTGCTGCCAGGACTGTGGGGAAATATTTGAAATAAATGAGGTCTCCACACTCTGTCTGTGTAACTGGAAATGAAGTGCCATTTCCTTCCTTCCAGCAGGGAAGGAAAAGTTTACATAGTTTTATTTGCATTATTGGCCCAAAGGAAAACAGCTCATTATGTAGAGCAAAATGATCGTTATCTGAGCAAAGAGATCACAGGGTAGTGGACTCAGGTGAAAAGGAAATAGATGTAATACTGTATCAGCTGACAATGCAGTTCATAATGCGACAGAACCAGGGGTGAGCAGAAGAGATCTGGCTCTGTCCCAAACTAATGCGGGTCAACTGGTCTCTGTCTCCAGGAAAAGTAAAACCCATATAGAACTTCTACAAGCAAAGCGTTCAAACTGGCATATCTTGTCACTAAACCATATGAAATGTAGGTTAAGTTCTAGCTGAGCATTTTGGAGCTGAATTCCCTCAGGTTCAGCTCCAGATCAATTCAGCAAGCATCTTAACAGCACGATGCAAAGCTTGAACTAGGGCAAGGCCTTCACTGTGATGTTGTCCCTGTCATTGTCCATGAGACCACACACAGTGGCAACTGATTGGGCTACGAACTACACCTTAGGGCCAAAGACGGAGCCTTTCTAGCATAGGAAAAGGCTGCCCCATGATGGGATCCTCTGGATCTAAATGATGTTTGGAGCTCAGCCAGTATTCCATAGCCCTGGTGGGAGCTGCATCAGTCAACTGACTGACTGCATTTAGATTCCCTCCTCCAGCTTTCACATGCAAGGTTGGACTTGATGACACTAGAGGTCCCTTCCAACTCTATGATTCTATATTGCAACTGGAGAGGCTGGCTTAGGCATCCATAAGTCCAAGAAAGAAGTTTCAAGATTCCTTAGAATTGAGCAAGTATCTGTAATAAACCAATAACATACTGCCAGGCTGCTCTAGATTACTCTGGGTAAGTATCTTCAGAAATTTACTTATAACATAGTTCATACATAACTATGTGTAAAGCATTCTCTGTTTTTAGTAAAGTGCATATCCAGGACCAAAGAAAATGGTTTCCACTTTGTATTTTAAGAACAGCTTCATACAACTGACTTCTGAACATTATTTTCTGGTACACAATGAAACTGATTTAAATTTATATACAGCGTATAAGCTACAATTCTAGATGCACCTTCTATCAACCTTAATTTTGCGTTTCTTCATAAATTCTTTTTTTTTACTTTCAGAGAATGCAAATTCAGTGGAATATGTTGTATATTACAGTCATACTAGCCAGAGATGATGCACCCATCTGCAACAGGCATATTCTTTTTAGAAAGAAATACAAATATTCTGCTCCAACTTCCAAGGAGTACATTTAAAGTAATCAAGTTAAATACCTATGGACAGATAGTATTTTAGTTCAAAAACAATTTGTCTGCATACTGTCACTGGAAGTAGTGAACACCAGTCTTAGTACATTCCATGTACAATACTTCAGTATCATAACACATTTGAGATAATGTTATTTACAAAGTTTCACAGTATTCCATCTTTCCATTCAGTCCATTTCAATCCAAAGTTTTGCTCCATCTCAGTTATTTGAAGTTACGTGTAAAATATTATTTCTGGAATTTGTCCGTCTTCTATTGATGTACCATTGTTGTTACCCGGTGAACTAAAAAAGAAAAAGCACGTTTTGCTCGATGTGGGAGACTCATGGATAACTTTCTTCAGTCCCTTTGTGCCATAATGGGAATCAGGACCCTAAAATAAATAAATGAGCATTTTAGATGGAAAATAATTTAAACACCCCTCCAAAAAATAATCACCCAAGACACGTATAATGCTCTCTAAGAAAAAATTACAATGAAACACAAACTACAGTGCATAGATTCTAAGTTTTTAATTATCTTTTTGGATGAGGTAAGTAAAAATTCAGAGAGAATAAACAGGGCACAGTGCTTTATTGTGTATTTATAATGGCTAGACGTAAAACATCTTACTTTTAGTGTGGCGCACGCAGTATAACACACAGTTGGTAGGATCTCTATAGGCTCTTTGAACATAACTCGGAAGGTGTTGGCAGTTCCATCACAACTAAATCCAGTGTCATTCTGCCCTAATGTCTGGTTTTTCTCATATTCAATTATCTGCAGTAAGGGACAAAGGACAGGAAGAAATCTGTAATTTTTCTTTTTTTAAAAATCCCAAATACCTGGTTAAGGCAGCTACAGCTCAATATCTGCTGATTCTGTTGGTCCTTCTTCGACTGTAACCTTTGTTAAAACTGATCTGCAAAGATAGCTAATTGCTAAGATTGCAGCAGATAACACGTGGAGATGACATTCACAGATACGAGAGCAGACAATAGCAATTAGCTATCTCTGCAAATCAGTTTTAACAACCTTAGCCTGGAACATCAACAAGAAATATTGTCACAACTGGTCTGTAATCTACATACCAACCGAGCAGAGGAAGCATGTTGTATGTGCCTGTGTTGTACATATGGACCTCATCCCCAAATGTTCTACCTCCCCAATTTATGTTACCTTCCTGTCTTCCTTCCTATCTATGCTGTTGTATTGCTTGGCTGAGGTGCCCTAATAGTTCTGTGACTCCCAAGGTTCTACCTTTCCCAAGGCCCTCTAAAAGTATCCCATCAAGACCTCCTACAAAACAGTGAGGAGTTTAGAGCTTCATGAAATACACTCTCTTAGTCATGAAGTGGCAGTGATAACCAATGGCTTCAAAAACTGCCTGAGATAGAATTCTGCTCCTTTTGGTAGGAAGTTCTGTGGGAGAAAGCAAGAGCAAATGTATTCATAACGACAATAAATAACTAGCACACAGCAGAGAAACCTGAAATGAATGCTAGTGGCACCTTTCAAAGGAAGTAGTATGTGTAGGCTGCAGACAAGTAGCTAAAAGATAACGTGACTTACATTAGTTTGATTCCCAGGACAATCATCCCCGTGTGATGCCACGGTTGAATTCCCATAAATGCCACAAAGAAGTACATAACAGGGAGCCATATCATCCTACTAGCTGGCATTTCCAACTGATGTGAATCCAAGGAGAAGATCCCTCTCTCCAGCCTAGTCAAGTCAGTGCAGTGGTTTTCAACCTTCCTAATACCGCGACCCCTTAATGGAGTTCCTCATGTTGTGAAGACCCCCAACCACAGGGGCGGAGCAGCTGGGAGATGGGAGGGAAGGGTGGTGGGAGACTCGTCATGACCCCTCTGAAAGGGTAATTCGACCACCAAAGGGGTCCCGACCCCCAGGTTGAGAACCACTGAGTTAGTGAAATATGATGTACCATATATTCCGGCGTATAAGACGACCATCAACTTTCCAGTTAAAATACAGAGTTTGGGATATACTCGCCATATAAGACGACGACCCCTGGAGTATAAGATGACCCCCGACTTTTGAGAAGATTTTCCTGGGTTAAAAAGTAGTTTTATACGCCAGAATATACAGTATTTTGGTTTCTAGAGAAAATACAACACTTTTTGTACAGTGAGAAAATGATGTTACCTGAATATTAACTTGGTAATCAGTAGGCCCATGAATGGAGCCATACAGCCCAAATCCCACTATTGAAATTCTTCTGTTAACTGTAAACCTTAGAAAGAAAGGACAGAGGAAAGTCAGCATGTCTGAAAAGTAAAGAGAAATGCTGAACTATTAACCCATTTGATATATCACAGGAAACTGAAATCCTCCATCTCTAAATCTCAATGGTCTTGCACACTAGATTCAGAAGAACTTTTGAAGAGGTTCTAAGGAGGAGATGAAGACACATCCCTTCCTGGGCATCTTGTACAAGAACAATGGTGGAAGGCTTGCTGTGGTTCATGTTCTTATAATGCAAGGCTAACTACCACCTTTTTTTAGTTCTGACAGCAAAAGTGGCAGAAGGGTACAGAATGTGGACAGAGTGGATAGAAACTTCTTCTTCTGAAAATGTCATACTCTAAGGGTAACCCACTGAAACTGAATCTAGGAAGCGCAAGGATACACAAAAAGGATTGTTTTCCATAACACATGTGGTTAAACTTTGAAATTTTCTAATATCAGATGTGGTGTTGGTCACTCGTTTGGATGGTTTCAAAATGGGTTTGGACAAGCTCACAATAACTAGGGCTATTAATGTGCACTAGCCCTGAAGGCTATGTGACTTCCATTGACAGAAGGCCAGCTGCTGAGACACTGTGAGCAGGCAAAGCGTGGACTTATGCCTTGCTTGTGGGCTAATCTATGCAACGGTGGCAGCAAGCTGCTGGGCTACACTGACCTCTTATGCCATTTCTTATGCCTCTAAAGGCCATTTGCAGGGAGTCGAGAGCAGGTGAAAGTTTTGCTTTTGTCTTCTGCTTGAGACGTCCAGAAGCAATTGGTGGGCTACTGTAGGAGGCAGGATGCCAGACTAGATGGGCTGTGGCCCAATCCAGCAGGACCCTTCTCATGTTCTTACTGTGACTTTTTACTGCTGTTTTCTGCCTCAGGAGTCTGGACTAATGCTTAGGCTCTACATAGTAAAGAAGAAAGCAAAAATATTACCTTGAAAAAGGGAATTTTTAAAAAAATCCCTGGGCTTAACCTCCTGAATTTATAACAGGAGATTATATGTTTTCCTCAGTCTGAGATCCAAGAAATCATCTCAGTCTATGGGTGTTTTCCCACCGTGCTTCTTTAATCTGGATCTAAGAAGATCCGGATCTAAGGAATGGGTACATTCCTTAATCCGGATGTAGTAGATCTGGATTAAAGGAAGCACCCAAAGCGTTTCCACAGGAAGTGTAGCACCCATTAGCAATGGGTGAAAACCTCCCTGCCATGGAAACACCTTTACACCCATGTGGGGAATCCAGATCGACCCCCAAGGGGTCTGCCCGTCACCCCAAGTGTTTCGGGGGACCAGGGGGTGCACTCTCCAAAGTCCCTTCGAAGAGATCAGCGCAGACTTTGGAGACGCTCCGGAGTCCCTTCGGAACGTCTCCAAAATCAGCGAAAATAGCCCTGGAGCGTCCGCGATGTCAGCGGGAAATAGCTCTGGAGCGCCTTCGAAGTCTGTGCTGATCTTCGGAGAGACTGGCGGCGAGACTCTGGAGCCTTTGCTGATGGCTTCGAAGGGATTTCGGAGGGAAGTCCGCGCAATCTGCGCTAACAGCGAACAGACCGTGCTGACAGCTCCGGAGCCTCTCCGAAGTCTTTGCCAATCTCTTCGAAGTGACTTCGTAGTCATTTTGGAATTATTTCGAAATAACTCCGAAATCACTTTAAAGCTGGGATTTCAGAGCTCCCCCCCCCACCCCATGGGTGCATCCCCTCCCCCTAGCCTCCTCTAGACCCCATTGCCTGTTTCTCGTGGAAACAGGCTCCCTTTAATCCAGATTTTCTGGCTGAAGACCCCATTGTAGACCCCATTAAATCCCGATTAAAGGCTGAGATGTACCCATATGATCTAGATTTCCCCAGTGGCGGTAGAAACAAATGTGTCCCAAATGGGTGCCGTGGTGGAAATGGGGTCATCCGGCTCACACCGAAATGGGTCCTTAATGGGTGCAAAAATGGGTACTAACTGACCGTGGAAAAACACCCTATGTGTGCATTTACAAGAAAGGAAGGGTGAACAACTGGATGTTCCATGCTGTTCATGTTAGTGACTGTCGCTTTCTCTGTGTGTACATAAATACACATTTCCTGGAGAATGAATGGATGGGGTCAGCAGAACTTGTTGGCAGGAACTCCCCAGTTCGCCTACACCAAAAGGTCCCTTCCAGGCTACCCATCTGTCACTGAATATGCAAACATGCATACGTGCAGATGCACAAAGACACTCAGCCTGAGCTTTCATGGGCAGCCACTGAGTTGTTAACCAAGCAATAACAATTTTGAAGACCTCTGCCAAATGCCATCCAAGTTCTTCTGAAAACTGGGCAGCAATACCTGATTCGATCACTTGTTCCACTGTAACCCCACCGACTCTCCACTTGCTGAAATCGATTTATGCTGCACTCCTTTCCTCTAAGGCAACATCTTGGTCGGTCAATATAGTCAACTCTAGGTTTAGGGTTGACTGTAAAATGCAGAAAGAGATTGACTACTTCCCGGTCTGACAAAATTCCAGACTGAGCAGGACCTGGAAAGGAAAACGATGCAACTTAGCTGAATATAACCTATAGCGGGAGGCAAGTTTGAAGTATTTTCAAACAAATGACACTATAAACCTATTTCATTCAGACTACTCCACTGCTAGACTGCAGTTGTTCAACTGTGCATAAAACAAAAAATCAAAACTGACCTTACCCCAAATGCTAAGGATACTGACAGATTATACATCCACACAGCCCACACAATGCATAATGGTTTGTGGTTCATTATTGTCCATTAGTATCATCTGCAGACAGGCAGGTTTCAGTGTCCATCCCAGGTAGATGGAAGAAGGCAATACCATCCATATGTTTTTGTGCTGAACTTGATGTTAGTGTTGAGAACTATTTGTGCTAGTAGGCAATTTTGATTTTCATCAGAGATTAACTGTTCTTCACATAGTCCATAAATAACAATATGCATGCTGCCAAACTTATACTGCAATAGGTTTAAACAGGATGAGTAATTATGCTGGTTTGCATACTGCAAACACACAGAGTACCATTTTAGCAACATGAGTCATCAAATAGGTAGAAACTGTAGCTTAGTTTATATTTGGTTTTCAAACAAGAGACAGCATGTTAAATATTAAATGCAAAGTTGCACAATGTACAATATTACACGAAAAATTAGATACATTTTTGTAAAAACTTAAACTTCTAGAGTTTATATAAGAATTTTACAGGTATTCTTCCTTCAGTTCTCTCTCTTATGCAGAGAGAGGCATAGCTAAGTCCCCAACTACAAAGGACACTCATCAGCTATAATATGGGGATCCCTTATGGAGATTTGAACTCCTGGGCTGATGCACATGTGGATGTTCCATAAGGGAATAGGAACACCTTCTCCCATATCGACCTGCCAGTGCCTTAAGATCTGGAGGGGAGGCCCTCGTGGCTGTTCCGCCACCTTCAGAAGTGAGGATGCTGGGCAGCCGGGAGAGGGCCTTCTCAGTAATGGCCCCCAGGCTATGGAAGAGTCTCCCCCTTGAGGTGCATCAGGCTTTTTCTCTGATTAGGTTCATGAAGGCTGAGGCCTTCAGCTAAATGTTGGTTATGTTTGCCCCTCACTGCCAAAGCTACTGCTTTAAATGATATTTAAATGATATTGTGCTGTTTTTTAATGTGTTGGTTTTAAATTTTAATATTGTTTCTTTTGATATGCTGCATTTTAAAAGTTGTTACCTGCCCTGAGTCCTCTGGGTATAGGGTAGGATATATATATATATATCCTATATGTAGGATATATAATAGAACTCGGAACACAGGCTGTGGACACCTGATGAGCTGCAAATACAGCGAAACTGGTCATGTTCTGCCTGGGCCAGTGGCAGTCATGCAATGTAATTAAGAAACTTTGTATTTCCACAGAAATATAAATATGTGATAAGCTTGGCACACTGAGCCAACCACTGAATCTTCGTTCCTTATCCAATGACATAAATTATTTTAATGGTATAATTCCAAGCTTGTCTTCTCGAAAGCAAACTCGACTGAATTAAATTAAGGTTGCGCCAAATTAAGGCCTGCAAACTTGTATGTTAAAAACTGTTATCTGGGTCCTGTCACTATCCTCATAGACAAAGCTAGGGATTATAGGTTCATGAGGCACACGTATTATCCATTTTGTAACTCTACAATGCTGCTGTTTACTAAGGCCAATGAATAAAGATTATGAAAGTAATTATTATTATTGGCAACCAAACAGTACATGAAGATATGCAGTCTCAGCTTCCATGGGCAGTGACTAAGTTGCTCACTGAGGAACTATATTACATTTTGGAAATATAATAGACAAAGTAACTGACATCTGGATGCAGCCCCTGTATTTACACTGTACTTCTGCATGCTGGGAAAAATTAAATAAAATCTATATTCTAAAACATGCAGAGGAATAAAACAGTCAGTTTCTCTCTTTCTGCTCTCATGTTTAAGGATCTATGCAATTTCCCCACAAACATGACGCAAGCCACTAAGTTACCTGCTGCAAACTCTTCAATTGTCATCAGCGGAAAACGGATTAAGGAGAGCGCTTTGCCGAGAACCTTCTGCTTATTTGCAGATGTGACTGGTAGCTGCTCCCTTTGGCATTCTGCTTCTGCCCAGCGTACAACAGCTCCAAAGAGCCGACTTTCTCGAATGCTGAGCGTATCCCTTTCCAATACTGCACACAATGTGTCTGAAGGAAACAAATCAAATTACTTGCAAATTCAATTTTTTTGGGGGGGGGGTACTACAGAGATCTGTAGTTTTAGCATAAGTAACACAAGATTGTTCTAGATGCCCAGGCCAGGACAAGGCAGAGATGAGTAATGTATCGTATTTCTACAAAGGAGGAACGTCGACTTACTAAATCTATACAACAGTTCTTCCTTGCTGCTGCCCACGACTCAGTCACCCCTTAGAAGCAAAGGGGCAGGGGAGACAAGTGGCCAGCCAATTAGATACCAGATAACCACGCTTCTCCTTGTACTGTATGTTGTATGTTTGACAAAGGTTGTAATCTGACACCATTCTTCAGGCACCAGGGATACACACATAGGAACCAGGGATCTCATACACACATGCATATTCTTGTTGCACGGAAATACAGGAGGAAGAGGGGGGCAAGAGGGCGTGGCTTAGCAGTGTTCCGTACCTGCTGTGCCAGATGAGGCATTGTGAGATGTCTGTTCCCGACACAGTTCCCAGGTAATCGGTGAAAATGGCCAGCTGCTTGACTTGGCAAACAGTCATCTTTGTGGCCTTACATCATGCCATGCAGCCATTAAGTGGCATACAGGGCGCTCCCACCCTCTGATAGTCATATGATCACGCCCTAAATGAGCGGAGCACTTTTATTTCAGCATTCACACTTACAAATGATTAGACGTTCAGCAGGAAAGGGTTCTAAATTAAATATGCATAAGTTCAGGCTGCAAAACCTATTAATAACCCTTCCGTCCTAAAATGGCCATTGAACTGAAATAACTTGCTCTTCTTTGATGGCTGAATACGCAGGCAGTTGGTTGACAAATTGTATAAATAATGTGTGCCATGGAAGGTAATGCTATTAAATTATGGAGGCTACTTACCTATATCAATATCTGTGAAGCCTTCTGCACTTATGGCATCCATAGTACTCTTATCTATGGTGTCAAGACAAAGACTAGCCAGCTGTGGTTCATCAAATAAGCGAGCCTATGCCAAGAGATTTGCTTAGAATAATTATGCTGATCATCACTGCAGACTTGAGAGCTAGCAGAAATACTTCTTTAAAAAAATTAACTTTATTCTGTAATTAACTGCACATAACAAAATTTAACTTTACAAATAACTCACAATCAGGAAAGGGAAACCAAATAGTATTATCTGGCAATTACTATTATTGTACAATAAACATAACTGAGAGCTATAAATCTAGGCTATTTTAATACGAAGTCTATAAGCACATTCTGTGCTTATTTGATTCAAATGGGTTATCAATGGATTCCAAATGTCACAATAAGAACAGTGTTCTTTTCTGCCCATGGATTGATTTTGTACTGGGATGTAATTATCTTTGTGACTGCATAATCCCATACTTTTCTGTATCAGGTTGCGAGATTTAAAGTAATGTGTTGCTTCCAATTTTTGGCTATGACATATTTGGTCATATGTAATAGTGCTTTTAGGCATACTAATATCAGGTAAAAGGAGAGGATAACTATTTCTGGTTTAAGTGGTCTCTGATTTCTCTTTCTCGTAGAGTCCAGAATTCTTTTACCATTGGCAGGACCACCATAGATGGTGCTATGTTCCAATTTCATTAAAGATGTGCTAACTTCCTGTGGAGTAGCCTGGTGATATACAACTAATCCAGACTGGAGGAGCATACAACTTGGTAAGGATTTTCAAACTGAACTCTCTATTGTAGAAAAAGTTTCCACAGAGATGTTTATTATTCCAAATCGCTATCCATTGTTCTTACAAGGGTTTAGTAAAAAAAAAAAAATCAACTGCCCAGGAATTTTTGAAGTGTGTAAGGTCTATATTTTCTAAATCTGTCAATCATGTGTATATGAGTGTTGCTAACCCTTTTGGAAATGTTAGAAAATGAGAAAAGCTGGATTCAAAGTCTATAGTCTCTTTCTCTGTTTAATGAAAGCAGGTGAGGATAGCATATCAGTGCCCTATTTAGGAACTAGGTGTTTTCACACGGAATCAAGAACGGAGTCTATGATCTCGCCTTTCAATCAGTGGATTTCTATGTCAAAGAAATCTCAGTTATATAGACCCTTTTTTTGTGTTTCTGTCTAACTCGCGTCTAGCTTTCTGAAGAGATCGATAACTGTGTTTAGAGGAAGCCTATATTTTGCTTCCAATTTTTTTAATTTCATCCAGCAGTTTCTGCTGAGTGTGAAGTCTGTGTTTGTTTATCCAAGAGGATTGAGAGATACGTATTCCACGAACAGTGGGTATCATAGCATCCCATAAATTTGCTGCGGAAATCTCTAGTGAAGCATTTAATTTAAAATACTGTTTTATTTCTGAGACAATTAGATCCTTAGTGGATTGTTTTTGTAGTATAATATTTATTTATTTCTTTTAAAAAATATTTATATCCCACCCCATATATGGTCTAATCTACATAGCTAGTAGAAATGCTTATCATAAAAACAAAAACAGATTTTTGCTGAAGCTCAAGTTTGTGTTATTGCTTTAACGTTTAAGATTTAAAGAACTATATCTTGATATAATTATATACAAGTTGTAGATGATCAGTCCCAATTTAAGTGAGATTTAAAAATAGGGTTCAGCCCTGGTTTCAGATTTTAAATACTTATACAGAAAGTGCATCAGCCCTGGGACCCATTAGTAGGAACCTACACGTGTTATATCCAAAGCCCCACTAAGTCTAATGGAGGTTAATGATCTACAAGAGGGTCCAGACCCTCTTAAACAAAGCCAGTGCTCAGACATGGGAGAGTGTCTATATTGGGGCCCTGAAGGAGGAAGGAATGCTTACCTGGCTGCCCCTATGTTGACCTGCGTCTCCTAGGCTCTTGGGACCCTGTAGGGGTAGTGCAAAGCTCTGTTGTGAGATGCAATGCAGACATCAAACTGCAACAAGCCTCCCATGCAGGCCCTGAAAATGTGTTTACTTGAGACACCAGTTGTGCTTTCTGGGACTTGCACAGGAAGCTCCAAAAGATCCACTGGAGCACATCACAGTTTGACGACACCATTGTGCACCACACAACAAAGAGATCAACACAGGTGCACTCAGGTAAGCACCCCTCCCGGCAAAGGTATCTGTCTGTGCCTAAACACCAGGTTCCACTGTGAGAGCAGGCAGTTGTTTCAAATTACTCAAAACAGCGTTTTGCACACCTCTTGCTGCAATGCTACTTTCCGTTAGTGGTCTGGGCAGTATCAACTACGGATGTGCACAAATATTCGAAACATTCGAAAGTCATTCAAATTCAAATCAAATGTCTTAGAAATTCCAATTTAAACATCTGAACAAATTTCCAATCTATTCGCTCGAATTATTCGGTCATTTGTATGTGTATGGATACGTACACGAAGCATACTAGCCTGTATGCATCTTTCCCACATCTGTACAAATCCTGGATGCGTACGGAATAAATGCAGGATGCATACAGATGCATACGGGCACATACAAATGTATGTGCAAATTGGAACCAAAAAATCGCACAAATAGATTAGAATGTATTTGATTTAAGGTGAATGTGAATACATTCGAATTTTAAAGGTTCAGATCAATTTGAATTTTTGGGTATTCGATTTGAATCAAATCCTGAAAACTGCATTCGGGCACACCCTAGTATCAACCATTTCAATGATAAGGCTTAGGTTAAAAATTGTGAACATGAGCAGAGAGGGTTTAGTTTGATTTTAACAGCAAAAACTGGAATCCACACGTTTCCTGACAAGAGTGGGCAATTTTATCTTCGCCTAATTTCCCGGATACAATAAATGCCAAATTTAAGAACTATGTTCCTGCTTCATTGGCCAAGTACCTCCTGAAACCATACATTGAAATTCCCAACTACGCTCAAGGAAGCCCAGAGTGGAATCAATCTGAATAAACAATCCAACTTTTTTTTAAAAAATCATTTCAACTCCATTTAACTGTGGCTTTAAATAGTTATAGTCAGTCCTCAGATCTTTAAGAGTTATGCTGCAAATAGTCAGTCAGTGGCTCTTCCTCAACTGGGCATAAAATCACAGATGGGATGCTGAGGAACCATAAAGTCATCAGGCTCACAGTGCACTTCAATTCTTTAACACAGAGTTTGACAAATCGTTAGAATTAAGCCACATACAAACACTCCCTAAATGAGCTAAACTTAAAGATAAGGCAAATTTTCAAGAAAGGTTTCTGAAGAAGAAAAAAAATCCCAGGAAACGTGTATTTTAATTATTATTTTGTATTTATAGAAGCAAAGATTTCTGTGTTGATACAAATGTGATTTATGAGCAAATATAAATGGCACAACTCAAATCTGTACATTGGACAGAATAACCAAACTTCCCTAAATACAAATCTAGGCCTTAGTCAGCCAGTTAGTCAACGGGTTACCTGAGTAAGAAGCATAAAGGCATTATCCGGTCGAAGATGCTTAGTGAGAAAATCCACACAATGTGCTTCAAGGGCTGGGACAGCATACTTCTTCGCTGTGTAGAGAGTGGTCATAACTGTTTCAGGCCCAATTTGAACTTCATCCGAGTACAAAAACCTATGGATTAAAGAAAACTTACATAATACGATATGTATGATATACACTTAAGTACCTTTTCTTTTTATAACTGATACGGATGACTGAAAAACTTTCTGTCTGAAAATGAAACAGTATAATCAAAATATAAAGTAGTGCCTTATATTTGAAAGACCCGAAATACAACCTTGTTAGAGAAATGCCTGAAAAGAATACTGATGGCACCTGAAGCAACCAAGGAAATGCATAGGACTACACACCAACACGGAAAAGAACCAGACAAATTTGTGAGATTTGATATTACGTCCACAGCCCAGAAGTGCTGTAGGCATTATTTATTTGTTCCATGAATTATCCAGGCCTTCCTTTAAGAAGTTTAAGATATCAGATGCAACTTTCCCTCTTCTTTAGATTCTTAGCAATACTGTGAAATACAGTGACAAGCCCAAGGTCATCAAGTGAACTTCAAGTGAACTTTAAGTGTGGATTTAGGTCCTGGCCTACCAGACACTTCAGTCACTACGCTATGCTGATTCTCATGACATACTAGTAGGTCAGTTCAAAACCAAACCAAAAATTAAAAGGGAACCAAACATTTTTAAGCTACAGAAGATTAAATCAAGTATCCTGAAAGTGGACAGGATTTCCCAAACTGCAGAGCAACAGAATACAGTTTGTGTCTGGCAGCCCAGTATGTAAAAGAGCAGAAGGCCAGAATGGGAGAAGAAAGACGTTTTTAAAACCTACTTCTACTTTATGCTGAACCATAAAATATAGTCTCATAATTGATTCCTTTAAACAATTATGCCTATTGCTGAGCTGTGAGTCTCTCAAAATCCTGATACTCTTAGTTTTTCAGTGTGTTTTGCACCAATCGACTGATAAACTTACCGTAAACATTTACAGGCTTCAATACCTATTAAAAAGAAAAATACCAAACTTTGGTGGCTTCCTTCACTTATAAAACCAGCAAAGAGTTTACGTGCAAAAAATGAACAAGAAATTCCACATTCCTAGAACGGTGGGTGAAAGAACTTAATGACAAAAAAATAACCAGATCCCCATTCTGTTCAAAATCCTTACTGAATGGTTCTATTCTATAGAAACTGACTAGACTGAAGGCTTTACTTATGCATCAGATATCTCAGCCAGGTAATTTCCCCTTGCCTTCCAAAAGCTGCAAATAATTCAGGCTCAAAATTACAGTTTCATTTTGGAGCAAGGAAGATATCAGATAAAAGCAGCAGGGGCTGACCGTCACATGACCCCCAAAACTTCTATATGAGTCTCCTGAAGATCTGCCTTAGCACTTCTTACTGTTTCATGGTTTGTGGAACTTCATGCAACTAGAACACCTGAATTTTGGATTGCCAACTTTGATTCTCTGATACAAATGCAGGAAGGTAAATAGCAAATGCAACAGTAAGTTCTCCTTTGAACAACTTTTTATAATACACTAATGCATGTTCTTATTTACAGGATGTTACTGTTCTTATGCATACAGTTGAATTTCTATTGTTGAATATATTCAGGAAAAAAACCAAACTTATTTTACGTAATTAAAAAAACTCATTTCATTGTGTTTTACTTCATTTGCTCATCACTTTGAGACTTTGGTGTAAAGTGGTATAAACATAAATAAATAACAATTGCAAAATTGTAGCAAGACCTAGAGTGCAGAGTTATTTCAGTGGCTAAAAAAAAAAGCTTTCATACTCCTGGTTACAATGTTCTTTTCCTAGCAACTATAATCTCGGTTTTGTTTTCAGTTAATTACAAAGTTAGCATGTCTCCTTTCAATTCAAATCTATGATGCAGTCATATTCCTCAATTTGGCTTGCATTTACATCACCTATTTCTGTAAAAACTACATTTGTGGTTACAGATGAGTAGGGACTACCTGAAAGGACTGGCACAGATGGGATGAAATATTATCCTTTCCTACTTTGCATCCAGTGTGGAAAGCTAAACAGACCCTTAGAAGAGGCGAGCCACTTTTCCCTGTGTATCACAGAAAGAACTGGGGAAATGAATAATAGAATTTGCTTCCACAAGGCTACAGAATCCAGCTTTAAAGGTATTAAACTAGTCATTCTTTAATATTGCAAGTTTTAAAAACAAAATTACGGATGCGATTATCTTTGTGGGCCACAGTCCCACTGGCGGTATTCCGTTTCAAGGTCTATTGCTGAAAGAAGCTGTTTTTGGACTAATAAGAACAGCTCCTTTTTTGACTTAGATTTAGAACATAATAAAATATTACAGAAGGGGGGAAATCTCCTAAAAGCCTATCTAGATCTAAGGTTTTTCTACATATAGTGAGTCTGCTAACCTGAGACATAGGGCCAATTTGCACCTGTATTAGGTGTGATGTCCAGCAAACTTCAGTGTCCGCACCTTGCAACACTGATCCATTCCGACCCATTCCAAACGTTCCCAAGAACAATCGCCTCTACACTAGGACATGTGCAGCACTGTTGCCATGGTGACTGGGTAACAAGGTGCACAACCGCACCAGCACTGTCTTTATACTGATTTTATTGTGACCTACCCTGAGACCTTCAGGTATAGGTTGGGACAAAAATATAAATAGATAAATAAAATAAGCAAGCACTCCTTCCATTATTATTTTCTTGAGAGCACAGCTGTCTGTCTCCACTTGAAGACCACAAATTCTATGAATTTGTTTTAACCTCTTTTGAAGTCACTGAGATTGGTGGCCAACACATTGGTTGTATGTATGCAGGCTTTCACAGATGGTTTCAATCTTATTTGTAGCATTTCGGGGGCTGATGTGCCATGTTCCAGGTTTCTTCAGAGAACCTAAGGTTTTGGATATAGCTGCAATTTTGACTCAGAGCAGTTGCTTTTGACTCCTCAAAGAGCAAACTCCTCTGAAGATGGATACTGCAGCTATATCTGAAAGCTTAGGTGCCCAGAAGAAATCTGGAACATGGCATAAAAGCCCCCAAAATGCTACAAATAAGATGGTCAACACATTTTATTGATAATTTCCCTTTAACTCATGGGATGAACAACAACAACAAAAAATCAAAAGAATTTAGTTTCTTTCCATTAAAAACAAAAACCAAAGTTTCCTCAGAGTTTCCATTCTTGATTTTGCATATTTCTTTTCTTGATTTTGCATATTTCTAAATAAATTCTCATGAATACTAATAACATAATTCAAATCCTTCCACATATAGGCATTTACAAGCGCATTAGACCACTGCTGCTGAAACGTACAGACTAATAGAACACATGTGTACGGTACATGTACACACAAACCAATTATACACATGCATACAGATACTGTACTGCAACTCCATTGATATATTAAAATCCTACCGAACCAACACCACACTGATCAACACACGGCACAAATACTTCAGCAGACAAATCCATCTATAGACTTTTAAAAACCCACAGTCCCCCAAAGGCGGAAGGGGTGCCAAACCAGCCAAAAAGATAACACAAACTAAAAATCTGACTTGCCTTGAAATTTGATCAGTTTGGACCTCGGTAAAGAGTGGGTTCCTCAACTACCACTGCTTTAACTTGGTGAGTATTAAAACATATTTCTGTATCTGCTGGGAACTTTGTGCACTATATATTCACGGACTTATTCTGTTCTTAAATCTAAAACCTTAACTCTTGAAGATGGTTTTGTGATTATTATTATTTCAATAGAAAAATTATTAGCATAAATGTCAACAAAAACAGTTTCCCAAACCTCCTATTCCAGTGATGGCGAACCTTTTGAGCTCGGTGTGTCAAAATTCGCAAGAAAACCTAGCTTAACTCGGGTGCTGTGTCACATCTAGAAATATCCATAATTTTGTGATATTTGTAGCTCTGGTAAAAAAGTTATATTTTTGATATATGTATTTTATTAAAAGCAAAAACAAATAATTTTTTACATTAGTGACTTTTGTTGCTAAATCTTCAATTGAAAGTTGGTATTTCGTACACTTCAAGAACAAGCAAGCACTACACGCCCAGGTGCCAGGGTGACCAGGTGTGTCACCCAAAAGGGCTTGGCGTGTCACCTGTGACACGCGTGTCATAGGTTGGCCATCACCGTGCTATTCCATAGTATCATGGCCCTTCTTAGGACACCAGCATGGGATCATCTTATTTACCTTGACAACCCTTCAGCTCCCTTGAGCACCTCCTACTCCACCCCCCTTTTTGAAGGTCCCTGTGCTATTCCACCTCCACCTCCTTCTGAATACTCCCCAAGCTCTTGCACCTCCTCTACCCCTCCCTTTTGGGCCCCCCGTGGTATTCCACCTCCACCCCACCCGCGCCCTTTGAATACCCCATGCTACTGCACTTCCTCTACCCCTTTTTGAAGCCCCCCATGCTACTCTATTCTTCTGCCCCCCTTTTTGAAGGCCCGTGTGCTCTTCCCCCTCTTCCTCTACCCCTCCCTTTTGACCCCCGTGCTCTTCCCCCTCCCCTCCCTCCTTTTGAATACCCCCATGCTCTTGCACCTCCTCTACCCCTCCTTTTTGAAGCCCCCCATGCTATTCTACCCCTCCGCCCCCTTTTTTTGAAGCCCCCCCCGCGCTATTCCACACTCACCTCTCCCTCTTTTCGAATACCCCCATGCTCTTGCACCTCCTTCTCCACCCCTCCCTTTTCGACCCCCCGTGCTCATCCCCCTCCACCTTTAGAATACCCCCATGCTCTTCCCCCTCCTCCTCCACCCCTCCCTTTTTGACCCCCCCCCCCCCCGCAGACGGACCTCAGCAGGGCCAGGAAGGCGGCGGGCTCCACGTCGGGCAGCTCGATCTCGGCTGAGGTCGTGGCCATGCCGCCGTTGAACATGGCGTCGAAGACGGCGCTGCCGGCGGCCAGGACGAAGCGATGCGCGGGGATGCGCTGCTGCCCCGGCCCGGGCGCCCCTCCGCCGCCGCCGGTTCGCGGCCCGCCTTTGCCTACCACGAAGCGCACGTCGCTGAGCAGCTCGTTGGCGAAGAGGAAGGCGAAGCGCTCCCGTAGCGACCGCTTCGTGGCCTGCCAGTTGTACACGGGCTCGCGCTGCACCACCGCCGGAGCCGCGGCCGGCGAGGAAGAGGCCGAAGCAGAGGCCGAAACCGCCGCGGCCGCGGCCGCCTCAGAGGCGGCCTCGGGACTCCCTGCGGCCGCCATGGCGAGAGAAGGCCCCCCTTCCACTCTCCAGGCAGGCGCAGGCGCACTCGCTCTCCTTTGCCTCACAATGGGCGCACTCTGCGGCGTCCGAGGGGATCTTTGCGCAGGCGCGGGCGTGACGCACGGAACGCCGAGGTCGTTCCGGGTCTTGGGCGCGGCGCGTGCGCATCTTAGGCCAGAGGCGTCCATAGAGAACAAAACGCGTAGAAGAATCTGCCATACGGATACGTCCGAGGCCCTTCGTGGCGCAGGAGGACAAAAAGCTTCTCGGATATATATTTTTTAATCCTTGCAATCCTAGAATTCCTCCTCTTTTATTTACTTATTAAATGTTAATATTTAAACATTATTAAAACAATATTAAATGTTAATATTTAAACATCATTAAAACAATACAGCATGTTTTAAAACAATAGCATCTGCAAGTGGGAAAGGAAAAGTGCACCCCCCATTTAGCCCGAGGCCTTCTGAAATGTGTACAGTGAAGGTGATTGACACGCACTAGGGGCCATCACTGAGAAGGCTCTCTCCTGGGTGCCCAGCCCTTTTGCTGGTGGGGGTGGTGGGACAACCAGGAGGGCCTCCCCTCCGGATCTTAAGGCAGGGCAGATCGGTATGGGAGTAGGTGTTCCTTTTGCCACAACAAGGGTGTTTCCGCATTAACCGCGGAAACCATTTTAAACGCTGCTAAGGTAAGATTTAAAACACTTACCTTAACCTGCATCCGCACTGTAGACCAGATCGCAGAGGGCGTGTCTCCATTTTGGCGTGCCAAACCGGTTTCTTAAACCTGTTTTGCCACCGAAATCCGTCTTAAATTGAAGACCTGAAAAATCAGGTCTCCAATGTGTCACTTCCCCTGAATGTGTGGAAGAGCCGGATTCCTGGCGCCCGTCATCTTTGGAAGGGCGGAAGCAGGACCGGTCTCATGCACCGGTCGCCGCCAGAAACACGTGGTCACTGGCAGCTCCATGCTCCAGTCCTGCGGCTCCAGCGCACGACCCGGAGCACAGATTGGAATGGGTGCTGGTGCATCCGCAGAGAACCCACTCCAATCTGTCTTCGGAATCTGTCCTCCTGGCGTGTGTGCGGACGCGCAGGTCCGTCACAAATAGTGACGGATCTTTGGGAGGACAGATTTGCCAAAAAACGGATCTATTTAGATCCACTTTTCAGCAGCAAATGCAGAAATACCCCCAAGTCTTTTAAGAGCAACCAAGCAAAGAAAAGATCACTTGCACGGCTGTATCTATGCAGCCTTCTTGATGTGGAGACAGAACTGATCTGCCATACCTTTCCCCATGGTATGCAGTGCAAAGCTGTGGCCGCCCCCTTTTCAGGCTCTTGCTATTCAGGCGCCTCTCAGCCTATTAGAAATTAAGGCCTTTTCTGCCCTGGCCCTTATTCTGGATTATAATATCCTGGAATAGGGGCCTGTCATTCCCATACTTCTGCAAGACACAAGTCATTCTGATGACAAGCCCCTATTTTGAGATATTTTTACACTATCAACGAAGACCCCATTAGGAGCCCAATAGGTACAAGACTGGTACGGATCTCTTACACAAGATCTCTCTGCACACAAGGCCCCTTAAGGGCCCCATTAGGACCCCGTGCTGGATGTGCTGGACCCAGGAGTGTCGGTGGAATCTGGGTCTTTGGGCCCTTAAATCTGCATTAATGCAAACCCCTTTGATGGTGTCTTCCATGTGGACATATGGAGTCCTCACCATAATTCAGAATAAGAGCCTAACCCTTAAAGGATACCTGTCATGTCCAGAATAAGAGCCTAATCCACATGTGGATTGTCAAGATTGGTTCTATTAACCATAGCAAATACTGGAAAACTATGGAGTTTAGAATGGTCCAAAGGTGCTGGGATATTCCTTTCAATCAGCTGTGAAGCCAGAGCCATGTACTATTGTCTTATTTTATTCATAATTGTTCCATTGTATTATTGCTTTTGCTGTCATGACCAAATCTCTTTGTCGTCTGCATGGGCACCTCGATGCAGTTTTCTTAGTAGAGATGCAGAAGAGATTTGCCATGGCTTACGCTACTGTACTGTTGTGTTATTTGTTTATGCCAATCTTTGATCAAAATGAAGAAATCATTACATAGTTTTCACACCCATCAATTTATCATCATCATCATCACTTAAGAACTTCTGTGCCGTTTCTTATAAAAGTCTTGAAATCGTTTACAAAAAGAAAGAAAGGAGACATCAAAAACAAGAATAAAGCAGATTAGAATATAGGAAGATATATGGGTCAGCTGGGGTGAAAAAAGCAGTTCAGACTGAGCCTGCTGCGTAATAAGGCGTATCTTTAACAGTTACCCTTAAAAGCTATCATTGGAGGGGGCTCAGAACTACTGGAATGGAGGACGTTCCATTAGGTAGGTAGGTAGGTAGGTAGGTGGGTGGGTGGGTGGGTAGGTCAAAAGGCCTGGCTGCAAGAGGCCTCTGCAGATGGCATCAGGGTTCTTCCAGGTTTGTACATGCAGATGTATACTTTTGCATGCACATAGGACCATACAGAGCTATTTTCCATGGGAACACACAATACCTACTTCTGTACTGTACTTTTTAAATGCCACTTCTCAGGTTTCACCTTTCATTTCCTACAGACTTTTCTTGTTGTTGTTTCATTTTTAAACAATGCCTACAAAAAAGGTTCTGCTACACTGTATTTCTTCCGACCACGTGAAACCCAGGTTTCACATGGTTTTACCTTATAGGCATTGAAAGCCTCAAAGTTCAAGCTACAGCTGTACATATGAAAAACTGCAGTTATCCCTCCACTTTGAGCTTCCTAAGACAATGTTTCTTGTGCAAGAAGAAAGTTTGGAATTGTATCCTTAGTAGAGGTCTGCACGAATGCAATTGTTGGGATTTGATTTGAATTGAATATCCAAAAATTTGATTTGATTCGAATCTTTAAAATTTGAATTTAACCAAATTCGATTTGGATTAGGCAAATTCGAATCTATTCATTCAGATTTTTGATTACAAATGTCAACAACATTCGTTTGTGCCCGAACGCATCATTATGCATTCTGTACACATCTGTACACGTTCATGTGCATCCCATAGTTATGCTGTACTTATCCTATATGCAACCCATTTTTGTCCTGTACAGGTCCGTACAAATGCGTATGGATGTGAGAAAGATGCATATGTGCAAGTACAACTCATGTATGACCTTGTATACATGCGAATGTCCAGATAATTCGAATGAATGTATCCAAAATTCAAAATTGGTTTGAATTTTTAAAATAGAACTTACGGAAGAAGAAGAAGTGTTGGCTTTTCTACCCCGCTTTTCTCACCCATTTAAGGGGACTTCAACGTGGATGACAAATCTTCTGTTCTTCTCCCCACAACAGACACCCCATGAGGCAGGTGGGGCTGTGAGAGCTCAGAAGAGAGCTGTGACTAGCCCAAGGTCACCCAGCTGGCTTCATGGAGGAAGAAGAGGAAGAGTTGGCTGTTCTACTCCACTTTTCTCACCCACTTAAGGAGACTCAAAGCAGAATCAAACCCGGCATTCCCAGTCCGGCTCCCTAACCACTAGACCAAACTGGCTCACACGATATTTGATTTGAATTCTAATCGAAATTTGCATGAATTTGATCGAATTTCAAATACCTTCGGAATATTCATACACACCCCTAATCCTTAGCTCAACTTCAAAGTCATTTCTCTCTCCTCTGGTACTGCTGCACATCAGATGGTCTGAAACAAGGTTTTTCCAGCACTCCAAGGGCAGATGGCCACACCGAACCAGTCAGGTATGCGAGAAAAAGCCCTTGGCTTCCTCTGACAAGGAGGGAGAGTTATATTTGAAGTATGCACTACTGTTTTCTGGTTTTAGTCCTTTTATTGCTGTCACCTGCCCTGGGACCTTTGGGTAGAAGGCAGGAGATGGATGGATGGATGGATGGATGGATGGATGGATGGATGGATGGATGGATGGATGGATGGATGGATGGATGGATGCTTGCTCTTCCATCCTCATGGAACTCAGAAGTTATGTGGAGAGTTTGGCTGATAGTGGAAGAGGATCTGACAGTGAACTAAACAGCTCAAGTGCTGAATCCTGGTTCCTGTAGATACCTCTGGATGTGGTTCCAGTCACACCTGGGGAAGCCCATTGACACACCTCACTGCTGCTGCCATCCCAGAGTTCACTTAAGCTGGCCTGGTTCTTTACCAGCTATGGACAAGTAAAATCTTGTGCACAGCTCTGACTTGGAGCGACCAGTGAGCTCTGGGTCAGCAACGTTCTCACCCTCTTCCATGTTCAATGCTGCAAATAGGCATGGTGGTATAGCTGTAACTGCACAGTTGTGCCTATAAGCCAATTGCCCTGGACACATGCCAGGTGTTGCCATGGACCTTTCTATAACAATCTGAGCTGTCCGGGCCAGGCCATCCATATTTCAAGTGCTGGTAGAATGAGTGGAGACTACACCAGCACCTGAAGTGTGGATAGCTCCCAGGCCAGAGGCACTTGAAGTGTGGATAGCCAGGGCAGGGCAAGCCAGATCGCCATGTCAACATGTGCCTGCTTGGATGTTGCCACAGTGATTTGGACAGTACACACGGCTGCATGGTTGCACTCATGCTGCCATACCCACCGTGACCCGGAGTGAGCAATACACCACTGGGGGAGCCTGTGGCAACTTCTGGCGAGTCATTGCGGCTCCCTGGTGCAGACGGGCCTGCTGGGGGAGCAGACTGGTGCTCCCTACAAGGTAAGTGTGAACATGACCGTTATGTCAAAGACCTGGGTGAAAACATATGTTTTAACCAGGCACCAAAAGCTATATAACTTTGGTGCCTGCTGTACCTCCATCTGGGAGCTGTTCTGAAGCTTGGGGGGGCTGCCACAGAAAAGGCCCTGCCATATGCTACCATCTCTTGCACGTCTGAGGGTGGTGAAGCTAAAAAGAGGACCCTAGTACGCAAGAAACAAACATGCAGTTTCTTGTTGTCATTTGTTCTCACACACTCTCACAGAAGTTTATGGGATGCTGGACTAGATGGTCTGTGGCCTGATCCAGCAGGGCTTCTCTTATGTTCTTATCTCCTTGCTCTGGCCACTGTGGGGGGATAAGCAACTTCGCCCTCTGCTGCCAGAGCTTCTGACAGCATGTCCAGGAGAAGAAAAAGCTTCTTCTCCCCACAACAGAACACTCTGTGAGGTGGATGGGGCCGTGAGAGCTCAGAAGAGAGCTGTGACTAGCCCAAGGTCACCCAGCTGGCTTCGTGGAGGAAAAAGAAGAGTTGCCTTTTCCACCCGCTTTTCTCACTGATTTAAGGGGACTCAAAGTGGCTGACAAAGCTTTTCTATTCTTCTCCCCACAACCCAAGGTCACCCAGCTGTCTTGATGGAGGAGGAAGAGGAAGAGTTGGCTGTTCTACTCCACTTTTCTCACCCACTTAAGGAGACTCAAAGCGGCTGACAAAGCTTTTCTGTTCTCCCCACAACGGAACACCCTGTGAGGTGGGTGGGGCCGTGAAAGCTCAGAAGAGAGCTGTGACTCGCCCAAGGTCACCCAGCTGGCTTCGTGGGGCAAGGCAGCCGGGCACCCCTCCTCGCTCTGCCATCTGGGCCGCCGGGCAGCCTTGCCACCACGGGGGCGGGCGAGCGGGCGGGCAGGCGGTGCCGCAGGACCCAGACGAGCCGGGGAGGCAAGCAGGCGCCTGCCGCCTGGTCGCCTGCGGGGGGCGCTGCGCGCGCGCGCATTTCCCGTGCGCTATGCTCGGCGAGGCTCCCTTCCCGCAGCAGCAGGAGCGGCCGCCGCGGCGCTCTTTTGCGCAGCGCAGCGCAGGCGGCCGGGCGCGGTAGGAGGGACGCCGCCGCCGCTGCTGCCGCCGGAGCCGCCCATTGCCAGGCGGGGAGCGAGGAGCGCCGCCGCCCGGGGCTGCTGCTGCTTGGCGGAGCGGCGTCCGCAGGGCGCGCCTATGGAGCCCCTCCGTGGGCGGCGCGCGTGAAGGGCTCCGGGGCTCACGGCCGGGGCTCCCCGCTGAAGCGCCCCCCGGGGCGGCGGGATGAGCGCCTCGGCCGCCACGGGCGTCTTCGTGCTCTCGCTCTCCGCCATCCCCGTCACTTACCTCTTCAACGCGGCGCTGGCGGCCGCCGGCAGGTGACCCTCGGGGGAAGGGGAGGGAGGGAGGGAGGAAAGGCGCGTCCACGCGTGTACGCGGGCCGGCACGTGGGAACGGGCGGGAGCCGGATCGCAGGTGGTGGTGGTGGTGGTGGGGAGGTGGTAAAGGAAAGAAGCGAAGGGGCCGGGCAGGGGGAAGCGGCTTGGATTTCGGGCGGACCGAGAGCGGCGGCGGAGGGTGGCCGTGTGGATGGATGGAGCGCGAGGCTCTGCCGTTTTTGCTCCGGAAACCAAAATACTGGAGAATCTGTTACTGTTACTCGGGACACAGGATTCAAAACCCCCAGGAAGGATACAGAGTCAGACAGATGCAGGTAAAGTAACACCTTTAAAGCGGTGTACGTTCACACGGAAGTTTTAGTCTGGTTCGGGGCGCATCAGCAAATCGGAGAGCTGTTTCCTTTTGGCATTGGCTACGTCGGGAAATTCATCGTGGCGTTAGGTAACGTGGAAGGAAACGGACTAGTCAGTTAGTGGTTAGGGAGCCGGACTCTTATCTGGGAATAGCGGGTTCGATTTCGCCCTCCCCCATGAAGCCAGCTGGGTGACCCTGGGCTAGTCACAGCTCTCTTCTGAGCTCTGACAGCCCCACCTACCTCACAGGGTGTTCCGTTGTGGGGAGAAGAACAGAAGCTTTGTCAGCCTCTTTGAGTCGCCTTAAATGGGTGAGAAAAGCAGGGTAGAAAAGCCAACTTTTCTGCTTCATTCCCCACGAAGCCAGCTGGGTGACCTTGGGCTAGTCACAGCTCTCTTCTGAGCTCTCACAGCCCCACCAACCTCACAGGATGTTCCGTTGTGGGGAGAAGAACAGAAGCTTTGTCAGCCTCTTTGAGTCGCCTTAAATGGGTGAGAAAAGTGGGATAGAAAAGCCAACTCTTCTCCTTCTAGTCGCTCCGTTGATATTCTCTCTCTCACTTACAGATGGACTGAAGCAGCGTTAAATCGTAGGGGTGACTGCAGTTTTCCTTGTGGAAGGGAGGGAGGGATCTGTCCTGGGGTGCTGCCTTGAGATCCAGGGCGGTGCTTTGGGTGAAAGCACTTTGGAGCTGGCAGGATTTGCTTACAGGTGAAATAAACAAGCGTTACTATGCTCTTCCTGGAGCTGCCCTTGAAGGCTGCCTGCAGACGGTGAAACTTCCAGCAGTTCTACAGGATGTTCCAATTTCCTGATCTGAGGATTTATCCACATGAGCAGAAAAGTAGCTCAAAAGTGGCTTGGAGGTTGTAGCTTGTGCCGGGTAGTGTTCCAGTCCCACCTTTGATTCACATTACAGGAAGTGCATTTTTTGGCCTTTGGTATGATTTAACTGGTTGGATGGCAGCCACTGCCTCTAAAGTGAACAAAAGAACCCGAGAGGAGCTGTGCTAGACTGGGCCACAGCCCATCTAGTCTGGCATCTGAGCTCTCACAGTGGCCCACCAATTGCCCATGGGCATCTCAAGCAGAAGACAAAGGCAAAACCTTCACCTGCTCTCACATCCCAGCAAATGGCCTTGGAGGCATCCTGCTTGGCCCCCCACAGCCTGAAAGATGGACTCAGGCATCCATTCTAGTAGCAGTTGAAGCACCCGCCGTCCATGAATTTATCCAACCCTTTTTTAAAGCGTTCCAGGCCTGCCTGTTGCTTTTGAGTTGCTTTTATCTGGCTACAACCACAGTTTGTCACACAATTCTATGGGGACAATTCTAGGATAGACTTGTGGAATTTATCCTACTAAGCATATTGGTATCTTTAATCTTTTATTTAAGCCTAGCTTATCAATGCACATCTGAAACTATTGTTTTTGAGTGGACTGTGCATCCACCCACCCACACACCCATCCATCCTCTTTCCATTTCTGTCTATCTCTATCCGTCCATCCATCCATCCCTCTATGGTCCCAATATCCTGCCATTCTCTCAAGAAGCCCAAAATAATATCCTCTGGTCTCCCTCCCTCTATTTTAGCCTCTCACTGGTCCTGCAAGGTAAATTAGAACAAGGAGCAGTGATCTGCAGGATTACCATGGCCGAGTGAGAGTTCAAACCCAGGGACCCAGCAGTCCCAGCCACTAAGCTGCGCTGCCTCTACCATAATGTTTGAAAGCATTTCAGAAGGAAAAAAAATCTTTTGGGTCTTCTTTTCACTCTGTCTTCTTCATTAGTCGAATGAATGAAGCACAGTTTTGGTTGCCACAGAGGAGCAAAGCGCAGACTGCACTGATAGGTGCTTTGGAATTATGCGTGCTCTGTCTGTCCTCAGTGAGAACAGTTTTAACCTTGAAATCAAAGGCTCTGATGCTCTTATCTGCACAAGGTGAGGAAGGAACATTGATGCGCTCTTGATGGATGTTCTGCTTTTCGATGCCTTGTGCCACCGGTACTGTGTGGACACAGAAATGCCATTTTTCATTCCATATTTATTAGCTGACCAAAGAGGATGTTTTGCAATTCTTACATGTAATGCGCGGTAAATAAAAGTTTCGTCTAAACTGTTTTTATTTAGATAGGTAATAATGACTGTACTGTGCATTTGATAATGCTGAGGAGTATTCACCCCGCTCCCCAAATTGCAAAGATAGATTCTAGCGGGTGCTTCTTGGCTTAGGTGCGTGGGAAGCTATGCATTTACCCAGGGGACTCCAGGAGGTTTTATTTTACTTTATTTTATTCGCGTAAGTGAATTCACAAAACTCCCCTCTTGTTTCCAAATAAGCTTAAGTGCTTTTTTCTTTTTTAAAAAATCTTAAGTGCTCTCCATCTTCTTTGCATTAAATTGGCTTGTCTGTGTGTGTGGCATGAGAAACGGTCATCTGTGGATATGAGCACAAGCACTTGAAGAGGAAGACGAAGGGGGTAAGAGAAGGAGTTGGTGTTTCTACCCCGCTTTTCTCACCCATTCAAGGGGACTCAAAGCAGCTGACAAAGTTTCTGTTCTTCTTTCCACACCAGACACCCTTGTGAGGTAGGTGGGGCTGTGAGCGCTCAGAAGAGAGCCGTAACTCGCTCAAGGTCACCCACTTGGCTTCATGGAGGAGAGCGGACTCGAACCTGGTATTCCCAGATAAGAGTCTGGTTTCCTAACCGCTAGACCAAACTGGCTCTCTTTCTGCCAAAATATTTTGAAGCCTGAACATTCTAGGGGAACCTTTGAAATGTTCATTTCCCTTTATATGGGGGTGACCTGGCCCCAGCAGAGCATTTACATGAGCTCACCTTGCCTCTGACTGCCTCTCCCAACCCTCTTAGAACTCAAGGGCATGTCAGCAAGCTCTGTCCCCATTTATTTTGAATTATTGATGCTTTTATGTTGCCCTGTACCTGACAAGCAGAAGGTGATTTACAGTGAAAACACCGATCATTGTTTTTATGGTAAATCACCCGCAGATTGTTTAAAGTATCTACCTGTATTCTTCCTGGATGTTTTGAATTTTGTGCTCTGAGCGACAATAACAGATTCTCCAGTATTTTGTTTTAGGAAATCGTTGAGATTTCGGAAATGCTATGGACTGATTGGTGTCTAATTGTGTTAGTTCCACTGTGAGCCACTTTGAGCAGAGGTACAAAAGTGATATATACATTAACAGGCCCATGGCTTATAGGAGCCAGTTTGGGTTTGTGGTTAGAGTGCTGGACTCCTATCTTGCAGTCATGGTGGGGTTTGATTCCGCACTCCTCCATGAAGCCAGCTGGGTGACCTTGGGCTAGTCACAGCTTTCTTCTGAGCTACCTCGCAGGGTGTCTGTTGGGGGAAGAGGAAGAGGTTTGTCAGTTGCTTTGAGTCTCCTTAAATGGGTGAGAAAAGCAGAGTAGAAAAGGAAACTCTCCTTCTTCGAGAAAGCCTGTTGCATATCTCTACTTTCTCAAGAGGTGCAGCCTTTATGAGTAAAATAAGAATTTGCTCAGCTTCTCTGGAAGTAGCCAGGAGTAGGGACGTCCACAAATATTCAGATGCATTCCAAATTTGGTTGAATTGACTGAATTTCGACATTTGAATTTGAATAGAATGTCCTTAAATTTGAAGATTCAATCCGAATTTTGAGTTTTGGATCTATTAGTTTTGAATTATTCGGACATTTGTATATGTACAGGTTAGTACACAATGCGTACAGGAAGATCCGCAGCTTTCCCGCATCCGTACGCATTTGTACGGATCCATACGGGATGAAAACGGGATGCATATAGGATAACTACAGGATGCATACGGACGTGTACAGATGTGTACGGATGTTTACAGACCTGGGGAAGAGGCATATGGGCATCTCCAAATGTTGTCGACCTTTGTTAAGTGCAAATTCGAATGAAAAATTTGAAGAGTAGATTAGAATCTGCTTAATTTGAATTGAATTTGGTTAAATTTGAACTGTAAACATTTGAATTGAGTCAAAGTTTTGAGCGTTCAGATAGAATCAAATCCCGAAAACTGCTTCGTGCATGCCCCTAGCCGGGAGCCTCTGCTAGTGCATATAAATACAAGGCAATTTCTGCTTAATTTTTCTACAGCTAAAGAGTTTCTACCGAAGAACTAAAAAGTACAGTGGTACCTCGACATACAAGTGCCCTGACATACAAGTGTTTTGAGATACAAGCCGCTGAGCGAGTGATATTTTGCTTTGAGATGAGAGCAAGATTTGAGATACGAGTATGTAAATACAGTACAGTACATAACAAAAACAACTGAGATGGTGTTTTGGGAGCTGGAATGGATTAATGGGAAAATTGCTTTGAGATACGAGCAATTTGACATAAGAGCAAGGTTACGGAACGAATTAAACTCGTATGTCAAGGTACCACTGTAAGTCCCAGTGAGCTCAGTGAAACCTACTCCAGAACAGCAATGTAAGAACTGGGATTCTAAACACAGGAAACAGGGGCATGTTACTCAGAAGTAAGATTGGATTTTAGTGGGGTTTACTCCCCATGTGGGTGGGTGAGTGAGTAAAGGGTTGTAGCTTCATCTCCCTTTGAGAAATGTTCATATTTTGGACTACATCTCCCATGAGCAGCAATCATAGGCCATTAGCTCTTGAGCCCCAAAAGGAAGATTTGCAAAATCTGAGCCCTTTTGCTTCTTAATTTTATGCATAAATGGCATTGTTTCTCTGCAGTTGAAAATATCATGGAAAGCAAATATTTATTTACTTAATTCACCATTGTTGGCGAAGTATTCCATTGACCACTTAGGGGCTTGTTACTGGGTGATCTAGCCACAGATTGGGTTGCAAGGACTTTTTTTTTCTTTTTTTGCTGTTTAACAGGATGCCCTTGAGTGAGGCTACTGAACTCCCTGGTGGCAGCTTTCTTGGCAAACATACAGAAGTAGTTTTCCATGGCATTGAATCAGCAACGGCCAAGAACTATAGCAATAACAAGCCCACTGACATTGAGAACTACAGCAATAACAAACCTGCTGACACCCCGTCTCCTTGCTCCTTGTGTTAACTGTTCAGCTGCCTCCTGTGTCGTTGTCCGTAACAACATCTCTTGAGCATCTTTTTAGTGTTCTCAGGGCTCCCGTGTTTTTGCACGGTGCACGGTGGCATTTGCAGAGGCCTCCTTTTCGGGGGCTTTGGGGCGCTGAGGAACGATCATTAAGGCAAGCAAGTTCTGGAGAGAGAGAAATTGGGAAGCAGAAACTGCTGGCTTGTTTGCATAATCTGTGGAGGTATTTTTAGAGCTTCCCTTGGCTATTTGCAAGGGACATTGTGCGCAGGGTGGAACAACAATAGCTAGCAGCTGCCTTCGCAACAGGAAGTGCCAAGGGCTTCATTTATCAAAAGAGAAGTGCCAGCACCGAGCCCTACATGGACACCCTGTGCCTCCTGACCTGGAAACTATGGCAAAGTGCTGTAGTTCACCTCAGTGGCAGGGTGTTTGCTTTGCATGAAGAAAGAACGGATATCCAAGTCCATCTTTCAGGCTGTGGAGACAAGCAGGATGCTTCCAAGACCATTTGCTGGGATTCGAGAGCAGGAGAAGGTTTGCCCTTGTCTCTCCTTGAGATGCCCATGGGCAATTGGTGGGCTACTCTGTGCTGGGACACCTCCCTTACAAAATCAGACTGCAACGTCTAGGCCTCTTCAGCCTGGAAAGATGGCGTTTAAGAGGGAACCTGATTGAAGTATATAAAATCATTCACAGTATAGAAAAGGTGGACAGAGAATATTTCTTTTCTCTATCACACAACACTAGAACCAGGGGGCAGCTATGAAGCTGATGGGTAGGAGAGTCAGATCCAACAAGGGGAAGGATTTCTTCACCCAGAGGCTCATCAGTTTATGGAATGTGCTGCCGGAAGAGGTGGTAACAGGCACCAGTCTAGGTGGCTTTAAGGAAGGGTTAGACAAGTTTATGGACGACAGATGTATCAATGGCTACTAGAATGGATGCCTACATGTTTAGGCTGTGGGGACAAACAGGATGCTTCTAAGGCCATTTGCTGGGATTCAAGAGCAGGCAAAGGTTT
The DNA here is from genome assembly GCA_023333525.1 of Aspidoscelis tigris stejnegeri. Lineage (NCBI taxonomy): Eukaryota > Metazoa > Chordata > Lepidosauria > Squamata > Teiidae > Aspidoscelis > Aspidoscelis tigris. The sequence goes on from JALMGA010000017.1 coordinate 2,485,883, forward strand.
GTCCTTGTCTCTGCTTGAGATGCCCATGAGCATTTGGTGGGCACTGTGTGCGACAGGATGCTGGACTAGATGGCCTGTGGCCTGATCTAGCAGGGCTCCTCTTAGGTTCTTAGGTTCTAAAGGTTCCAGCTTCAGTCCTTGCTGTCTCCAGCTGGCACTGTGGGAAATCCTCGGCTGGATCCCACATTAACTGCTGCCAGACAGTGCAGATGGGGCCACTCTAGTTCAGCGGTACCTGCACTATGAGCTGGGGGCGGGCGGGCATTGTAGTTCAGGAACATCTGGGAGGCAGGCAGCTGCTGCGGCCCCCCTGCGCTGTTTAGACCCTGGGGCGGATAAGGACAGCTGTGCTTTCCTTGGCTCTGTGGCCAGGGTTTTGGGTGCTGAGCTGGAGCTGGAGCTGGCTCTGACGGACCCCTTTGCCAATTGAACTCCCCCCTTTTCTGCCCTCTTTGCAAAAATCTCCTTCAGAGCTCTCAGGACTGGCCCTGAGGCTCTGCAGGGCAATGGCCGGCCCTTTCCCTTGGATGTCCATGATGCTTGCCAACTGCACCCTGGGCAGCTGTGGAGCAAAATGAGGGTTGCAAAGAGCAAAAACAGAGAGCGCCGGTAGAAGGTGTGGCCCTCCGTCTAGTTTACTAGCTGGACTGGAGCTCAGGGGTCCATTATGATGGATGAACTTGAACACCTTGAAATTTCTGAAATCTTGGGATTCTGTACAGTGTCTGATACACTGGTTTTGTTACCCCACTTCCGAACACTCCTGGGTTTACACTGAAGACATCAATGCCAAACACCTACTCTGCCAGTTCCATTCTCAATGTCCCCACAAGCCTGGCCCTGAACTCACCCAAGCTGCCATTACGGTTCCGGGGGAGACAATTAATGGGGAGGGGGACGGTGTGAGAGAAGCCTGCTCTCTCACATTCCTGACCCTGTGTTCCCCCTTGCAACTAGGATACTTGTTTGGACTTGCTAGGATCTGGCCTTGAAGGCCTGTGATAAAGTTTCCTTCTAGACCGTGGCAAGCTGTAACCAGCTGTCTTTAGCTATCAACTCAATAAAGGAACATCGCTGGGTGTTCTTCCACTGCAGCCCTTAGATCCGGATCTAAGAAGATCCGGATCTAAGGAATGGGTACATTCCTTAATCCGGATCTAGTAGATCCAGATTAAGGTAATCACCCAATGTGTTTCCACAGGGGGTGTAGCACCCATTAGGAATGGGTGCTAACACCCCTGCTGTGGAAACAGCTTTGCACCCATGTGGGGAATCCGGATCGACCCCCAAGGGGTCGGTCCATTACCCCAGGTGTTTTGGGGGGCAGGGGAGGTGCAGTCTTCAAAGTCACTTCGGAGTCACTTCGAAGTCACTTCGAAGTCTGTACAAAATAGCTCCGGAGTGCCTTTGAAGTCTGTGCTGATCTTTGGAGTGAACTTCGAAATGACTTCAGAGTCACTTCAAAGTCACTTCGAAGTTCACTCCAAAGATCAGCAGAGACTTCAGGGGCACTCTGGAGCTATTTTGCACAGACTTTGAAATGTGACTTCAAAGTGACTTAGGAGCCTAGGTTTAGGGGGGGCCCAATCTGGATTTTCTGGCAGAAGACCCCATTGTAGACCCCATTAATGGGGTCTACAGAAAATCCGGATTAAAGGCCAAAATGTACCCATTAGATCTGGATTTCCCCCGCAGCAGTGGAAAGAATTGGGTCCCACATGGGTGCCTTGGTGCAAATGGGATCATCCGGCTCACACCCAAATGGGTCCTAAATGGGTGCAAAAATGGGTACTTTTTGACAGTGGAAAAACCCTCTCTGTTACACCTCTGTGTGATTCCTTTGGGTGGGCTATTCTGACACCTGCCTACACCAAAGGAAGCAATTACCTAAAAAAGTTACACTCTTTCTGCCTGAAGACTGAGGTGGAATTGAAGCACGTGGTTTTTGTGCTTTCCATAGTTTAGAATGTAATCTTTGGTATGCAGAGTAATGGACTTGGATAAGTATGGTGTCTTGCATGCAGAAGGGCCCAGGTTGAGTCCTTGGCATCCGCCAGGGACTGGTAGCAGCAGAGGAGCCTCGGTTGTATCTTTGTCCAGAAAATGAGCTGAATGTCCATATTGTTGCCCTGAATAGAGCTGGACTTGAGGTGGCCTTACCTGCCAGTTCTTATCCTCAATGATGATTGCCAGTATCATCTGGAACTGGTTGACTTTGTGGGTCTCCGAGTTGTATCAGATATAGGGATGTGCACGAATATTCGAATGCATTTGAAATTCAATTGAATTGACTGAATTTCGACATTTGGATTCTAATAGAATGTCCTTAAATTCAAATTTAAAGATTTGATTTGAATTTTGGATCTATTTGTTTGAATTATTTGGACTTTCATATGTGTACGGGTTCGTATACGATGTGTACTTAAAAGATTTGCCTCTTTTCTGCATCCGTACGCATTTGTACGGATCCGTACGGGATGAAGACGGGTTGCATATGGAATAACTGCGGGATGCATACAGACGTGTATGGATGCGTAACGGATGTGTACAGACCCAGCGAAGATGTGTACAGGCATCTACGAATGTCGACATTTGTAAGTGCAAATTCAAATGAAAAATTTGAATGAATAGATTTGAATTTGTGTGATTCAAATTGAATTTGGTTAGATTAAAACTTTAAACATTTGAAACGAATTGGATTTTCGGGTATTTGATTTGAACAAAATGGAATCCTGAAAATTTCATTCTTGTACGTCTCTAATCAGATATACTTGGTTTTACATTTAGGCTGTATCTCCATGGATGTTGATAGGTCCTAGGATCCAGGACAGAAGGGACTGGTCCCCTGTCCATGTCAAAGAAGGGGGGACACCCGGCACCTTGCCGTGGCTCCTGGACTGCTGCTGTGAGTCCTACTTCAATAGGAGCAGTGGGAAATTGCAGCTACGGATCAAGAAGTTGGCCATTGGATGAAACCAGTATTTGTTTTTCTCATTTGTTTTTGTTTAATACATTCAGGTGACACTTTTTTCTTTCTCTATCTTTCCCTCCCTTTCTCCCCCTCCGGGTTTCAAATACTGAAGTTCCTGGCTCACCGTTGCAGCTGGTTCATTAATTCTTCTGTTAGTGGGTGTAGCAGCTCGGTTTCTGGTGAAAAGAAAACCACCCCAAGACCCACTGTTTTATGGTACGTGTTTGTTACTCCGCAGGTACACTTGAATATCACAAATGCATATAACTACTGCAGGGTGATGACTGTGAGTTGGCTTGGATTTAGGTCATGTCTAAGGGCCTTCCTGCACTTACCTTAAGATTCCTATTCAGAGCCTTATTGGTCTTGCATGTTAGTGCAGCTCTGTTAGGCCCTGTCTACCACAGGTATGCTCCGTCCACATTAGACCTTGATATTGAAGTCTACTGATGGACCAGGTGGGGCTAGTCCAGGACACAGAGATGAGCAGAAAGCACTCCTGCCGAAATGGGTCCACCTGGGCTCCAAGATAGGAACCTTTGCCCCAGCCCTGAAACTCATGAACCAGTTTGGTCTTGTGGTTAGAATTTTGGGCTCTTATCTACTCCTCCACAAAGCCAGCTGGGTGGCCTTGGGCCATCCATCCATCCATCCATCCACCCACCCAACAACAGTATATCACAGCTCTCTTCTGAGCTCTCAGAGCTCCACCTACCTCACAGGGTGTGCGCTCTGGGGAGAAGAACAAAGGTTTGTCAGCAGCTTAAGGGTGAGAACAAACTCTTCTTGTTGCTTTCTTCTTCTTCAGGGAGGTTTTGTTTCCCTTTTGTAATGCTTTGGGTTTGGTTTCTTTTTCTCATTAACTGATGGGGAATGGCTGGGAAAAATGCAAGATAAACCATGGACATGTACTCTAGGAATATGGAATCCCAATATAAGAAGAAAATGGCCATCAATTTGGTCTCCTATGTTTCTCACCTCTTTTGCGCTGTGAATAAAGGGCTGTGTAAGAGTCTGTCGTATGCAAGAGAGGACCGACTGAAGAGACAGGATGTGGAATAGGTTCAGACCGGAGATTAGAAAGAGTTTTCCAGCTGTAAGAACTGTAAAGCAATGGAACATTATGTTTTCACACAGTAGTGGATTAACATGCAGTGAAAGTTTTCTTTTTTTTTCTGCATGTTTTTTTATTTTCATTAGTACATTTCCATACATAATTATATACCAATACAATAATTCTGATGAGTTTACATGTGACTTCCTCCGTTCTCCAGATTCTTCTTCTCCTAATCCATTATATTACGCTCCGTACTTCTACTTGTTGCTTTTTCTCCTAAAGGCCAATGCCTTCCATCGGAATGCCCAACCCCCGAAGAAATTGTATAAAAAGTCCCCAATCCTATAAAAAGTCCCCAATCCAACATGCAGTGCAGTGAAAGTTTTCAAGCAGAGGTTGGATGGACGCCACTGATGTTTTAGATCTTCATGCACTGAGGGCCTCCTGAAGCCAGGCGTGGCCCTGGCCAATAGGGAGGCGCGCTGCACGCACGCACAAAGCACGCTGGCCCCCAGCAGCCAGAATCGGCCTGGCTGCCTGAATGTAAGGAGGGGATCATGTGCGCTCGCCACGGGGTGGGATGGGTGTGTGTGTAGGTGAAGCCCCCCCCCCAGCTTGAGAAGCCGCGATCTGGGGCTTCTGGGGCTTGGGGGAGCCCCAAGATACGAGGCCTCTGGCTCACCATGCTTGGCTCTGGAGGAGCCAATCATGGAGGGTGGGGGGAGGGCCCACTTAAGGACACTTGTGTAGTATGGACACATCCTAAGTGGATGTGTCTTTACTGCACAAGTACCCATTAAGTACCCATTGAGACTACCTCCAAGGTAGTCTTCTCTTAAGAGGTTGTGGTGCCCACACTAAATTTTAGTGCTGGGAGAAGTAATTTTAAAAGTGTAATGAAAGTGCATTCAATGTGTTTTGAGGAAGAGTCTAAACTGACAGCTTAAATAGGTAAGGAGGGGGCAAAGCCTCCCTAATTAGCATAATGGGAGGGGGAGGAGCGCACTCCACCAATCAGATGTCGAGTTTAGACTAGTGAGGGGTATAAAACCTGCCTGCTAGAAGAAAAAAGATTTGTCCTTGCTTTTGGGGTTTTGGGGGAGGAAGACGGGTTAGACTGTCTCTTTACCTCAGGGAAAGATCCAAGCATTGGTCCTGAACTTCTGAGCTGGAGAACAGGCCAGAAGGGAGTGGAAGGAAAAGTGATGATCCAGTTAGGGATTTAAGTGGGAAGTTAAAGAACAAAAGAGAAGTGGCTTAGAACTGTCTGATGTGTATTCATCTTCTGAGCTTTTTTGTGTTTCCTGTCACTAAAAATAAAAACTTGTTTGTTTATTCCTTTGAATAGTCTCTGCCAGCTTCCCTTATTCAAACTCAGAAGGGGTTGCAGTAGCAAAGATTTATTTACAGAACAACCAAGACCGCTGGGAGGAGTTAGAATAAAACAGCAGCCAGAAGTTTATAGAGGCTGGAAAGTGAAGAAACAGAGAAAGCATTGTTGGTGTCCGCTTGTGGGGCGCAAGGCTAAAACCAGTATATAGACACGCTACCAGAAACATATATAAAAACACGCTACCAAGATTCTAAAATTATAAAAGCCCCTTTACTGTGTTTAAAGACAGGGGTGAAGAGTGTAGGCTGGCTCGCACTGGGGGATGGGCGGCGCCACAGAGATATTAAGGGCCTCTTAACACACATTAGACACCCATCGCGCGAGAGCCAATGTGGACGCATGGGTCTCTAATGGGTGTTGCAGTGCGAACGTGGTTTTTCAAATCTGTCCTTAATGGGTCCTTAATGGGTATTTCGTGTCCAATGCGGAAGCACCCCAAGTCTCCAGGTTCTACTAACTACCTTAGTGGGCAGGTATGTTTGGATCTAAGCTCAGTGACATCTGGAAAATATCAGGTTGGAAAGGAGAGCTTATACTCATCCTCCTTTTTTTTTTTTATTAGAGTGGCCTCTTCAATGCATTTATCTTTTCAAGGAAAACCCTCATAACTTCAGGTTTTAATTATGTGTATTTACTTCCTTCTTTCTCTCCTTTCTTTTTGTTTTACAGTTTATGCTGTCTTTGCTTTCACCAGCATCGTGAACTTGATTATTGGGTTAGAGCATGATGGGATAATAGACGGATTCATGACTCATTACTTGAAAGAGGTACGCAGCAGTATGTATCTACGGAAACCGAGAGGGTAATGGAGGATCCCAGGCAGCGGTTCTCAACCTGTGGGTCATGACCCCTTTGGGGGTCGAACTACCCTTTCAGAGGGGTCACGATGAGTCTCCTGCCTCCCCCCTCCAGATATTTGTGGTATCTGACTTTTTAACTAAATTATTCACACATCTCTTTGTCCAGTAAGGACTAATTTATGAAGTGCATGGGCCTCTGTTTGGGTGGCAAGTCATGTCTGTACCCTAGCACACTTCTATGAGACTTGCAAATTAGATGTCAGTGTTTCCTTCTCACTTCTTCTGTACCACTGCTTGTAAATCTCATGAGCTGCAAACGAATTGAGAAGTCCTGGTGCATTTGCAGGAACTTTGTGAATCCTCCTGTATGTAGTGTTTTCACTGTGGATTCCTCAGCTGCCCCGCCCCTGTGACCCCAGCTGCTCTGCCCCCATGACCCCAACTGCCCCACCCCGTGGCCCCAGCTGCCCCGCCCCCATGGTTGGGGGTCTCTATAATGTAAGGAACTGAGTTAAGGAGTCGCTTCATTAGGGGTGTTTTTCGACCGCGCTCCTCAGATCCAGGTCTAAGAAGATCCTGAGCTAAGGAATGGGTACATTCCTTAATCCGGATCTAGTAGATCCAGATTAAGGAAAGCACCCAATGTGTTTCCAAGGGAGGTGTAGCACCCATTAATGGGTGCTAACCTCCCTGCTATGGAAACACCTTTGCACCCATGTGGGGAATCCGGATCGACCCCCAAGGGGTCTGTCTGCCACCTCAGGTGTTTTGGGAGACAGGGGGGTACACTCTTTGAAGTCCCTCCGAAGAGACTGGCACAGACTTTGAAGCCACTCCGGAGCCCCTTTGGAACATCTCCGAAGTCAGTGCAAGACAGCTCCGGAGCGCCTGTGATGTCAGTGGGAAATCGCTGTGCAGCGCCTCAGAAGTCTTCGGAGAGACCGGCGGCGAGACTCCGAAGTCTTTGCCAATCGCTTTGGAGGGATTTCGGAGGGAAGTCCTCATGGTCTGCACTAATAGCGAACGGACTCCGCTGACAGCTCTGGAACCTCTTTAAAGTGTTTGCCAATCTCTTCAGAGTGACTTCAGAGTCATTTCAGAATGACTTTGAAATTACTCCAAAATCACTTCGAAGCTGGGATTTCAGGGCTCCCCTCCATGGGTGCATCCCCTCCCCCTAGCCTCCTCTAGACCCCATTGCCTGTTTCTTGTGGAAACAGGCTCCCTTTAATCCAGATTTTCTGGCTGAAGACCCCATTGTAGACCCCATTAATCCGGATTAAGGCTGAGATGTACCCATATGATCTAGATTTCCCCAGTGGCGGTGGAAACAAATGTTTTCCAAATGGTTGCCGTGGTGGAAATGGGGTCATCCGGCTCACACTGAAATGGGTCCTTAATGAGTGCAAAAATGGGTACTTTCTGAAATTAGAAAAACACCCTAGGAAGGCTGAGAACTGCTGAGACAGAGAAAGTTCTGAGGAAATCCTGTAAAGGAAATAATACACAGATTTGCTGGTTTTGAACATTTTCCACTTTGATTTGTGTATGATTTGTGTAAGCTGTGGATTTATCCCTTCTTCTGAACAAACTGTAAAGCAACAGGATAGTTACGACCTTAAGTATTTTGGGGTAGTTTCCTATATCCAGAAAAGTGATTGACGAAACATTTATTGTCTTCAATAGAAAGGAGCGTTCCTTTGAATTTATGACCAACTTATTACATCTGCTTAGGTTTGTAAGGAACTAAGGCCCTGGTCACACCTATATAAGACAGGACTTCCTATTAATAATTTGAACTGAGGTTGTACCAGCTCTGTTCACACCTAGATTGTTATAGGTCGTTGTCAGACCGTCCTCGCTCTGGACTGCATCTGTCACACCTTTCTCCATGATCGACCTGAGCCTCCTCCACAGAACTCTTGGCTCGCCACCCATTTTGCTGCGTCAAATCTACCTCCTTTCTTATTGGATGCCATTGTGTCACTCAAGGGAGGCGAGGGGGTGTGTTTGAGGTTCTTTTTAAGCCTCCTTCCCCCCTTCCATGCTTCCCTTCCTTTTTTATGTGCTTTTCTTCTCCATGCATTTAATTTTTAAAATAATAATCTTATTTTAATAAAATATTTTAATAATAATATTTTAATAATAAAAGTGAGCTAGTTTGGTCTAGTGGTTATGGAGCCGGACTCTTATCTGGGACTTCTGGGTTTGATTTTGCCCTCCCCTATGAAGCCAGCTGGGTGACCTTGGGCTAGTCATAGCTCTCTTCTGAGCTCTCGCATCCCCACCTACCGCACAGGGTGTTCTGTTGTGGGGAGAAGAACAGAAAAGCTTTGTCAGCTGCTTTGAGTCCCCTTAAATGGGTGAGAAAAGCCAGGTAGATAAGCCAACTCTTCTTCTTCTAATAATTAATAATAATAATAATAATAAAAAATTTGTGGGGAAATGTTAGAGGAATCATACACATACACAGAGGAGAGACGGGGAGGTGCCTCACAAACTCCTCGCATGCACATTGTCTGAAAGGAAAGACTGGACCCCACCCACCCCAGCATGGTTCAGCCTCCTTTAGCTTGTCCCCCTGCTCACATTGAGGAAGTGAAGATGCCCTGGTATACCAGGATGGGCTGAGTCCTCTGGAAAAGGGGATTCCAGCTAAAATGATCTGGCAGGGATAAGCCATCTTGGAAAATGAACTGAATAAAAAGAATGCGAGTAACACAACCAGAAGACGCCTTGAAGTCCTCTTAAACTAAAGGTGTGACCAGGGTCTTAGAGTAGCTACCTCGAAAGCAGAGAGTTCCAAGTTTATTCATTCCATCTCTGAGTTGGGCTGATATCTGTGCCCTCATGGGCACATCCATGCAAATATAGAAATACTTTTCCATTAACTTCTTCCAAAAGAATGCCAGAGTCTGGACAGATAATCTGCTGTCCAGGCATTGAGAGGTGGTTACTCTCTTAGCAGAGATCAGAGACAAGTATTCCCCCCCCACCTCTGACTTTTTATTCCTGATCAAATAACTTTTAGTTTTGCATCTCTGAAAGGGTATCTCTTCTGATGTGTCACATGGTTATCTCTGCTGTTGCCTTTTTTAGGGTGAACCTTATCTGAACACTGCCTATGGCCACATGATTTGCTATTGGGACGGTTCTGTTCATTATCTAATGTATCTCGTGATGGTGGCAGCTATTGCATGGGAGTAAGTAGATATAATGCTGAAAATATTTCTCTATATATACAGTATATTCTGGCATATAAGACTACTTTTTAACCCAGGAAAATCTTCTCAAAAGTTGGGGGTTGTCTTATATGCTGGGTGTCGTCTTCTTATACGGCAAGTATATTCCAAACGCTATATTTAAACTGGAAAAGTCGGGGGTCGTCTTATACACTGGAATATACGGTACTTTGATTCTCTTGTGGCTTTCATCTCCTGTCTTCCTGAAAACAAAACATTGCATGCACTGCTGTTCCTCCCTTTTATCCCCACAACAAGCCTTTGATGTAGATTCTGGGCAAGAGACGGTGACAGACACAAGGGCTCTGGTCTCGCCTATATGAGACAGGATGTCCTGGTTCATAAGTCAAACTGAGGTCGTACCAGCCCTCTTCACACCTGAGTCATCCTCAAGCTGTTCTTGCTTTGGGTTGCATCATTCACACCTTCCTCCATGATCAACCTGAGCCTCCTCCATGGAATTCTTGGCTCTCAACTCCTTTTGCTGCGTCAAATCTACCTCCTTTCTTATTGGAGGCCATTGTGCCATTCAAGGGAGACGAGGGGGTGTGTTTGCAGTTCTTTTTTAAGCCTGCTCCACCTCCATGCCCCCTTCCTCTTTATGTCCTTTTCTTCTCCGTGCAATTAATTTTTAATAATAATAATAATAAATTTGTGTAGAAGTGCTAGATAGAGGAATCATATAAACCTTACACAGAAATTGGTTCCACTGATCACAGTGGATTATTTGCGCATTAGCCAAGCCTGTGTTGAAATAGGAATGAAAAAGCAGAAATGCAAGCCATTGGGTGTCTTTGTTTTTGAGGACTGGTTACTCCAGTTATATACAATACAGCCATTGATAAAAACTGAGTATTTGTATTGCAGGGAAAGCTACCGGAATATTGGGCTGTATTGGCTGGGGTCCATCTTGATGAGTATCATTGTCTTTTTGCCTGGAAATATTGTGGGTAAGATTATTCTGCTTGTTTCAAGTCATGATAGAATTTGTGTGTTGCCAGATTCTTGCATTTGTTGCAAAAATGAGTGTGGTTTTAGTTAAAAAGCAATGAAAACCCCCTTGCATAGCATGGCAACAAGCAGCAGCAGAAGAGGAATCAGATTCAAGGCCTTGAGTTTGCCCCTGAAGCACACATGGAATTCAAAATTGCTTGTTTGCTCTAGAAGAGGGTAGAAGAAAAAACCACCTTGGCTCCATCCCCAAATGACTTATTTGCCTCTCTAGTTTCCCTCTACCATCACTCTATTCAAGCAGACTTTAAAAGTGCAGTGCACTTCCGGAATAAGCGTCCGCATGAGGCTCAGCAAAACGCGCATTTAATATGCACCTTCTGTCCCCATGGGAACGTGTTTTGCTTGCCCACATCTTTTTCTCCCCGCCCCCTCTCTTGTTGATAGGGTGCTGGCAGGAATGGGGAGGGACTGCACTCTGCGCAGCCACATTAAGGAAGAAACCCCCAACAAGTTCAAAGGAAAAATAGCCATCGGTTCTCTGTTCGTCTCCCAGATCTCTGCCCCTCGAAATGGCTTCCCGTGCCAGCAAAGGCAGCGGCTGCAGCCATCGTCCACGCGATTGTTTGCTCATTCACTCTCAACACTTTCACAGATCACTGTCAAAATCCACCCGGTAGAGCAGCGGTGGCAGTAGCAATCCACCACTTCACACCTGATAACAATTGCAACAATGTTGCAATTCTGCGCTATTCTGGTTCTTTGAAAGTTCTGAGCTTTAGAAAGGGAAAGGAAGGGAAGCTGCTGCACTTCTGGGAAATGTGTGAATGTTTTATGGCTGTGTGTGCAGGCAGCAATGCTCGCCCCTTTTGCCACGGAGTGTCCCCATGGTAAATGGTGCCAGGAAAACCTGTGACTTCCAAAAAAAGCGCTGGAACTCTTTTTTAAAGTGCCGTTTTTTGTCACGGATTTCCCTCCTTTTGTAGCACTGGAAGCTTGTTGAAAAGCCAGGCATGGGGGCGCTCAGAGGCAAAACAAGATTCTTAGAGGGCTTTAAATTGCTTGGGGACAGGGCCCTTGTGTTTTCCCATTAGTGCTAAACAGCCCCCATCCCTTCATGCTGATTCAGATTATCACAAATTTCTGCTTATGAAAACAACTCTTGCATTCCTGCAAATGGCTGGACCCATCCAAGATCCTCTGAAGATACAGATTATTTGCTGCTGGCAAACTGAGGCCATTTGTCTAGCAGCTGGAAATCCTTTTCTGTGAAAGATCAGACAAGGTAGAGGGGAACACAGTGTGAACTGGTAGGATGAGAAAATGAAGCACCAGAATGAAAATACAGAGCAAGGCAGCATCCTCATGGATACTTGTGGCTTGGAGAGATGTCCTGGGACTCACTGGGAATGCTGCAGGAGGCCCCCAACACAGCTGGAATTGATGTGGAGGACTGAACGGCGTTGTGTGATGGAGAAATGTTCTCTATCCACCTTTTCTATACCGTGCATGATTTTATATACTTCAATCAGGTCCCCTGTTAAACGCCGTCTCTCCAGACTGAAGAGGCCTAGACGTTGCAGCCTGGTTTTGTAAGGGAGGTGTTCCAGCTCCTTAATCATTCTGGTTGCCCTTTTCTTCACCTTTTCCAGTTCCACAATATCCTTTTTGAGGTGTGGTGACCAGGATTGTACACAATATTCCCAATGTGGTCTTCCTGGAAGAGGATAAAACGGGATTTTAGTGAGGCTATGTTAGGGTTGCCACAGGCATGTGAGAAGGGAGGAGGGGGAGAAAGAAGAAGAAGAAGAAGAAGAAGAAGAAGAAGAAGAAGAAGTGGCAGCTTTTCCACCCCATTTTCCTCACCCTTAAGGGGATTCAGAATGGGTGACAAAGCTTTCTGTTTTTCTCCCCACAACACACACACACACACACACCGTGAGGTAAGTGGGACTATGAGAGCTCAGAAAGAGAGCTGTGACTAGCCCAAAGTCACCCAGCTGGTTTCATGTAGGAGTGCAACATTGAAGTGATAGACTACTAAATAATAATAATAATAAGAGTTGGCTTTTCTACCCCACTTTTCTCACCCATTTAAGGGGACTCAAAGTGGCTGACAAGCCTTCTATTCTTCTCCCCACAACAGACACCTTGAGAGGTAGGTGGGGCTGTGAGAGCTCAGAATGAGAGCTGTGACTAGCCCAAGGCCACCCAGCTGGCTTCATTGGGGAGGATGGAATCAAACCCGGTATTCTCAGATAAGAGTCCGGCTCCCTAACCACTAGACCAAACCTGTGGTAAGGAGATAAGGAACTGGCTTTATGGAAGACCTGGAGTGGTTGCTGGATTATCTGTTCTAGAAATTAGATTTTCGGTTGACTGACCAGGGAATATAGCGATTGCCACGGATATATATGGCATTCCGAATATAGTCCCAGGAGAATCACAGGTTTTTACCTGCCTCTGGAAGCACCTTTAGGTTTTAAAACACTTTATTCTGTTTTTAACCCTGCTTAAATTTTTATTGTTTTGTTTTCCCGTAGGAAAATATGCAACAAAAGTCTGTGCTGTATCATTTTTAAATCTGCCCTACATTGGCCTCTCGATATGGGCTGGCTTCAAAATCTATAACCAGCGTCCTGTGAGTTGCCACTGTTCAGCCAAGGTAATGCTTATTGTAGCTTTTGTTGGTGCTGATATGAATAAGATAGAGGGAAGGACAGTTTGCTACTGTGGCTGCATGCCCCTCACTTCACCTCCGAGTCCCGAATATTTAGTCCCTTCTTCAGATGGGAAATCTCTGGACCAATAGCAGTTTATGCCTTCCAAGTTGTGTTTGGATGGGAAAAAGGAAGGAAACGTAACCAATTGTGCCACAACTGTGCTTTTTCATGTATGTGCTGTGTTACAAATGAACTCAAAATTATAGTAACAAGATCTGTGGTGCCTAGGTCAATGGCTTTAATTCATGTAAGAAAAATATAAAGAACCTAAGAGGAGCCCTGCTGGATGAGGCCACAGACCATCTAGTCCAGCATCCTGTTGCACACAGTGGCTCACCAACTGCCCATGGGCATCTCAAGCAGAGACAAGGGCAAACCTTCTCCTGCTCTCGAATCCCAGCAAATGGCCTTGGAAGCATCCTGCTTGTCCCCCCAGCCTGAAAGATGTACAGGGTACCTCGACATACAAGTGCCCTGACATACAAGTGTTTTGAGATACAAGCTGCCGAGTGAGTGATATTTTGCTCTGAGATGAGAGCAAGATTTGAGATACGAGTATGTAAATACAGTACAGTACATAACAAAAACAACTGAGGTGGTGTTTTGGGAGCTGGAATGGATTAATGGGAAAATTGCTTTGAGATATGAGCCATTTGACATAAGAGCAAGGTTACGGAACGAATTAAACTCGTATGTCAAGGTACCACTGTACTTAGGCATTCATTCTAGTAGCCATTGATACATCTGTCATCCTTAAATTTGTCTAAACCCTTCCCTAAAGCCATCTGGGCAGTAAATTCAGATTTCTCCCCCCCCACACACACACATTACAATTGCAGAGCTGCTGTTGAACAAACCTTTTGGTTTATTTATGCGAACTGTGATTTAAATAAACAAAGACAAAGGGATTATGTCTTTGGAGAAAAGTACAAAGGAAAATGCTCACCTATGACTTTGAAATGTCAACAAAGAGTAGAATCGGGCTGGACTCAGCATTTGGTCTTAGCTAACTTTGGTCTAAGATAGTAGAAGCTGAGTGGAAAACACTGAGTTATTATTTAAAATTTTCCTTTCGAGGAGACACCTTCAAACGCAAGGACTTTCTCCTTTGTTTATGAAGGTCAACTTGCTATTCCATACGGGCTCCTGCAGCAATTATATTTTAGTATACTTTTGGTTCACGGAGTCCAGCATAAACTCCTGCCAAGTCATAAGCAACATCTTTGTTTACACAGTAGTCTGCAATTCCAGACTAAAAAGACGTTCTCCAGTCCCTGTTGATCTTACTCTTTTGCCCTTGACTGGCATGGGGAAAAAAACCCTGAAAGCATCTCCTTGCTTTATGTACAGCTATCAGTTTTTTTTTTGCTACCATTTTTGTGTCTTCTCTGCTAAAAATAAGGTCAAACATCATGTCAGTCAATGTATCATGTCGGACACACTTGATCTTTGAAGACTTGAAGCTTTAGCAGTCTTGGGGTGTTTCCACACTTACCACTTGAAATCCGGATTAAGGAAATCCGGATTTCTGAAATCTGTCCCTGGGAAAATCCATCTGAAATAGGGATGGATCGAAATGAGGCCTACCGCATCCGCACATGCATTGAGAGGACGGTTACTGAGGAACGCATTGCGTGGCTGCTGTGCGAATGCCCCAGCACCGATTGCAGAGAAAGGTGCAAGTAATGCAGCCTTGAGGATGACCTATGTGTGGCCTGCATTGGTACGACCTCAGTTTGAATTATGAACCAAGATGTCCTGTCTCATATAGTCATGACCAGGGCCATAGTGAAAGAAAGCAGTTTGTCACTTTGCTGATGTATTCTCTCACTCTGAAAGTGGACTGAAGCTGGATTATACCTTAAATGGAATAACTAAGCAGTGTCTGGATGCAGCCTGATAGACTAGCTCCCTATGGTTCCCCTGGTCCCCAGTTTTCTGCAGATGGAAATTACCTGCACGCCCAATTTTGTGTTATAAGTGACTGGTCACAATGAAGCCTTAGCATTATTAACTGACTATATTTCTAAACATCTGGTGATTTCATCCAAAAGGAATTAAATCCTGTTGCGCTGTGCTGGAATTTCTCACCACTGGTGAACCTAGTATTGCAAGCAGAAAGTGTTCTTTCCAACTTTTAATTCATTGTAGTAATGCTTGGCTTTATTTTATGTAAGTGCTGAGCATTTCGGCAATGCTCAGGATTTGTCCTCACTGTATCCTGCTGCTGAAATTGGGAATGTTTTTGTAAAACGTGATGCAAGAGGATGGACGTGTTTATAGTAATGCTTTTCCTTGTTCCTACTTCTTGTATCCTGTTATTGTTAGAGCTAAAATAACTTTGCAGCCAAATAATGATGTTCAGGTTGGTGAAGTTGCACAGTTTCTACACTACCAGTCTCAATCAAATAGCTATTTTATGTTTACCAAGGAATAATCAGTCTTTCAGTATTTAGAATAGTGCTGTTCTTGACAAATTGAAACTTTGCTTATGCTAACACTATGCAGAGTTTCATTGATGCAACTGTTAATATTTGGCATTTAAAATTCCCCTTTGGGAGGAAAATGGCCAGTTATTTTGCTGCTGCTTTCTTTCATCTCTGAAGGTGGACTGAATGCAGATTATTTAGGTATAGCAGAGATCATGCTCTGAAGGGATGCTTGTCACCACTTTGCCATGAATTTTGTTTGAATTGTTCAGAAGGCACAACCAGAACTGTATGAATATCTGGAGCATTCCTGTTTTGTTTACATGAAGAAGAAGAAGAAGAAGAAAGAAGAAGAAGAAGAAAGTAGTGTTGGCTTTTCTACCCCGCTTTTCTCACCCATTTAAGGGAACTCAAAGCGGCTGACAAAGCTTTTCTATTCTTCTCCCAGAACAGAACACCCTGTGAGGTAGGTGGGGCTGTGAGAGCTCAGAAGACAGGTTGTAGAACCACTGGTCTAGAAGAAGATGAAGGGTGGAGAAGGTATGCTTAGGACAGAAGCAAGGGAAAGTATGAAAACGTGATCCTGTATATTTAAACATTAGATGGCAGTAGGCAGAAGGAAAACAGGAAGTGTGTTTCTGTGCTCTAATCATTTTACAATGTTGTTATTTTTATCCCTTGACAAATATATTACTGGAAGCTGACCAGAGTTGCAACAGCATATTTCACACTTGCAAGATGAATGTGTGGTTTTAATTGAAATTATTCACTGTATTTTGAATTCCAGCTCAGTTTTGTAATTCTTTATGCTGGGCACATGACTCTAGTAACAAATAGGCTAAGTGTGCAGTTTTCAGCTAGAGCCCTAAGACTTATTAACCAGGATCTAGTGCAGAATATATACACTTATAACGAGAGGCAATGTAGGATCTAAAAAATAAAGAAATCCCAAAATAGCCTCTTGTTGCCCCTTATCTAATGTCCCTCACCTTTCATGTCCATAGGCCTGTATCATTAACATGTGTGCAGATACCTGGAAGCCAGCTAGACACCTGTCTACTTTGTTTTAGTTGATCCTGTGGTTAGAGTGCTGGACCCTAATCTCCTGGTTCCATTCCACACTTCTCCAGGAAGCCAGCTGGAGGGCCTTGGGCTAGTCACAGCTCTCTTTCTGAACTCTCAAATTGTCTGTTGTGGGGAGAAGAACAGAAGGTTTGTCAGCTGTTTTGAGTCCTCTTAAGGGTGAGAAAAGCGGTATATAAAAACCAACTCTCCTCCTCTGTTTTTTTTTTTGCACACTTGGCTGACTTCTGGGTAGCCCCAGGTCAAATAATAATGAAATGGGGTAAGACACTTAAGAACCCATTGCTGTTACAGGAAACCTGAGAAGGCTGCTGGGTTTTCTGTAATAGTGATATTATGGATTATCATCACACTAACCTATCACTCCTCCAGATTTGCGTAGGAAAGATGCTCTTGTGAACGAATATCTCAAAATTTTAAGCAACCTGCTGCTTCCAGTAGACTCTGATATTCCACAAATAACAGTCAGGGGACTTAGATCTAAAAAAACCCATGGTGTTCCCCAGCATGAGGTGTGGTGCTGGCTGTGATCTTGGGGAGCTTTTAAAAGGGTTTGGATCAATTGATGAAAGTCAACGCTGTTGATACCTCTTAACCCTGATGGAAATAGGAAATGGTCAGCCACCAAAGGCCAGCTGCTGGGAAACTAAGCAGAACAAGCTGTGTGGTCATACTTGGTTGCTGAACTTCAGCTGGTTGGTCAATGTGGAAACAGACTCTAGACTAGAAGAACCGTAGCTTTGATCCAGTGAAGCAGTCCTTATGTTTTTGTGCTCTTAATGTTACAACAAAACAGGAATGGTCCAGATATTCATAACTTTTCCTACCTTTCCATAAGCCACTTGAATATATCCTCTGGAAAATTGTCTTGCAGGTGATTCAAGAAGTTCAGCAGAAGAAGCTTCTAAGAAGACCTATAGATCTCCTACTTGTTATCTACTTTGCTTCTGCTATTGTTTTCTGCCTTTTTAGGGGCATGGTAAGTTTGTAAAAATAGATCTTAATGATGTCGTTTGTTACATGGAAAAATGGTTGGATCTGCAGCAGATATGGAGGTCCATCATACTCTTGCAGATGTTGTTGAACTTCAGTTCTCATCCTACCTATCCAACATGGCAAGGGTCAAAGAGAAGGGGAGTCTAAGAAGATCTGGAGCAGCAGTTTTTTGAACATATACAGTGAGGATGCCTGGGGGCTACAGCCGAGAAGGCCCTCGCCTCATGTTTCCTCTCCCCTATCTACTGAAGGTTGTGGGATTGCCAAGAGGGCCTTGTCAGCAGATCTTAGGACAAAGACAGGTTTATATGGGAGGAAGCGTTTCTTTAGATATTTGGGTCCCAGGCTGTTTAGACCCATATAGGTTAAAACTAGTACATTTAACTGGGCTCAGTAGCAAATAGGCAGCCAGTGCAGATTTTATACCCTGCTTTTCTCATCCTTAAGGAGACTCAATGTGGCTGACTTGCCCAAGGTCACCCAGCCGGCTTTATGGAGGAGGGTGGAATCAAACCCAGTAACTACAAGATATGAGTCTGGCATTTTAATCACAAGGCCAAATGTGATATGTGTTCAGCCAGCAGTGCGTTCTGCTGAAATTCTTAGCCCATTTAATCATGCAGTCTTTTAAGTGGCTCTTCATTTCAAATTTCAACAACAGTTTATACATTTTTTTTAGCAATGTCATGATTGCCACCCATATTCAATTGCAATTCCAGTTCTGTTTTAGATTGCACAATACCACTGGATTTTTCATTAGTTCAAAATATTGCATTAAATTTTAAAACCTTCCAATATTAATTGTTCTAATGATTTACAGTAACTTTATAATTACCATCACACTTTTCCAACACTCTTCCACGTGAGATGGAATACTGGACTAGACGTGCTATGTTCTTATAGCATTCTACAAATTCACAGAGATACGTTTTACACTGTTTTATGGCTTTTATCTTTTTATTGCTGAGGTCCACTGTGGGACTTTTGGAAGAAGGGCAGAATATAAATACTCAAAGGGTGCATTCCCATACATGTTTAAATTCGAATAGAATCTGAATTCAGTATCCAACATTCCCATTTAATTTTTTATTCCCAGATTTTATGAGGACTATTCTGCAAAAACTGTTCTCAGTTCCCTTTTGGAGTCGAGTCTGCTCCCCCCCCCCCAAAAAAAAGGAATGTTCCCAAACTATTTGGGGCAGAGATCTATCCTTCTGGCCAATGCCCGCCAGATGTGGGTGGGATTTCACAGCTGCAAAGGTCTCCCCCTTCCCCTCACTAGCCACAAAAGATACAATTGTAGCAAGACAAGGATGGTAGAGCAGGGTGAACTGGTATTTTAGCCTCCAATTGCTTTCCACTGTTTGCTCCTTTGCTCATCTGCTTGAGCACAAACTTGCTGTCTCCCCGGTAATGTTACTGGGAACATCTGATCTGAAAGGGAAAGTGTGTATTGCCCTGTGTGTGTCTATTCTTCTGCTTAGCTGATTGACCAGGGCAGGCTTACAGTGTTTGCACTGGGGGGCAGAGATTAAAAGATCCTGTTTCTCCGTGCTGGGGATTTGGGTGGTGAGTGGGAACGGAAATATCCGGGTTCAGCCCGGTTTATCGTCAGTCAAGTGGGAACAGCCCAAAATGCGCACTCTGCCCTGTATCTGGATTAAAATAGTCTAACCAGGACTAAAAAAGTCAAGTGGGATCACGGCCATACAAACAACCATTGCTTTCTGTTTCTTAACTACAGCATTACACAGTTTGTCATCTGAATGTGTTTTATTTCTCTTAGATTGCCTTGGACTGCCCAGCTGAACTGTGCCGGTTTTACAGCCAGTTTCATGAGCCATATATTAAAGACCCAGCCGCTTATCCAAAAATTCAGGTAATGTGTGTCCCTCTCCCCTTTATCGTTACGGAGTTGCTTCCTCTTATCATCTCGCGGCAAGGTAAAAATTAAGACTAAGTGTCTACTAAGTGCTTTAAAAGTTGCCTCTTTAAGTCCCCTCATTTGTTTCTACTGATGAACAATGAACTCCTTAGTCTCTTAAATGGATACCTTAATGGGAACATTCCAGGACATGAATTTGTATGTGGTAATTTAGGAAGCACTTGGTGCAAGAGAGATTGAGACATGATGTGTGTGTCTCAGAGGAAGCCCACGTGGCCCTAGAGAGCTGACTTTCTGTACTTTCAGTAGTGTTTTCCTAACTAAGTTTATAATCTGATTGAGGTTCTCGGAGTTACTGGAAATTTTTGGCAGATTTCAGTAGCCAGAAACTAGGTTTGCTTGCATTAGTTAGCGTGAAACTGAAGAAAAGTCGAGAAGATAAGAACGTCTTTGCTGCCTCACACCGGGGGCTTCTTCATCCTTGTTCCACTTTATGCTTTGCGCTGACAATGTCACATGGTTGGAATGCAGATGATGTGCCGGAGCTGTGAGGCTGAGGTTGTGCAAATTTCACAAACTGTCACATTGTCTGTGGTTTATGCAACCTTTGCACAATAGTTGTAGAAAGCAGGGGCCTATTCGCACTTGGCCTTTTTCTGGAGTATATCTCAGGATAGGGGTCTGTGGTCCACATGCTAATGCAGACTCTGGCAGACCTCACTTTGGGCCTGCTGAAGCCTGCACTAGCATATGGACAGCAAGTCCCTATTCCAGGATATATTCCAGAATAAAGCCAAGTGCGAATAGGCCCCAGGATACCATAAATGCCTCTGGGCTTGTATATAGTTCCAATTTTGCTTTTTAGCATTATTATTTGGTCCTGTGGTTAGAGTGTCAGACTCTTATCCAGTAGTCTTATCTGGTTTGATTCCACACTCCTCCATGAAGCCAGCTGGGCACCTTGGGCTACTCACAGCAATCTTTCTGAGCCCTCACAGCACCACCTACCTCCATAGGGTGTCTGTTGTGGGGAGAACAGAAGGTTTGTCAGCCACTTTGAGTCCCCTTAAGGGTGAGAAAAGTGGGGTATAAAAACCAACTCCTCCTTCCCAAGGGCAGGAGTAGTAAGGGCTTTCTCTGTGGTACCCATCAGGCTCTGCAGTATTTTCACCTTAGAGATGCACCCGGGACCAAGACTGAGCATCTTAAATAGGTAAATTAAGCTGGGCTAAATTAAGGTGGAGCAATCCCAGTCCTTGCTGTTTGTCCCATCTGTGTTTAGCTGGAGGCTGCTAAGACGCCGATTAGCATGACTCTTCCATTGGGAGGTCTGCACAATCCTGTTTCTTTTCTCTCTCTCCTCTAGATGCTGGCATACATGTTCTATTCTGTGCCCTACTACATAATGTCTCTCTATGGCTTGCTTGTGCCCGGATGCTGCTGGATGCCTGATTTAACCCTCATACATGCTGGTGGACTAGCCCAGGTACGTAACTGCATGGCAATGAATGCATTTTTACTGATCCCGTAGGGGTTCATGTGGAGGTTTGTCTACACTGAAGGAAGAGAAATCACGTGGATTTGGCTGCTGTGTGTTTTCCCTTCAACGGCTAGTAGTATTTGTTCTTGTGTGGGTGGATGGGTGGAAGAGAGAGGGAGGCTTGCACCCAGACAGCAAGTTTATTCAGCTATATTTGGAGATTCTGGAATAAAGCATGCATATTTCGGAATGTCCAAAGATAGCAGAATAAGTAAGTGACATCTGGATGCAGAGAGTCTTTTAGGAATGGAGTGCATTGGGGAAATGATCAGTTCACCCAATGTTGCAATCTCAGGTTTGTTGTCTCACTGCTGTTTTTAGTGCATGCTTGCTTGCATGAAGGTCTGCCTTTATATAAAAAAAGAGGGAGCTGGGAGATGCCTACATATATAGCATGCATGCATGCATTCATTTAATATCCTGCCCTTCACCAAATGGTCCCAGGGCGGGTTACAATTTGAATAAAACATCAAATATTAAAACATAATTAAAAATATATAATCTCTCTCCCTAACCGGACAGCACTGAGGAAGCTATTTAAAAGGCGAAAGCCTAGGTTAAAACACATGTTTTCACCAGGCACCGAAAACTATGCAGCGTAGAGTCTAGGGGCCACCACAGGAAAGGCCCTCTGACATGTCCTTATGCCTCGTACTTTATGCAAGAGAAGGAACTACAAGAAGGCCCTCTTCCTGAGATCTCAGTGCACAGGCAGGTCTCTATGGGAGAAGGTGCTCAAGCCATTTAGGGCTTTTATATGTTAGTGTCATACTTAATTTATCGCATACTTTGTCTCAGAGGCAGTGAGCATAATTCTCACACCTCTCGCTTGAGAGACAGTGATTTCTCCTGGGTCAACCAGTGACTCTCCTTAGCCAAATGGAGATGAGATCCTGGGGTCCAAAACTGACTATATATGCCCTGGACCGTTTGCCTAGTTAAGCCTTGAAAAGGTAACATTTTGGCAATTAAAGGTGATATTCGGCCCAATGAACATAATGCTACAAACCAAGGGATATTCCATTCCTAGGGTTGTCTGATTTGTAGACATAGGGAGAATGGAAGAGAGAACATTGTCTGCAGCGTAACCTGGACTGTGAATTTCCTTTTCCTTTCACTGTGATTCAGAAAGTCGTAACGTTTGGAGGATCAAGTGCAAACAGCACAGTGAAGAAATTAAAATGTAGCGCATAACGTCAAAGGGTGCTTGGGCTTCCTTTTCTTTTTAAAATAAAAGACTTTGTGAGTATGGAACTAGTGATTGGATAGTGTGAAACAATTAAAAACTTTGGAGATTTTTATCAATTCACCATGTGTCATAGAACAGAAAGATTTTCCCAGCTCCATCTGAAAACTGCAAGATTATGCGAATGGCAAATTTTTCTGGGGTTGGAACTCTTCAGTTGTAGCCCACCCCCAACCAAAAGAGTCCCCCATGACTCCCTTTTAGTTAATAAACCAGCCAGCAGAGCCTCTGATATTTCAGCATCAAGGGCTTCAGATGCTGTCAGATGACAGATTCCATCAGCTGCAACCACAATGACCAATGGCCATATGAATCGTGTCGGAGTGCGGCAGCATCCCAAGTGCATCATGCTGGCGTCTTCTGTCCATGTGGATGTCATAACTTTGTTCCTAGGCTGCATGAGGTTGGTGGGAGATAGGCATTTCTCCTGACACATAAGTGGAGCGTGTTGATTATTCTGTTTGGAGCTTTCTCCACTTAATGACACGAGACACCAGGCAGTATCTGTCACTGGCATCTCTCCCGGTCAGTAGGGCTGGATCATCTTCTAGCGAACTTTAGAAGTTCCTTTGGGACCTGGTTGTCCGCGCTGTTCTCGCCTCTGCGGACAACCAGGCAAGACCGGAAACTTGGGCAGGAGTTGGTTAAATGACCTGTCACTGGAAACAGAGGGTAACAGATGGGGCACAAAAGACAAGCCGTAGTCCCAAGTGTGCTCCACAACCGCTTCTATCTTTACATGTTTGTTAATCCTAAAAATATTTGTTGGCTTGACAGTCTCTGTTCTGTACATGCCCTTAGATGTAAATTTACTCTGTGCTCCAGAGTATGTCCGCATCCTCTTTCTTTTGAGAAGGGCAAGAGAGGAAAAATTGGCCATTGGGACGCAAAGCAGAGCATTTCTTTTTTATGTTACATTTCACAATACAGCGAACACGCAGCCTTTTGTCTCAAGGCTATAAGAAGGGAGCTTCTGTGGTCTAGTTGAACATCAGGGGAACACATTTGGAACAGAGACAGTGCTAGTATTCTGGTTTCCTGAGCAACCTGATACCATATTGAAGTGCCTTTTTTATACACAGTTGAATAAAAAACTTCCTCCCTTCGCAGTTGAAGTGAAAGGGAGCTAAGATTTACAATGTGGAAAAGTCACATTTGGTGTCTTCAACACATTAACAGATTTGTACTTTTAGGGTTATTGTGTTTAAATTTGTTTCCATTACCCGTGGATGTGGGCAGGAAATTCTGTGACATAAGAACATAAGAGGAGCCCTGCTGCATCAGGCCACAGCCCATTTAGTCCAGCATTCTGTCGCACACAGTGGACCAATTGCCCATGGGCAGCTCAAGCAGAGACAAGGGCAAACCTCCTCCTGTTCTTGAATTCCAGCAAATGGCCTTAGAAGCATCCCGCTTGTTCCCCAGCCTGAAAGATGTACTTAGACATCTACTCTAGTAGCATCCACTCTAACCCTTCCTTAAAGCCATCTAGGCTGGTAGCTGTTATCACCTCTTCTAGGAGCAAATTCCATAAGCTGGTGACCCTCTGGGTGAAGAAATACTTCCTTGTCTGATCCAACTTTCCTACCCATCAGCTTCATAGAGTGCTCCCTGGTTCTAGTGTTGTGTGATAAGAGAAAAGAGATGTTCTATGTCCACCTTTTCTACACCATGCATAATTTTATATACTTCAATCAGGTCCCCTCTTAAACGCCGTCTCTCCAGGCTGAAGAGGCCTAGGCGTTGCAGCCTGATTTCGTAAGGGAAGCGTTCCAGCCCCTTAATCATTCTGGTTGCCCTTTTCTGCACCTTTTCCAGTTCCACAATATCCTTTTGAGGTGTAGTGACCAGAATTGTACACAATATTCCAAAATGTGGCCTCACCATAGATTTCTAGAGAGGCAAAACGACACTCGCTGACTTGTTTTCTATTCTCTCCCTAAATATTCCCAGCATTGAATTAACTTTTTTCACTGCTGCTGCACACTGGGCTAACACTTTCATTGCACTGTCCACCAGAACCCCAAGATCCTTTTCCTGGTGTGTTACAGAAATATCAGCCAGAAAACGCGCCCCGAACCCCATGCACAATTTTTCTATTATCTCTCAGGGCTAGAAAGCATGTATTTATAATTGGAAATTTAGGCTTTTTTAGGATACTGCATCACTTGTCTCATGTCAGCTTTTCTGACTGGATAGTGTGCACTCGTGAAAACTCAAAATAAATATAGATGCTCCCTTGCTGAGCCCATCGAAGCATGCCAGGTGGCCCAGCACTTTCAGCTGAAATGGGGAAGTTTTCAGGATAAAAGGAAGAGAATACCAGGCAGTGCCACAAAGTTCTTGGAAGACTGGCGTGATAGAAATACCAAAGAGAAACACCCTTTTAAACCTGTACAAGTCACCTGTGTTAGTGTATGGGAGCAAGGAATATTTTATTTACAGTCTTTCCCTTGTTCTTTCTTGCAGGCTCAGTTTTCACACATTGGTGCATCTCTGCATGCCAGAACGCCTTATATCTACAGGGTCCCAGAAGAAGGCAAGACATGGTTTTTGATACTGAATATAGCCTATGGAATCTTTCCCCAGCTGCTAGCTTATAGGTGCGTCCACAACCCCCAGTTTTTCTTGAAAGCTAAGCCAGAAGAGAAGGCTGACTAAATGTAAGATACCTGGACTATCACTGAAAATACTGAAGGCTGTGTCTGTACGCGTTCAAAAAGCAGTACAAAGGTGGATGCAGGAGTTGGTATCCACATCCTATTTCTAATTCACGTTAAAGGGTAAATAATATATTTATGCTGAAAGTGCATCTTCTGACCTTTTATGTGGATCAAGGCACTAGCATATGGATGCCACCATCTCTAAATTCGTTAAAAAACAACACTGTGTGCAGGTGCAGCTGAAGTGCCTATCTCCCATTATTAATTCAGGCTGGCCCAAGCAAGGCATTAGATGGTACAAGGCAGATGGCTTGGGCAGTTGGTATGGGCAGATATTTTGAGGCTTGCTAGGATTGTGTTGCGTGGCCTTGGAGATGTAGATTTCAGATTTCATCTTGTCAGCAAAGTGTATTCGCAGCAGAAAATAAAAATTCATTCTGTCTTCTCTTTTACTCCTTCAGAGCTTGTTTTGTGGAATTACCTTATTGTCATGAGAAGTTAATATCTGTTGAGTTTGCAGGCTGCTCGGGTCCTTTCCTCATAATCTAGTAGAGACAAACCTGCAAATAAACTTGTACTATTTTGAGAACAGCAGATTCAAAGCACAATGCTGGTCCCCCCTGTCAATGTTGTTCCTCATCTATCTGTAATTAGGCATACACCTGCTGGTGGTGTGCCAGACGGGACCATGTGCACCTCACCCAGACCCAGGTAGGTCCAGGTGAAGATCAGGATGGACTCCGGCTACTGCCTCTAAACTTCTGTGGGCGATAGTCCCATAGATGCTAAGCGTGAGAAGGCCAACTTTCTGCCAACCCCAGATGCCACTGAAAACAACTCTGCCTTCTGTGCAGTTTGCCTCTCAGTAGGTAGGTAGGTAGGTGTCTTACCTCCTGCCAGGATATCATCTTTCTGTTTTGTCACTTGCTTCTGGATGGTTGGGAAATGCTGGTCAGGAGGCTGGAGGACTGATCACAAGGGAAGAAGAAAAACTTACAAGATGTTGCTTATGTTGACCTATATGACATGCAGCAGGTGATTTCCTGAGAAGAAAACCTGGGCTTCCTTCTTCTCCCTGGATTGTGCTCCTGTTCGTTTGTTATGGGCAATATATTGCCTGGAATAGTTTACATGGCATCCTTTCAACATTTACATAATTGTTATACAGGGGAAGCATTTTTTCACCCAAGATGTCATCAGTCTGTGGGATTTGCTGTCAGAAGAGGTGGTGACAACAACCAGCCTAGATAACTAAGAAAGGAGTAGATACATTCATGAAGGACAGGTGTATCAGTGGTTACTAGAATGGATGCCTAGGTACTGCCTCCAGGTTACAGAGAGGAACAAGACCGTTTGCAGGGAGTTGAGAGCAGGTGAATGTTTTGCCTTCATCTGTTGAGATGCCCAGAAGCAATTGGTGGTCCACTGTAATACAGAATGTTAGACTAGATTGGTTGTGGCCTGATCCAGGAGTTATGCTGTTTTCTAGAATTGGTGCCTAGATACTTTGTCCAGGTTGGAGAGACAGGCAGAATACCTCTAAAAGCCATTTCATTTGCAGGGCGTCAAGAGCAGGTGAAGGTCTTGCTCCAGAAGCAACTGGTAGGCTTCTGTGTGAGAAGGGATGCTGGACTAGATGGGCCGTGACCTGATCCAGCAGAGCTCCTCTTATGTTCTTGGAACTGTGGAGTTAGAAGAGATTATCTTGTGCTTTCTATTTT
Organism: Aspidoscelis tigris stejnegeri; assembly: GCA_023333525.1. Classification (NCBI taxonomy): domain Eukaryota; kingdom Metazoa; phylum Chordata; class Lepidosauria; order Squamata; family Teiidae; genus Aspidoscelis; species Aspidoscelis tigris. The sequence continues at coordinate 2,512,583 of JALMGA010000017.1, forward strand.
CCTGGTAATTAGCTCTTAGGGGCGAAAAGCACAGAGGAGTTTTTTGTTTGTTTGGTACGTAGATTATGGTGAATTCATAGTACAATTTGTGAACACTGCCTAGAAAAATCCTTGCAGAAATCGGGCTAGTTGTTTGGATGCACACATAAGATGAAATGGGATACAAAGTAATACTGCTGTCCACAAATCCCTAAAGCTTTTACTTCCCCTTCAGCATCATCTGAAATTTCAGACCTCTAGAGGTACCACGGTCATTTCCTTCACCTGGACCAGATATCAAAGTGCCATGATGGTCCTTTCTGGGAGCTTTTCTTACATGCAACCATGGGATACAGACTTTTCACACACAACACCAAGCATAGACTGTCTCACCCAAAAGAGAGAGTTCTGTTAATTCTCTTTCAAGACTGGCCAGCGCTGCATCTCATGGCCAAAGGAAGGTTGGCACACATTGTGCACATAATGACTAATGCGTAATCAATGGTGCCATGTAGGGATAGGCGAAAAACATTTGTCACCTTTGCAATATGTATGAATTGAATTGCAAAAGTTTGAAACTTTGCGTTCAAATTGAATATTGGTTATATTCAAAGACTGACCTTCGCAGTCTTGGTTTTTGGTTTGACAGTGAAACAACTGTGGAAATATTTTTCTGTGCACATCCATATTAACCTGTCCTGACACCATCTTGGTATGTGGTGGGAAAGAAATAAATCAGCGAAAAGCAGCAAGCTCCTCCTTGTACAAACTGAGCGTGAACCTTAAGACTATAGGGTTCATTCTTGAGGTTTAGGACCTTTTTGGTGCCAATTTCTCATTGGGGAGTGTTCTTTGCAAAAGGAAATACTGATATTTCCCAACCTACTTCTTTTCAAGAAAGTAGCAAGGGTAGAGTGGAGCATTTGCTCCACTTGGCATCCTGAGGACAAGAACCATGGAAGCAAATAGAGAGTCTCACAGTCCAGAGAAGCAATGGGTCAGAAACAAGAGCACTTTCCTCTGCATTGGTATCTATTATAACCAACTCAGTGTTAACAGAATGCTTCGCTTTAATACTCGAGTTACATGAATACCTCACATTATTACACGTATGAAGCCAAATACGACGCTAACTTAGCTGCTTACAACCTCAAACCTTACTCCTGATACACATTCCAATAAATTTATTCTGTAAAAACAATAGTTTTTTTGTGGTTTTCTCTTTTTTTTTTCGTTTGTTTTTTTCCCCATTTTTTTTTTTTGTACAGTAAACTTTTCAACTACAAACCTTGAGTACGCGAAAGATGTTCAGGACAAGCATAACAAGGATTGATAAAACTGGACTAAACCCATATGTTTTCACAATAAAAGCTGGCATTAAAAAATAAATAAAATTCTCTATTCCCACAATAGCAACAATAATGTACACAGAATAATGGATTTTGGAATGCTTACTTGCTAGTCTAGATCTAGTTTTGAAAGTTGGGGAGAAACAGAAAAATGGCAACAGGATCTTTTTTTTTCTTCTCTCCTTTCTCTTCTAAAGCCTTTCAGGTTCTTTCTCGTCTTTTCATTAATTTGGATGTTTTGGGTTTGTTTGTTTTTCCCATAGGGCTTTTAAAAATCACAATTCAGCTTATAAATGGAAGGCATCCAAAAAAGATATTAAGCTCAAATTTGTATTGGCATTTGAAAAAAAAAAGTTCCTTGTATTCATCTAAAGAAACACAAAAGACTTCCACTAACTTCACACAGAAGAACTAAGTCAGAGAAACTTACGTTACATCATGATCTTCAGAAGTATTAAGAGTATAGCTAGCTAGGTATTTCTAATAAGAAATGGTATTTTCATACAATATTGATTTTTTCATTTTTTCATTTTTTTTTGTGCATGATCGCAACTCAAATACATTTTGTCAGGTTTAAACTAGAGATGGCCCACTTCAGTAATGTAGCAAGAGTAAAATTCAGTCCCCATATTACTGTCGACGTAATGGGGAGGAAATGATTCTCCCACCCTACCCAGAGTCATAAAGCTGTCCTTGTTCTGGATGGGCAGGCTCCAAAATCAAAAATCAAAACTCCAAAATCAGCTGGATTTGACAGCTTCGAAGGTACTGAAACAGGGCATAGCACTACATACAAATATGTACACGTTAACATACAAAATTTGGAAAAAGAAAGAAAAAAGGATATCTCCTATTTGATACAACTTGAAAAATGTTTATTATTCCCTAACAAATGGAATGCTGAGCAATTTTTTTCTCGTGTTTTTACTGCAATTTGAAGAAAACTGGAAAGGGAGGGCTCATGGCATTGCTTGGAGAAACCAGTTGCAGCTTGTAGACTTCCAGTTGGCCATCCCTGTTTTTAAACCAAATTAAAAAAGAAAAAGAAAAACAGCAACAAAACCCCAAAAGAAACTACACACATGTAGTGAAAGAATAAAGAGTAATTTTTAAAAGTTATGGTTTGTAAGCAGACTAGAGATCTCCGGTGTCTTTATGAGAGGGCACATATTTCCAATGGGTTTCATTTTTATTTTTTTTAAAAAAGCTAAGTTTGGGCCCTTTCTGGGAAAAAAAGTGTCTAAAAAGAAAAAGGAGATGTTGGCAATGCACATCACACTTGCTGGTAAACAGCATTTTTTTGTGCAGTCGAACAAAATGGTGTTTGAACAAGGGCGCCCTGTGGTAGGGAATTGACAATGAAGATTAACGGTGTTTCAAAGAACAGAATGGAGAGGAATGGGACCTAAGTGTGCATACAAATAGATACGCTGCTGATGAACAGAAGTGCTGACTCCTATCAAATCCAAGAACTTTAGACAACCAAACATGTAACCTTCTTGTGTCTTCCCTTAATATGCAGCAGTCAATATGTTGGTTAAGTCTGGGGAAAAATGAAGAAAATAAAAAAAGCATTTTAAAATACAATAAAATTTAATTCAATCAATATAGCAACTGAATAAGTTTTTTCTCTTTTGAAAAAAGAAAGCCTGGGCACAATCCAGTTAAATATGATAGCTAGAATGAATGGGATCGATGGGGGTGTTTCTATACTTGGCTTCCAGTGCGCTGGATGGGAAACGCGTGTTAGCGTTAGGTGTATTAGCGTTTGCACTTGGGAATGCTAGTACACTCTGAACCAAGCCCCACGTGCCCGGAGACCTATGTGGGCTTGGGCACCACTAGCGTGTGTCCAGGCACTGCCATCTTCTTTGTGGAGCTTGGTGACTGTCTGAGCATGCGCAGTCACATTTGGGGTCATCTGCAGCGCCAGTGTGCTTGTGTGGCACCTCAGACAACTCCAATCTTAGCACAGGAAAGGTAAGGACTAGGATGTGTGTAGTGCATGATGTTGCACGCCATCTCTACTGGATGCACAGGTAGCGTCTTGTAAGGCAGGAGGTGTTTCTAAGTTGAAAACACCTCCTGCAAGTGCAGATACCCCTTATCAGAAGTTACACCATCATCGACTATGGGGCCACGTGCAAACTGGCTTGGGGGTTTCATGAAGGAGGAAACAATTAGGCTTGTGACCAGTTTTGGCTTGGCTGGTTTGAGCAGTGTAGTTGGCAGCCCAAGTCCAACCTCCCTGAGGACCTCTAGTGGGAAATAGGGACGTGCATGAAGGTTCTAAACATTCAAGATTCAATCGAATTTGATTGAATGTGGACATTCGAATTTGAATAGAGTCTTTGCATTCGAATTTAAACATGTGAATGAATTTCGAATGTCCCAAAACATTCATTTGAATGATTCAAAACATTCGAATGTACAGATACACATGTATTACGCAGATGTCTGTACGAATCTCATACATATCTGTACGCAGTTGCGCTAATAATACAGGACAAAAACGGGATACATACAGGATAAAATGGGATGCGTACGAAATGCATACAGATATGTATAACACATATGGATGTTGCCGACATTCATATCTTCAAGTTCGAAACTAACCTTTGAACGAACAGATTCAATTCTATCGGATTCGAATTGGTTTTGTTGCATTCGGATTCTAAACATTTGAAATGAATGTTCTGACATTCAATTAGACACGAATTCGAATGCAAAAAAAAACATTTGTGCACAATTGAATATATAGCGTTTCATCCCAACATCACTTACTAATCACATTAATTGGATAATCCAGAGTAAAGCCCGTCCAGACACATTTTTTTTCTGGATTATCCAAATAATGCACTTTAAGTAAGTGTTGTCTAGATGAAGCTTAACTTGCACAATAAGTATGGAGGGTCCATTGTAGGTGGAGCTAGGACAGGTATTGGTGGCCACTGCATACCTATCACGCAGGTGAGTTACATGCTTAATTTCCTTGGGGCAGACCTGCATTTCACCTGGACTTCATGGCTAAAGAGAGTTCCCGACTGGCTGAATCAAAGTTTGTGACTCCCCAGCTATTAACACATTGCAACTTGCAATTGTGATGGCTGTGGCTTCTGGGAATAAGAATGCAGACACCCCTTAAATCAGGCACAGGTTCCTCTGCAGGACAAAGAATAAAGGAAGGGCTGTATTTCCTCTTAAACAAATGAAATACAGTTCAACCAAGTAGCCTTTTTGCCTGCGTCCAGACACTGCTTGCTTATTCCGCTATATCTGGGTACTCCAGAACAAAGCCCAAAAGAGGTTCTCTTTCCTACGCGAAATTGACACATAAACTAACATGTTACTAGTAGGTGGGGTGGTGGGCAAGGGTGACAAACTACATCAGCCCCACTTCTCCTTAAATTAAATAATTTAAATTTAAAATCTTTGACTACAGCAATGGTCTGCAAATTATTTCCTGGAGGCCAGGCAGTAGAAGACTCCTCTTGGAAGCCCCCAGTGGCAACCTGACTCAAGATTCAGCAGGATCAAAGGGAAGCCTCACCTCGTCCGGCCCCATTGCTCTGTGGATTTTTACCTACACATTGACACTCCTGGTTTGGCCCCTATGAGTTACCTCTGGTGTGTGTGTGATTCTAAATTTACTCTCCTACAAAGCATTATAGTTCCACACAGTAATGACCAACAACCTAGAAGTGGACACCTTAATCTTCCCTGTCCCTGGATCATGCTGTGTTTTCTTTCTCTGGTTACAACTACTACAACTACTACTACTAAACCAATACAGAATTTAATACAAGTTGGAACATCTGACATGAAAAACTAGAACCGTGCAATAGCCCCTGGTGACTGCCCTCCACTTGTATCTATTCTGAACAGAATATTGTTGTTGGGCACCATGATGGCTTAGTTGAAGCAGTAGGTAAGTTAGAAAGGTATTGTATAGCAAATTAGCTGAGAGTGCAAGCCTGCAAGGGGGCGGAGCTTATAGGCTCTAAGAAAGAAAGGGGGGGTGAATGAGCTCCAGTGGCTGGGCCAATGAGAGACTGAGAACAGTGGGGGAGAAGGCTTAAATAGAGGGGGCAAAAGTGACAGTTGTGTTCGTTACTTTATCAACTAAAGGGGGCTGAATTGAGTGAATAAAGGGATGGGATCCTGAAAGGAAACAGAAATACTGAATGGTTCCAGTATGGAAGAGAAAAAAGTTCCTAAGTTGAAACTTGTTACCCGTTTTAAAGTGCGTCAATAAAAGCAATTTTTATGTTGAAGCTAAACTGTACACCTCAGAGTGTGGTTGCCTCGGTAACGGGGTGGAATACAAAGTATCTGAGTTGAATAAGGAGAGGGTGCGGCCTATGTTAACAACTGAAGAGAGCTGATGAAGTCTTATTTTTATTAGATAGAAGGTTGGCACTAAATAATAAAACCCCATAGAGGCTAGTGAAGCTGAGGACGAGAGGTTTATTGCCTCAGGTAAGAGAAGGTGTGACAGGCACCAGTGAGTCATGCCTGAACTATGGTTGGCTCCATGGCCCTGCCAAGAGACCCTCCATTCTTGACAGAGACGCTGGAGTGGTTTGCCATTGCCTACGTGGGAGGGAGGAGCTGGGGATCGAACCTGTGACCCTCTGCTTTCCAGGCTGCTTGCATTACCACTGAGGAACCCTTACCCCTTCACTCGTCTTCTGCGAGTCTGAAGAAGTGTTCCTTGTGTCGTTTCCTGCTTCTCCAGCATCAGAACTGCTCTTGTTCTCTTCCTCTTTGCAGTCCTTATCGTCTTCATCCCCAGGAGATTTCCGTGACTGCTTGGAAGATTTCTAAGAAGAGCCATTCAGGATATTTAAAAACAAGCAAGCAAGCAAGAAGGTTGCTTTTAAAACTGTCTCAAAAGGTCATAAAGTTTTAAGAAACGTGTTTCAGAGAGAAAATAAACTGAAAACAAATTGCCATGGCAAAAATCCCGAAACCATTCTTGGAGACAAATTGTAACCCAGTATGAATATTATTCAGAATTCATTTGCCAGAGTACCGATAAATTCAATGTTAGTATACCAGTCCCTTGCATAACACAACCCATTGGTTCATCAAAAACACCATTAAAAAAGAGAGAAAGAGAGGCTACAGCCTTATAGTGACCTCTTGTGGTCATTCTCCTATAAAATATTCATGTCAGTCAGAGGTGGATTTTGGAAATAAATTGGGAAAAAACTTTTCCCACAGCGGAAGTTACACTGGGGTGGCAAAAATAACACACATACAAAAACAAAAAACAAAAACTGTATCTGTCTCCCCCCTTGGATTTTTTTTCTAGAACTACCACTGAGTTTTAGGAAGTGGGAGATCACATTTTACTGATTAAAATTCTAAAGAATCTTTTTATTACAATGTCAACATGAATATCTAAATATCCAGTCCAGAGTTAGCAACATCTTCCGTTAGATTTTATCTTTTGGAAAGAAACAAACACCACAATTAATTTAATCAATTACATTATCAAGAGTTTTATAGTACTAAAAATTAATTTCTTAGTACTATATAAAATTAAAGTACTATTAGTACCAGAAAATCACTTTTTTACCACTTAGGCTTAGGGGGTGGATACATCATAAGGGATATTAAATGTATTAATGCGTTATATTACAAGATATATTATGATTTACGTGTAGTTAAATAAACTGTATGTGTAAAAACAGAGATGCTCAAAGACTAAACTGAAACATCAAACTGTTAGGGATGCAGCATTTGCAAACTTTCTTACACTGTATGAAAATGAGTAGATAAAAAAATTAAATTAGCTGACCTTCCATATAGTATAAAAGAAAAAGACATCTTGGCATTTCTCCAGTGATATTTAATATCTTAATTTCACAAGAAAAGCAGCCACAACGTCCTAAAATTAACATCATGGGATTTGTCCCATGTAGCTAACATCTTAATTTCACAGTAAAAACAGCCCAATCCTCTTAACATCTGGGCATTTCTCCAGTTATACCTAACATCTTAATTTCATAAGTAAAGACAGGTAAACCTTCTTGCAGCAAGACACAAAGGTTTCTTTAGTTTAAGAGTTTTTTCCACCAGAAATACTACTGTCCTTCCAGAAGAAACTGTAAGATATCAAATGCATTATATGTACAGTCAAGTTGGCTCTGAGTTTCAGCTAAAACCTTTTTAAGGTAGGCAAGCCATAAAAGAGCCCAGTATTAAACAGGCGCCTTTTGACTAATTCACTCTAAGTGCAATAATCTTAACTGAAATCAGTCTCCAAAATATAAAACACTCTGATATCAGAGATGCTGGACCATTATTATTTTTTATAGCAGATAGGGAGATACATTTGTGCGTCAACAATAGGTGATTCACCAGTCCCACAAACTTTTAGCCCTCTCACGCTGCTGACTGCAGACATGATTACTCAAGTGCTGAGCAGCTGTATTTCAGTAAATTCTGTGTTCACGCTTGGCAAAAAACTGGGCTAAAAACACATTTGATTCAGTTAAACCTATTTACAGACTCCCCAAATGCCACAGTAGCAGGAACTTCTGATGAACTTCTACCACTGACAGAGGCCAAATTTTGAAAGGACTTGACAAAGTTAACAAAATGTTATAGGCCCAGATAGTGTGTTAATCGGAGAGAGCCGTGGGAAGTCAAAAAGTGTTCCAGAAAAAGGCAACATGTATCGACAGTAATTGTTAAGTGTGTGCGTAGCCTGCCTCTGCCTTCAGGGAACCTCTTTTGGTCCATATTGGTCCATCAGGTGGTTCGTTAAGATCAAAGCTAATTTGTCATCGGAGCCCACCCAATCCCATGACAGAGTTGCAACTAAGCATGTGCTCGAATGAAAATTTCACGTTTGTTTTGCAACCAAAACAAACATCCGAAAATTTGTTTCTTCATCAAATCATTTGTGCAAATATCAGAACCTTCACGTTAGCGGCCAAACGTATTTGTGCTGTTTTTTACCATTAAAAGGGCCCTATATTCATAAATAAAATATTGAGAAAGTGCAAAAACTTGAATAAATGTTCACGTTTGTGAGTCAGGAGCACTGTTCGTTTTGCTCAAAGTTCTGGATGCTCAGATGTCTACACTTTCACTTCAATGCGAAAATTTGTGAGCTCAACTGAATTTTGAAATACAAATTTGTTTGTGCCCATCCCTAGCTGCAACAAAGAGTCCCATATATTACCTTTGAAGCATAGGATTTTTTCCGTTTTGAGCCCCCCTTTTCATTCTTTCGTTTGCCTTTTCCATCTTCTTCTACGCGGTCACCTTCTTCTTCACTGCTGGCATCTGCCGTGTTCCCTCCTTCGCCTTCAGTCTCTGATGAACTCTGTTGCTGAATTGCCTTTTGAATTGAGCAAACTATTAGAACTCATTTAGATTTTATTAATTTTCCATGCTTTCAAGTTACAAAACGTTTTATTAGATGAGAAATTAGCATTTCTGCCTTAATGGGCATCAGCCGCATTGTACCCATAGGGCCTTTTCGTACTTAGGTGAAAGGGGAGGTCATGGGATCTTCCCATCTGTGGCATTCGCACTGCATGAAGCCACTTCCATTCTGGAAATGGCTCTGAGCATGTGGGGCCATCTCCTGGACTGGATAGCAGTGAAGCACTAAAAAAAGCCCCACAGCTATTTTAGAAGCATCTGTAATGCTGCTAGGTAGCTCCAGCATGCACATTTTCTACTGTTTTTGTGCAGTGTGTGTGTGTAGTTGCGTCATCTGGCCACTACAGCAATGGCTGGTGCTCATGGCTATTGCCATGTCAAGCTGATCATAGTGAAGAAGAAGAAGAAGAAGAAGAAGAAGAAGAAGAGTTGGTTTTTCTACCCCACATTTCTCACCCATTTAAGGGGACTCAAAGCGGCTGACAAAGCTTTTCTACTCTTCTCCCCACAAGAGAACACCCTATGAGGTAGATGGGGCTGTGAGAGCTCAAAAGAGAGCTGTGACTAGCCTAAGGTCACCCCGCTGGCTTCATGGGGGAGGGAGGAATTGAACCTGGTATTCCCAGATAAGAGTCCGGTTCCCTAACCACTAGACCAAACTGGCTCACAGAGAAACAAGTGTGGCAAGGAAAGCACACTTACCTGGTAACCAGTAAACTTGACTCCGGGGTTGTTTTCTATTTCCCACAGGCCTTCATTAAATCCTTTTCGTTTATTTGACTTCCCAAACTTATCTTTATATTCCTTGTAGGGGAAAAGGTCCTTGGGGCCCAGGAACGCGCTGTTTTAACAACAGTAACAGTCAGATGACAGTTCTGTTAACAGTCTGAATTAGTCACGTGCACGAACGTTTTATTTTTTATTTTTGCATTTGATTTGTATCAAGTCCAATGTAAGAAAATTCGTATTTGTTCGAATAGATCCCCTTAGAATGTGGAAGGATTCTATTCAATATAGATGTCTTCGTTCGAATATCCGATACGAATGCATAGATATCCGATATGTATCTGATATGCATCCCATAACATATCTGCCCCGAAAGTGTCAAATCTGCCCTGAATCCACTTTGAATCTGCTCTTGATCCAAGTCAACTGCCCTCTGGATCCATTGCAGATGTGACTGGCGCAGCCGCTTTCCCACCTCCCCAGGTTCATGAAAGTTCCGAAGCGTTTGTACAAATATGAACGTCAATGTACGGATGTTGTAACATTAGATTCGTACACGAACATATGAATTCGTATGAATACCAGATGTTATGGATATTCGTACACATCCCTAGTTTGAATCAGTCAGACAAGACATTCAGTGTCAAAAAAAAATTAAACTGTAATCACAGAGAGAACAGAGCTAGGGCTTTGTCACACTTACCCGTGTGGCACTCCATCCACACACCACAGTGCCACCTCCATCCCAGAGCACCCTGATCTTTCATAGCTGTGGAGCAGTACAAATGGTTCCACAGCTTTACTGGGAGTGTTTAGAGCACCCCCAATAAACTCCCAAATGCAGCGTTGGCACTACTGTCCACACTGCCATGGCCCAGGTAAATCAGGGATGGTGCTGGCGCTTGCAGTGCAAATGCCCGCCACCATCTCCAAATGTAATTTCCATGGGATACCACCTCACAGAAGTGGGGAAAAGGCTCTAACTTGTTGTCCACTTTAAATATCAAAGCAACACCAGGGCTGCAAATCTTTCAAAAACACCTCAGAGTTGTCAGCTTACTTAGCCTTTTGGTCTACGAAGAGTTTAGTCAAGTTTATCTTAAATTAAGTAATTAGGTTAATTACTGTCATCCTATTGGAAACTGGAGATGCCCTTTGGACTCCAAAGCACTGCTATCTGCAAACTATGCTCTGGTTTAAAACATTTTGCTATTCACACTGTGAAACAGTTCAAAAGCCTATTTAGAAAGCTGGTTACGTCTGCTCTCTCCTACGCTTTGGTTATTAATTATAATGATTTTTTCGACTTACGTTTCATGAGTCCCAAAAAAGAAGATAGGGTACTTATTTGCAGGGGGCTTCACTGCTCCTTCTGGGAGTTCATCAATCTGTTGGACAAAAAAAGAAGTTGTGCCGTTACCACACATCCAGGAAGACAGAAAGGGAGAAGGATTAGACCACAAAAGTTAAAGAATTCAGCTCTATGGAGGGATGTGCATGAATATTCTAAACATTCGAAACCCGATCAAATTCCTTCCAATGTGGACATTCAAATTGGAATAGAATGTCTTCACATTCGAATTGAGACATTCGTTTTTTAATAATTTTTAAAATTTTCCAAATATACATACAAATACAAACATTCTAAACAAAGCAAGATACAAACAAAATACAACAACCAAGACTTACTAAAACAAAAAACAAAAAACCACCTTTACACCCACTATATACATCAAAATAAATATCATTTACCTCAGACTTACAAGAAACTTTTTTATTATTTCCTTCAAGTTGTTATTTACTTCCAGTTTAGCAATATAGGTATATAAGTCTTTCCAGCTATCTTCAACTAAAGTTTTAACATTTCTCCCGAGATCCTGATTCGTCTTCGCCAGATCGTATCATATTTAAACTGCTCAGATATGTAATAATACCATGTATCAATTGTACACTTATCAATTTTTTCCAAGATGCAGCTATAGTTGATAATACTGCCATAAACAATTGATCTAACATATACCTCTTACTTTCATGTGTACTTTGGCCCTTATACAGCTGTAATAATGCAATCCCTGGATACCTTTTTACCTCTGTACCCATTATTTTCTTTATTTCTTTAAATATCATATCCCAGAGGTGTAAGATTTTTGACATAACCACCACATGTAAAAGATCATTCCTTTTATTCCACATCCTCTCCAGCATGTTGATGAAAAATTAGGAATCATATAAGATAATTGTGCTGGTGTTTTATGCCACTTTAATATTAATTTCATCATTAATTCATTTAACCTCAAATGTTTCAATTGTGCTATGTCCCTTATTTTCCTTTTTACCTCATCTTTTGTTACATTAACATCCAGCCTCCATGTGCCTGTTATTGAATCTATTATTTTATTCCTGTCTTCCATTATCAGTTTGTACACTCTCCTACTAATAGCCTTCCTATCTTTTTTCCATTTAACAATTTCTTCCATTCCTTTCAAGACCTGTTGCTGCATTTTAACTTTACCCATAAACGACTTTATCATAAATACTTTTAGCCACTTTTCTCTTCCCAATAAATCTTTGAGTTGTTTATCAGCTAATAATTCCTTATTAGGTGAAATCTTCCAATACTGTCACTTGTTTCTGTCTTTCCAATAATTGACCCTCTAACAATACATCTTTTTCATTTTTATTTTTAAAAGAGGTATATCTAGAAATATCTCCTACTAATTTTCTTTTTCATTTATGCCAAACATTAATAGTTGTTTTCATTGGTCCAGTAATTTCCATAATTCTTCCTTTTGTCCAGTGATTGAACATTACTGATTTAAATCCATTCATTGATCTTTCTAACTTTACCAATTTCAATTTGTCATTATATTCAAGGTCTAAAATTCTAACTCTGACTTACAAAGCCCTAAATGAATTGGGCCCCAAATATCTATTCTCCCATATTGTCCTACCCATGCCTTAAGATCAGGAGGTGAGGCCCACCGCCTTCTGTAGTGAGTCAGGTGGGCACCTGGGAAAGGGCCTTTTCAGTAATGGCCCCCAGGTTATGAATCGTCTCCCCCTCGAGGTATGTCACACCCCTTCCTTGTATATATTCAGGAAGGCAATGAAGACACACCTTTTTGCCCTGGCCTTTGGCTAAAGTGATTACACTCCCCCCCCCCAATGTAGATACTTTTATTTTAATATTTGGGATATTCTTTTAAACGTGTTGAATCTTTTAAAAGTGTTTTTATGTATTTTATTGTTTTAATTTATACTGATTTGTAATTTGCTGTTTTAAATGTTGTCACCCCACCCTGAGACCTTCGGGTATAGGGCAGGATAAAAATATAATAAATAAATAAATAAATAATGGACGCAACAAGACAAATGTAATTTGAAGTGGATCAGCTTTGAAAGGAAAGAACCAAGTCCAAAACTTTGTATACCCATTACCTGAGATGTATGTAAACCACCTCAAACTGCTAAGGGATTGTGTGAAATAAGATGTAAATCTATTCATCGGCCCGCCCAACTAACTATCACTAGGGTTATTATACTTGAGAACTCATCCTCTTCCTTCTAAAGGAATTTGCACTCAAATCCAAGGTAAATTTTTCTTTTTCTCTCTGGAAAGCAGAGAGCCAAATGCTCTGTCTGTCTGTCTGTCTGTCAGTCAGTCAGTCAGTCAGTCAATCAATCAATCAATCAGCCAGCCAGCCAATCACTGTGGTACAAGGACCCATCTGTACCTGAGCACCGTCTTGTGCAATAAAGGATGTCTCTGACTGCCAACCAGGAGAACGGAGAAGAATTTTATTTAGAAAATTTATATCCTGCCCTTCAACCAAATGGTCCCAGAGCGGGTTACAATGAAATTAAAACATAACATATCAAACAGTAAAACATAATTAAAAATATAACCCCCTTCCTCCTACCACCACCCTCCCTCCCTAACAGGACAGCACCCTGAGGAAGCTTTTTAAAAGGCAAAAGCTTGGGTAAAAATATACAATGTAGGCGCCTGGTGAGCCTCAAGGTGGAGGCTGTTCCGGAGTCTAGGGGCCACAACATAGAAGGCCCTGCTGTCACCATCACAGGCTCAACTCGGTGTGGGTTTGTTCTCCCCTTTCCTCCTCTCTCCTTGAGATGACTCCTTCTCTGAGGTGGAGGTCAGTTTTTTTTTTTTTTTTAGAAAAGCCATCTTCTTCCAGAAAAACCAGGGCAAAGTTACAGCATGTGAGTAATACTCACTCAAAGCAAAATAAAACACGTCTCCCTTATTCTAGGAGTGCTAACTCCAGCAACTGCAAGTTATTCCTCTAATGCCATTGCCTGGGCCCTGGCAGAAGCCTGATATTATTTTCCATCCAGAAATGGCTCAAAAGCAAAGAAAAAGAAAAATCCCGCGCCACACCCTCCTTGGAACGCCACAAACGGCAGCAAACTGGACCCGTCATCCAGTGCCCCCACTCAGGCCTTTGTGAAGTCTTTCCTCTCTTTTAGGCCAGAGGGAGAATGAAAGAAGAAAGTGGTGGTGATGGAGGGGGAGGAAGCCTGGATCTAGGAACAAAGGACAGCCAGAGAGTTGCTAGTCACAGCCATTCAGTTAGCGACAGACGTGGCTGGCGCCCTCTTCCCGCCTCTCCAAACGGCAACCCGCAACCATCTTCCAGATCGCTACTGGAAGGAAAGAAACTGGTCTGGAAGCGTGGACGAGTTTAAATGCTCACAATCAGGCTGCAGATTTCGTACGGAACAGTTGGATTGACCTGCACTGCTTTCCTGCTGCACATCGGCTGATTGTGTATGAGCATCACATCCACACTGGGAACACAGCAGACAGGCATTTCCATTTAGATGCAAAAACTGGGGCGGCCGGCGGGGGGGGGGGGGGGGGGGATTAGGGCATTCTCATTCAGCATTTCTCCCCATAGCGGGATGAGTGAAGGGACAGCCCGGTAAATCCTCAGCACGATTCAAAACTCAGCTGCGCCCTACCAGATTGGCACTCCGATGCCCGGGTTGAAAAATACAGATGATGCCTCTGAACAATAAAGACATAGATACACAAGGCAGTTAAAGGAAAACGAGGTGGTCTTTGATGATGAACCACATTATCTCCCTGAAGTCGAAACATAAATATTTTCTAGCTGAAATAGCCCATCTCAATTAAGGACAGTGCCTTAACCCCTTGGCTTGTATAGACATCTGTGGTGTTACTTTGTGTTCTCAGTTCTGGAGACCATAGGAAGACATGCTAAGAAATGCAGTGTAGTTCTCAAGGCCGCTAACTGCAGTTCCACCTTATGCAATGGAAGGTACATTTTGGAAAAATTGGCCAGGAACCCGCACCTGCGCAGATGGCCAGTTGAAGCCAGGCAGGTCCCTGACCAATTAGGGACCGCCCAGAACGCAGGTGCAAAACATGGCCGGCCTCCTCGCCCTAGTTACTGCCCAGCGCCAAACAGTGGAGAGGGGTGGTGGATCCCACTGGCCCTAGGAGCCCGATTTGGGCCCCAGGAGCAAGTGGGAGCCCAGGGAAGGGAAGCACCTGGGCTGCCCACCCCTGGCTTGAAGAGAGCCAATCGGTGCAGCCCAGGGGAGGAGCCATTGGGTACTTCCCTTAATCCGGATCTCGTAGATCCAGATTCCGTGAAGTACCCATTCCTTAAATCGGGATCTTCTTAGATCTGGATCAAAGGAGTTCAGTGGAAAAACACCCATTGTAGCCACAACCAAAAGTTTAGGTTCAAGGCTCAACTATGAAAGAAGAAGAAGAGTTGGCTTTTCTACCCCACTTTTCTCACCCATTTAAGGGGACTCAAAGTGGCTGACAAAGCTTTTCTATTCTTCTCCCCACAACAGAACACCCTGTGAGGTAGGTGGAGCTGTGAGAGCTCAGGAGAGAGCGGTGACTAGCCCAAGGCCACCCAGCTGGCTTCATGGGGGAAGGCAGAATCAAAGCCAGTATTCCCAGATAACAGTCCAGCTTCCTCACGACTAGACCAAACATGGCCTAACAATCAAAAACGTGCAACAAATGAGAAGGTACATTTTGTTCCTCATCTGTATCTGGAATCATGTTATTAGAGAATAATGTAATGTCAAGGATGACTCTTCCTTCCAGTCAATTCAAAAGATAAACAAGGGAAAGATCTCTTCTTGTTAGGTACCATCAACTTGAGCTCAGCTCCTGGTGAAACAGAAACATGGCAGAAACAGAGGTGGCTTGCGTAACCGTCTTCTATGTAGATATTGGAGATACAATCTTGTGATCTTCTGCTTTTTAGACAGTTAAGGAAGCAAACATGCACAAAAGACCAGTAACGTTGTGAGACATGTTGGATTCGCAGCTTACTATCTCTACCTAAGGCTAGGAAAGAACCCTTTCTGGACCTTATAGGAGCACTGTAAGCTAGTCTTGGCCAGCCTGGTATCATCTACAATTCAGATAATATGGATTTAGATGCACTGAGCACACAACTTCCAATGGTTAAGTCCTGGAATGAATTGGCACTGCACAGACAATTCATAGTTGAGCTTCTTCTGTTCAGTCTTCCTATTACAAAGAATATGTGTTTCACTCATTGCACTGCTTGCTGATCTCAATAGTTTTATTATAAAAGCCAGATGCATTTCAAGAGGAGAGGGGAAGAAATCATACAGCTAGTCCCAGCTCTTATTGAGCTCTCACAGTCCCACCTATTATAGCCAGTTTGGTCTAGTGGTTAGAGAGCCGGACTCTTATCTGGGAATACATGGTTCAATTCCACCCTCCTTCCCAAAGCCAGCTGGGTGGCCTTCAGCTAGTCACAGCTCTCTTCTTAGATCTCACAGCCCCACCTATCTCACAGGGTGTGTGTTGTGGGGGGAAGAATAGAAAAGCTTTATCAGCTGCTTTGAGTCCCCTTAAATGGGTGAGAAAAGTGGGGTAGGAAAGCAAACTCTTCTATCTCACAGGTACGAGAAGGAAAGGTTTGTCAGCCACTTTGAGTCCTCTTAAGAGTGAGAAAAGTGAGGTATAAAAACCAACACCTCCTCCTCCACCACCTCCATAGAAATGAATGGGAAAGAACCTAGGACTTTCTATAATCTAAGTCAATGTTCTAGCACAGATCTCTGTCTCTTTGTGGTTCCACTGACCCTAACTTTATTTGTAATTAGACTAATTATACATTTCCTACACTGATTGCAAGAACATAACATACAAGGATTTCCATCACTGCTAATGATCAGGCTACGTTTTAGTACCCTCAACTTTCTATCATTTGATTTTAAAGGTTACAGCTATGCTTTAAATGGCTGCACATCCAAATGGAGGGAAGTGTCAAGTGGAGTACCACAAGGTTCTGTCCTGGGACCAGTTTTGTTTAATGTTTTTATAAACGATCTGGACGAGGGAGTTGAAGGGAAACTGATCAAATTTGCTGATGACACAAAGCTAGGGGGGATTGCAAACACCAGAGAAGAGAGAGAGAGAGGATTCAAAAAGATTTAGAGAAACTCGAACAATGGGCTGCAACTAATAAAATGGTATTTAACAAAGAAAAATGCAAGGTTCTGCACCTGGGCAAGAAAAATGAAAAAAGCACATATACAATGGGAGGAATTCGGCTGAGCAGCAGCACATGTGAAAAAGACTTGGGTGTCCTGGTAGATCATCAACTGAACATGAGTCAACAGTGCGAGGCAGCTGCAAAAAAGGCAAACGCAATCCTGGGGTGTATTAGGAGAAGCATAGAGTCCAGATCACGTGAAGTTATTATCCCCCTCTACTCTACCTTGGTCAGACCTCATCTGGAGTACTGTGTCCAGTTCTGGTCACCCCAGTTTAAAAAAGACACTGACAAGCTGGAGCAGCAGAATAAGCCCACTTATTTCCCCTCCTCACACAGCCTAACTGGGATGACCATCCTTAATATTAGCTGCACAGTAGCAGTGGGAATATACCCGAGGGTCCCCCTCTTGGGTGTATGTGGAACTTCCCAGCCAAGGTGGTCCTCAGCTTTTCATTTGTTTTCTCAAGAGAGCAGTGATTTCCTAACTAAGGAAGATAAACAACCACACACACACACACACACACACACGCAAACTGAAGCAGACAGTCTCTTCAAACATGATTAAGCCTTTTTCCATGGACCAATTCCATGGAGAAAATCATCAAAAGACACTCAAAAGGAACAAAGAAATCTCTTGCCTGCTACCTTTAATTTTTTTTACCAGCACCTTGTCAGCTGGAGCTCTTACTTCATTCACTGGTTAAAAACCGGTGATCTGACAGCCTTCCACATAAATCAAAGCAAAAGGTCTAAACAAATAAGTCTCACCCATTTAAAAACTACTGCTCTGGCCCTTACGTATACAAGATAACATTTGCATTTGCAAAATTGATTCAGTACTTCACATTCGCAAAGTGAAGGTCCAAATCAAACATCCAAAAATTGGATCAAAATAAAAAAAGTTACTAATATGAAAAAATTAAATCAAATATTTGTATTTTGCCACGTTTTGGCCATGAAAAAGGTCTTTTTCAATGGGAAAAAAGTCATGAAAACTTTGCAAAAGTGTTCAAAAGCGAATACAAACTCCGGATGTTCAGCTTAACAAATATGCAATGAAATACATTTTCAGATGTTCAATTTGATATTGAATGTGAATTTTATTTTTACACGCATCCCAATACAGGGATGGCTAGATGGTTCTGTTTATCCAAGTTCCAGAGGCAGGTAACCATTGCTCCCAAACAATCATGGTAATCCCAACCAGATTTACTTCCTGCCACAAATAAATACAGCAGTATCACTGGGCCAGTTTTTTTCTTGCCACAAATGGGCATAGTTGCTCACCAACCAGCCAGATTTATCTGTGACAAAAAAAGTAGGTTCTCCAATTCAGCCAGATATTTTTTCCTTAACAAGTAATACACTAGAATGCTTCTCACCACTTAGCTAGTGATGCGTTATGGCAAGAATGTTGGACTAGGACCTCAGATACCAGAGCAGTGGATCCCAACCTGTGGGTCGCGACCCCTTTGAGGTTCAATCTACTCTTTCCCAAGGGTCGTCTAAGACCATTGGAAAACACATAGGAACTGAGACACCTTGTGTTCCTCTATCCATCTCCAGGCAGGTCCTCCCACATGCAGATACGCCTACATCCGAGTACCTGGCGTGATGACGTCATTGCGCAAACCCCGTACAAATACAGTAGAAAGCAGCTATAGCGTAGAAGGCAGCAGTATTGGAGGTAAAATGACACTTTTATATTCAGCTGTGGTTGATGTGAATACGATGCTTTAATGATGTTCAATTTGTAACAATGAAAATACATCCTGCATATCGGATATTTACATTACGATTCATAACAGTAGCAAAATTACAGTTATGCAGTAGCAACAAAAAATGGTTGGGGATTAGGGTTAGGTTGGGGGTCACCACAACATGAGGGACTGTACTAAAGGGTCACAGCATTAGGAAGGTTGAGAACCACTGGGCTAGAGTTTTAATGCTGAGTTACCTTAGACCAATTATCACTGGTTTCTACTAGGGTATTTCAGGTTTTCGAACCAACTGGTTGATTAACCAGTGTTTAGTTTGATGGCAAATGAAATGCACATTTTTAATATATGCCCATCTCTAGAAGCAGAAGCAAGCATGCTGAACACTCATTGAGCCTTTGCAAAACCTTCCCAGCTTCACTATCTCTGAGATTTCTGGCAGAAAGAAGATGGAAGAATAAATAAAGGACATGAACTGCTGCTTATTTTTCCCTGCGCTGGACTATTCAGAGTCTTAGCCCTGTGACACATTTTATACAGATTTCAACCAAAGAAATATACAGGATAAAATATTTGTGATCAAAGAAATACAGAGGACTGTATTTTAGAACTCAGGCCCTAGAGTTCTCAACATCCAAGTCAATTAACAGTTCTCAGAATTTGTTTACAAATCCCCGACTGTCCTGATAGGTTTAATATTTATAGTCTACTACAAATTGGGTCCACACCTTGCTGGGAAACTGGTATGACTCTGGCACCTGAGCATCTGAACAACGTTTCATTTTGGACATGGCATTAGCTTCAGTGACCCTGAACTGTACTATATGCTTTGAGGTTGCAGCGTAATTGCCATTATTTCCAGCCCAGAGGCATTTAAATCCATCCTTGCACCATTTAACGGTGCTGTGATATGGAACCATACAGGTGACTAACAAGGTGTGGACACAGGCTAAGCTGCTAGAGATCCTCAGAATGTTTTTCTAACTTAGCCAAAACAAACAAACAAACAAAAATCTCATTTTGGGACAAAATGTGCTCATTATGTTGCCCTTTGTCACAGCTTCTATTCTAGCTCACCCCCCCCCCCTTTCTGAACATTTTGCCAATCTTGTTTTTTAAATTCATTGTTGAAAATTGCAGCTGTGATTCCTATTTCAGCTTCACTCACTCAAGCGGCGATGCTTGCCATTTTCCACATTTTAAAGACAGGGCTTCAGATGCATTCATGTATGTCAAGAATGCTGAAGTAGGCACATTTTCTCCCAATCCTTCTGTTCAGAAGAATATAAATCCCTAAGAAGATGGGATTATTCTGCTTCAAAGACGAGAGGAAAAAAGACCTCGGAGAAAGAGGAATCCACGTAAAACTAAAAATGGCAAGCCAGATCTGAAAAGACAGTACAGAACTGCATCTGAAAACAGCTAGAGCAGTGACTGAAGGAAGCAATTAAGAACAAGCCAAATAATTCCATTCTTGAACACGTAAGGGTTGGACTCTCCATTAAAGCATCGTATTCACATCAACCACAGCTGAATATAAAAGTGTCGTTTCACCTCCAATACCGCTGCTTTCTACACAGTATCTGCTCTCCACTGTATGGGGCATTTGTGATGGGGTTGGAGCAATGATGTCATCATGCCAGGTACTCGTATGTGGGCGTATCTGCATGTGGGTGGACCCGCCTGGAGATGGGCAGAGGAGCGGTGTCTCGGTTCCTATGTGTTTCCCAATGGTCTTAGATGACCCCTGTGAAAGAGTAGATTGACCCCCAAAGGGGTTGCGATCCACAGGTTGAGAACCACCGCTCTAAAGGCCATTTGCAGAGATCTGAGAGCAGGTGAAGGTTTTGCCTTTCTCTTCTGCTTGTGACGCCCAGAAGTAATTGGTGGCCCACTGTATGGGACAGGATGTTGGACTAGACAGGCTGTGGTCTGATCCAGCAGTCCTCTGCTTATGTTTTTATGACAATTTTCATTTAGTCACAGTCAGTACATTTTTACTGACCCCAGTAACCCATTAATCACTTCCGACTGACTCTATGACTTCCACTTTCACACCACAGGCCTGGCACATTGGTGCAGAACAGTGGGGAAAGGTGCCCTCAGAGGGTTTTTTTTTTTTTTGGTCTACTCTACCACTGAAGTGTTTATGATGGGATGTTTGCTTGAGATGTCCTGTCATCACCACACTGGGCACTAGCACAGCGCCGTTATGGGGCCATGTGGATCTTGCTTTCAAACTGGGACAACATAAATTAGTAAATTTTTGTTCAGGAACCGTAACTAAAAATCCCAACGCTAAAATGGCACCAAACACAGACACTTCAAGACACTTCACCGCATTGCATTAAAATTATGTTTTTACAGTGTGCTATAAAAAGAAGACTACATTAAAGAAGCTACATTTGACCAACTGTATTAAACAAAACCAAGTAATGCAAACATAAAACCATGGCCCCTTCCATATTTGTGGAATAAAGCCACAGTTACAGAAGAAAAAGGGTTGGCTTTTCTACTCTGCTTTTCTCACCCATCCAAGGAGACTCAAAGTGGCTGACATTCTTCTCCCCATACCAAACACCCTGTGCAGGAGGTGGGGCTGAGAGAGCTCAGAAGAGAGCTGTGACTAGCCCAACGTCACCCAGATGGCTTCATGTAGGAGGGCGGAATCCAGATAAGGGTCTTACTTCTTAACCACTAGACCAAAGTGGCTCACTTTTTATAACTGCTTTCACAAAGAAACACTCCTTCAAGAGTAAGGGAGGAAAAAAATCAACTTAAGTTTAAAATCATATATACAGTTGTCTCAGCAGTTCTATTAAGTGAAGTGGTGTGAAGAAGGGGAAAAAGTATGACATGAGAGTATACCAAATGAAGCTAGGAAAAATCACAGCTTACCTGCTGGCCACCTGAACTAAAATTAGCCTCCATGGCTTCCTCTGCGCAGTATTAACAAGTCTGTGCAGTATTAACAAGCCCGGACACACCCCACACTATACAAATAATGCCTATATACTGCCCATTAATACTTGCTGTGACTTCTCCTACATATGTGAGGGATTCCAGTATCTGGATTTATTCTGTTTTATTTTAAGTGGAAACTAAGAAGAATCCAAGCCACAAAACCAATAGTAATCAGTCCCTTTAGTTTGGGCAAATATCAAAATTCCAGAGCAATGCCTACTGTGAGTTTTGGCATTGCTGCTAACAAAGCAATGCCACTGGGAAACAGGTCTTGCAAACTTGGCTAGTAATTCCGCAGGAGTTGAGGTCTTGCAAACCAGAAGGGTAATGACCCTGGGGGTGAGGTCTGGCAAACCCAAATGGTGCCTTCATCAGAGGCTTTCTAAGTCCACCTTATCTTTCAGTGTCCAAATGCACTAGTGATGAAAATGCCTCGATGCTGCCCTCGCTCAGATTTACGGGACTTAGGCTGCGTCCAGACACGTTTATACGGTGCAGCGGAATGCACACTCACGATCGAGGCATCACACATGAGGATTGATGGATCGTCATGGCATCACATTGTCCGACTGGGACTATGCACTTATCTTAATGCTGGATCAAGGACACTCGCTGCGCAGTATAAACAAAATCTGAAGTTTCCCTCAGCGAAGGCAGAACAGTGAGAAGATCAAGACGAGAGCAGGAAGGGCAGCTCAAATCTGATTGCCTGCTTCAACCCACATGACAGCATGTACCTCCTTAGCTCTCGCAGCTCTGTTAGGGGAAACTACAGAGCTGCCTTTCGAGTCGGGACAGCTGGTTGTCGCTGCGCAGTAAGTATTCTGCGTTTTTACATTTAACTGAGGATTTATTCCGCAGGTCTGGAGGCAGCTTTATTTACTCTGGTTTTTTATATGCCTCCCTTCCATTCAAAGTTATCTGGATAGCTTACAAACTATTCTAAGGATTTAAAACAAACAAACAAAAATCATTCCAGCCCTGCTAGGTAAAGAGGGCCATCTTGTCCCAGTAGAAGGAAGAGCAGGCTTTAACACAAAGTAAAAAAGGTAGAAAAGAAGGATCTTTTTCATTACAGCTTCCCAGTACAGATGTAGCGTATCTACCACTTCACCTGAGTCAGATGGAAAAGAGACGTGCAGGAGGGTGAGCATTGGTTTTTATATCCAACTCAAAGTGGCTGACAAACCTTCAGTCCTTCTCCCCATAAGGACTGTGAGGTAGGTGAGGTTGTGAGAGCTCAGAAAGACAGCTGTGCTAGCTCAAGGTAACTCTGTTGGCTTTATGGAGGAATGTGGAATTGAACCAGGAGACTATCAGATAAGTGTCCAATGCTCTAACCACAAGATCACAAGTCAGGTAAAGCCCTTAGATTCAAGGAAGGTAACAGAGGACCTAATTCTGCAGGGTCAGCCCCACTTGCACTGAGAAGCAGACAACAGAGAGATTATGGAGCAGGCTTATAATGGGAAGATGAAAGGTCACACCCAGGCAAAAGAAGAAGAGTTGGTTTTTCTACCCCGCTTTCCTCTCCCATTTAAGGGGACTCAAAGCAGCTGACAAAGCTTTGGCTGCGTCCCCATGCAAGCCATTTGGGTCTGATTGGGCACGCATTGGACCAGGTGTGGGACTGAGACTGACTGTTGCCCATCCCAATGCTGTTCTGGTAACATGGGCTGGGTGCGGATTCAGCCGTCTCTATGCAAAACGCGCAAAACCCTGGCATGGGGGAGCAGCACCATCTCTTCTCCGCCGCCTCTCCCCTCATTGGAAGCCGGATTGATGCCATCCCACCCCTGTGCTGCCCACTGCAAATACCACATCCCCTCCCCTTAGCAGGACTGAACGGGGGGGGGGGGGGGATTAAAAAACCAAAGCCACTACAAGGTTTGCCGGCAGTTGAGCAGTTTTGTGCACCTCCGCTCCACCCGGGAACCGCGAGAACACCCGGCAAGCTTAAAACCGAGAAAAATCAAGCCATTATCATATCTCCCTTGGTGATCGGGAAAAGGGGTGGAATATTTTCTGTGCAAAAGGGAGAAAAATCAATCCATTATTCTGCGATCAGGAAACAGAGGGGTGGAATACTTGTATAAAAGTCTTGTGGGACAGCGAAGGCCATTCAACCCCCTCTTCGTTTCAGCTTTAACACCATTTACTCCCAAAGAATCTCAGCGGTTGCGATCTCCAATGCACAGGGCAGGAACAGCAAGCATAGGATGTGAAACCCCACTTCCCACTGATGTGAGCCCCAATCTCCTCCCCGAAATAACCTGGGACTGTCCCCATGCGCAGGCTCGGCTTGCAAAGCAATGCGTGCCAAACCCCCAAACTGTTTTATCAAGTAGCAACTTTGGCACGGGTTTTGTCGTGGTTTGGGTGACTTGGTCCGCAGAAATTGGACCAAAGCAAAAGTGCATGCAGACAACCCTTGCTGAACCCGATTTCGATTCGGACCAAAACGTGCATGGGGATGCACCCTTTCTGTTTTCTCCCTGCAACAGAACACTCTGTGAGGTAGGTGGGGCTGTGAGAGCTCAGAAGAGAGCTGTGACTAGCTCAAGGTCACCCAGCTGTCCTCATGAGGGAGGGTGGAGTCAAACCTGTAGTCCCAGGTAAGAGTCCGGCTCCCTAACCACTAGACCAAACTGGCTCCATGGACAATCAACCTGTAAATAAGTCATGCTAGAACCACACAAGGGCATCAGTTTGGTCTATAATGCTCTGTGGAATGGGTGGTCAACAATTTGCAACAGATATCATCTTCTTTGCTCTGAAACATTCCTGTTAGTGCAATAAGGATTGATACAGCATTCTAGTTCATGTTGTCGGGATGTGGGAACAGAACAACAAACCACCATTACAAGGCCTACATTACATCTCCTGTTAGCTTTGTTCAGATGAAACAACCTCAGAGGAAACAAAATTCCCTTGTAGAAACTCAAGTTGCAACCGTTTAAGAGTTGAACAGGACACCTGATGAAGAAAACTCTTCCAGAATGACACTAAGGGATCAAAGGCCTCTGAAACTCACCCATGTCCCAACAGGTACCACCCCTGGTCGTGGACCACAGGAACTATATCTAGAGGACATGAGGTTTGGAAAGGTTGTCCTATAGCTTCTCTCCTGCCGTCAGCTTATATATCTTCTCTGATTTCTTTTCAGCAATTCATGGAAGAACCCAAATTTTACAAATACTTTCCAGGAATTCAAAGGCCTACACAAAGATGCATTAAAGTACATGGCTGTCTAGAAGCTACTCGTCAACTTCTATTTAGCCATGTTAAAGCTGATTTCCTCTTAATTTACCATGAACACCTTTTTTTGCTATCACATAATTCAAGATTTCTCTGGACATTTTGCTGTGAAACTGCTCAGCCTTCACCCTCTTATTTTCCATCTGTAGCAACCTACATGGTACAATAAAGTTTACCCTTTGATTAATAACCAAAAGCAGAAGCAATTAATAGGCTGGGAAACCAGTATTTTACTCTATCTTCCCTTTTTTCCTCAATTTTGCTGGCTGAAAATGTCACACTGCAGGAAACAGAGAAAACAGACCCTATAGCACAAATTAGCCACTATCTATTTTTGCCTATACAATAATTTATGTAACTGACCTCTTGCCACTGTTTCCTAGAACAGAAATGGGAGGGAAAAAAATACATTTTGGTTCACTTTCTGAAAGCAAAATACTACTAGATATGTACAATCCAAATCTGCAATTAGTGTTTTTTTTAATAAAAAAATCTGCATTTTCTCATTTACGCCATTTAGTTCTGGAACAAAAAAATGCACATGGAACTGGAGGTACAATATTACAGGAAATGATGGGGGGAAAAACCTGGGACAGATAAAATACAGTAACCCATGGCATAATGTTACGGAATTATTCCCACAAACCACCATGAAGTGCAAAACTAAGGTTGCCTCCAGACTTGTGGAATAAACCCGCAGTTAAAGGTAAAAGTGCAGTTTACCTACTGTGCAGTGATGACTGGCCATCCCAACCCAAAACAGCTTCTGGCCATCCCATCAGAAGCTGCAAGAGCTGAGTAGGCACATGCCATCACGTGGGCTGAGGCAGCCAATCAGATTTGAACTGCCCGTCCTGCTCTCGTCATGCTGCTCTTGCCATTCTGCCCGGACTGGAGGGAAAATCAGAATTTCCTTTATACTGCGCAGCGAGTGTCCTTAGATCAGCATCAAGGTAAGTGTGCAGTACCGATCTGATGTGACACCATGACAATCCATAAATCATTGTGTGACCTCTCCGTCGGGACTGTGCATTCTGCTGTGCAGTATAAACAAGTCCGGACACAGCTATATTATTCATGCTTCCTCTTTTCACTTCCCATGTGGGCTATCCAGCTCCACACGTAAAGCTGGGGAAAAACCAGGAAGTCCCAGGAACCCAACGAATGTTTTGCAAACCTGGAAGAAAGAAGGTTGATGGTTTTCCCTGCCCAGGACAGCACTAAGGATGGAGGATTTCCTGCCAAGCGGAAAATTTATCTTACTTAAAAAAATATTTCTAGCTGCCCATGATAGTGGATAGTAGCCTCCTCCTCTTCACAAGGATTTATGGGAGGAAGGAGGAGTTTGCCCCCCCCCCCAGTGATAATCAGATTAATGAAAAGGATGTTTGTTTCCCCAGGGCCATGGGCAGAGTTTTGAAGAGGAGCTTGTCTTTCTTCTCTGGGGCTGCCTAAGTGGAGTAGATTTTGCATCCTTTCTGGAGATCTGAGAGCAGGTGAAGGTTTGCACTTGTCTTCTGCTTCACAAAACAAGAAGCCACTGTGTGGATGCTGGACTGAATGGGCTGTGGCCCAATCCAACAGGGCTCCTCTTATGTTCTTATACGTTCTTATTTATTTTATATCCCACCCTTCACCAAATGGTCCTGGGGCGGGTTACAATAAGAAGATATCAAATATTAAAACATAATTAAAAATATAACCCCCTCCCTCCCTCCCTAACAGGGCAACACCACGAGGAAGCGATTTAAAAGGCAAAAGCCTTGGTGAAAAGACACATTTTCACCAGGCACCGAAAACTATACAGCGTAGGCACCTGGCTAACCTCAAGAGGGAGGCTGTTCCGAAGACTAGGGGCCACAACAGAAAAAACCCTCTTGCATGTCCCTATGCCTTGTAACTCTACAAGAGAAGGAACTACAAGAAGACCCTGTATGGGAGAAAAGACTCCTTCAGGTACCTTATGCTGCTTACAGAAAGGGTGTTTTTCCACTGTCACTAGAAGTACCTATTAAGTACTTAATGGCATTTTTTAACCCATTAATGGGTACTTAATGGGTACTTCTAGTGATAGTGGAAAAACACCCAAAATGTACTAGTCAAGGCAACCACGGAGTCTACATCTACCAAGTCAGTGTCAACCCAGAGATATAGCCCACTCAACAAATGGAAGTCAATGGCACTGTGGAAGACTATTTAACTGAATGGCACCTGCAAGGGAGACCCAATTTAACGATGTAATTAAATGAAGCATCTGAGGTCAAAACCCATTATCAAAGGTCCTCCAGGATTGCAATAAACAAGAGAAGGCATGTTCTACCAACTATGCACAACCAAAGCATACTTTTTTAAAAAGTTATTATACGGTGCAAAAGCAAATATATGTTATACAAAACAGTATTACCCAAGGGTTAGGGGCCTATTTTGCTGAAGAAGGTCTCTTGTAAAACTGCCTATCTCCAGCGTATATGAACTTTTATAACCACTTTGAAACAAAACTGAGAGAGACATTGAGCGAACTGAATTTGATACAGTGAATAATAAGAAACAGACCAAGACCAAGGTTGACAGATCTGGTCATCCCTGCTTCACAATGATGGCCGTTCTAGGCTCTCCCATGATGATGATGATGAAGAAGTTGGCTTTTCTACCCCGCTTTTCTCACCCATTTAAGGGGACTCAAAGCAGCTGACAAAGCTTTTCTATTCTTCCCCCCACAAGAGAACACCCTGTGAGGTGGGTGGGGCTGTGAGAGCTCAGGAGAGAGCTGTGACTAGCTCAAGGTCACCCAGCTGGCTTCATTGGGGAGGGCGGAATCGAAACCAGTATTTCCAGATAAGAGTCCAGCTTCCTAACCACTAGACCAAACTAGCTCACAATGTGCCTGGATTCTTCCACTAATGGTTTATCTCTGCCTGCAATGTCTACTGCCAAGATTTCAAGGGTGTCCGTGTATGAGAGAGAGCAGCATAGGACTTCCTGCTCTTGATTTGTAGAAGATTGGGGCGGGGGTGGGGAGTATGTAATTAGGTCATTAACAAAAGTAAATGAGAGCAGACCAAAACCAAAACACTTGATGTTGTTCTTGAACTTGGAAAAAAGAAAACTTTGGCACCAACACTGCCAAACAAATCTACTGGCTTCACTTGCTGGAAAATATACCTAATCCCCAAATAGTAGACTTGGACAAAAAAACCAGGTTCAGAGTTTTTTTAAAAAATTGTTATTGCAGACCAAAGATGCATAATAAATAAATACAAACCAAATCAGCCAGTGGACAAACCATATTTTAATCAGAACTTCTTGTTCC
Organism: Aspidoscelis tigris stejnegeri; assembly: GCA_023333525.1. NCBI lineage: Eukaryota > Metazoa > Chordata > Lepidosauria > Squamata > Teiidae > Aspidoscelis > Aspidoscelis tigris. The sequence goes on from JALMGA010000017.1 coordinate 2,540,835, forward strand.
TCCCGAAACATCTGAAAGCAACCACTCTTAACTCCAGTAGACAACCCCAGGATTTCTGAATGCCCCATGGAGATTCAGAGGCCTCCCGGACCCTCCATGTTCAGTTGTACACACCTCCTTTTGTGCCTCCCACTGGCATTGGCTGATTCAGCTACCCTGTTTTCCCCGAAAATAAGATCTACCCCAAATATAAGCCCTAGAATGATTTTTCAGGATGCTCAAAATATAAGCCCTATATAAGTGTTATATAAAACATCCCCTGAAAATAAGCCCTAACACATCCTTTGGAGCAAAAGTTAATATAAGACCCTGTCCTATTTTGATGAGGGTCATGAAATCACAAGTCTCTTCTGGAATTCTTCCTCCCACCAATAACATGGAAGAGCCAAAAAGGGACTCAAGCGGAGCATGGTGATAAATGACCTAATAAACCAAAATCATTAATGTAATTTGCAGATACCTATGATTGCCTACAGAACTAGTTATAGGTAGCAGAACAGCAAAGACAGAAGACCTACTGGTTTTCTGATAAAGAATGTAGATCCCACAATTTTTCATCAAGCACATGGACATCTGGGTCCAAAAACATTTGGAGAGCCTCTGAAAGAACAAAGCATGATATTTTTATACAGTAGTCCCCATGCAATACAGCTCTGTATTGTCTTGCTCTTGTATGATTGCCTTGTTTCATGTAGTCATGGAAATTTGCAATGCCATAATGCAGTTTGGTCTCAAAAGGCTGTCATTTGCTATATACCTTCTGGAATAACTAGCATTGAAATGGAGCAGATGAAAGGAACGAGAGAATAACTCAGATGGGACCCAAGTGATGCAATGCTGCCACCTCCAAAAGCTGGAATGGGTAGACTGCTTGGCTTCAGGATGGTGTGTGCGTGAGGGGGGCATACATGAGTTCCCCAGATTTCCAATCACAGATAAGATACATTTATCAGATGCTCATTATAAACTGCATCACATTTCTGGGCATCAGTCCAAAAAGGCTCTCCAAGATCATAGTTCGCTTTATGTGTTTAAGTAGTTATGCTCAACTCCTGTGTAATAATAAACTAAGCAAAACAAAACAATAGCTTTTATTTAGAACTATAGGGCAGCAGGCAATACCCAGTACACCAGAAGGGCTTAATCAGTTCCACATTTCATGCTAGGAGAATCAAACAGCAAGAATGACAACAAGAAAAACACAGCTTACTCTGGGGTTGAGACTATACAGAAGCCCACGTGAGTCCAGTGGGGCTTTCAATCTAGAACTCTAATCACATATAGGGGTTTTCCCACTGACCTCCCTTAATCTAGATCTAAGATGATCCAGATCTAAGGAATGGGTCCTTCAACTAATCCAGATCTAGTAGATCCAGATTAAGGGAGGTACCTGATGTGTCCCCATGGGCGGTGCAGCATCCAATAGCAATGGGTGCCAGCCTGCCCGCAGTGGAAATACCAGAGCACCCATGTGGTGAATCCGGATTGACCCACGTGGGACCCACCTATCACCCCAGCTTTTTTGAGGGACAGGGGGCGCAATCTCCGTAGACACTCCAGAGATTCTTTGAAGATTCTCTGGAGTGGCTCCAGAGAATCTCCAGAGCTTTGTCATAAGCTCCGGAGATTCTCTGGAGCGATCTGGAACAAGCTTTGAAAATTCTCCTGAGTCTTTGACAAAGGTCCATAGGACTGGCATTGCTCTTGTGTGGGGTCCTCTCCGGAGCCTGAGCTATTCTTCGGAGCTGGCTTCAGAGCCAGCTACGGAGATTGTGCACAGGCTTTGGAGCTTTGGGTTTTGGGGCACCCCCCCCGGAGCCCCCCCCTCAGACATCATTGCCCACTCACGGTGGAAACAGGCTCCCTATAATCTGGATTTGATGCCTGAAGACCCCATTGTAGACCCCTTTAATGGGGACTAGAGGAAATCCAGATTATAGGTCCTGAAGGACCCATTTGATCTGGATCTCCCTAGAATTCATGGAAACAAATGTGACTCTAATGGGGTCTGCAGTGGAAATGGGGTCTTCCTGCTCTGAACCTAATGGGTACTTAATGGGCCCCTAATGGGTACTTAATGCTAGTGGAAACCCCCCCATATATTTCTATCCTGCCCTATTCCCAAATGTCTCTGGACAAGTCACAATAAAAAAAAATCATAATGGAAATAGATTTTTTTTTAAAGCATGACCAAACCAATAGCAATGATGTTGTTCCCTCAGCTGAAGGGCAGGGCAAAGAGCTGCGTCTTCACCAGTCTTCTCAATGCGTACACTGAGGGTCCCTGATGCATCCTGGAGGAGATTGTTCCACAATCTGTGGGTTACAGGGGACAACGCTCTCCCATATGCTCCCCCGGCCAACTACTGAAAGAGGTGGCACCACCAAGAAGGCCTCACTGCCAGACCTCAGGGAACAGGCAGGTCTATATACGAAGAGACGTTCCTTTAGATATTTGGGGTCCAAGCTATTTACAACCTTTTAAACTAACAGCGTTAGTAGTTGAACTGCACTCTGAAGCATGTACGTAGCCAGCACAATTCTTTCAGGACCAGTATGATGTGCGTCTGGCAAGCAGTGACAGCAGCCTGGATGCTGCATTCTGCACCGGCTGCAACTTCTGAACCTTCTTCAAGGCCAGCCCCAGGGGTCAAGTTATCCCCATGACACTGGGCAAGAAAGCTGCCATGGGCCACGTCTGTGCAGCTGGCACAATTGGCTGCATCCAACCCCTTCAGAAGAAAGATGGGAGATAACACTGAAAAATTGCCACTGACTTGAATGGCTCATAAAGCATTTGGAAAAGACCCTGATGCTGGGAAAGACTGAAGGCAAAAGAAAAAGGGGATGTTTATGTGTTTATATTTGGATTCTGACTTGTAAATTTTTATAATGCTGTAAGCCAAACTGAGCAAACTTTTTTGGGCGGGGGGGGGGGGGGAGACGGTATGCAAATAGACTGACAGATATACCCTGTTTCCCTGAAAATAAGCCCTAGCATGTTTTTTCAGGATGCTCAAAATATAAGCCCTATATAAGTGTTATATAAAACATCCCCTGAAAATAAACCCTAGTGCATCTTTAGGAGCAAAAATTAATATAAGACCCTGTCTTACTTTTGGGGAAACACAGGAGGCTGAAGAGGACTTAGTGGAATGAAATGTTCCCAAGCAATAGCTGACTAGATGTTGTAGTATCACAACCGTCGTGTCCAGCATGCAAATAGAGGTGAAAAGTAATGCCTCACTTGCCTTTGATCTCTTTTTTAAATGTGGCAAACCAGGCTTTGATCTGATGCAAAGGTCCTTACACTTGTGTTTGATCAAAGTGTGGTCTTCTGCATTTAATAAACATTAAACGTTAATAGACATTCATCTTCATGGAATCTTTTTTGTACACTGGCCCGGAGATTTGCAGTCCTGCAACATCCAGCAGGACACACCTTGTGAACCCTGGAGTAGAAACCTCTAGATTTCTTTCAAGCCTTTGATAAAACTAAATTCAGGTGGACTGAGCCCTGGGCAGGACCACTTTCTGTATTTTGCAAAGCTATAATACTGTCTTTACCGATACAAGGAGACTTCGCTTTCCTCCCTAGCTGTTACAGCAACAGAATAAGGAGTTCAATAGTATTATCAATCATATAAAAGTTTTATATACAACGTTTTTGCTCTGGATCAAATGCAAAATACAATTTGGCCTCCAAAGTACCACTGACCTATACTGGTGGACAGTGTCTCTGGTCTGTGGCATCACTGACTTACACTGGTTGGTTGAACAACTCTGGACTCTCAACCACCAAACAGTTGCCTAACACACTTTTGCTCTACATAGTAATTTGCACAAAGCAAACTGTTGTTAGTATATGAGTGGCGACTGTGCTAGCAGTAGCTAGTCCTATTTTCATCATGAAAAGTAAATGCTTGCTACCCACTTTCTTTACACTGTAATTATTATTTTAATACTTCATCTTTCCATTGGCATATATACATTAATATTACATCTTCCAGTTTTTTATTATTGATGACTTCCTCACTTTATCATACCATAAGTACCTATGCGATCCATACCTTAAATCTTGTCCCTCTAACATCTATAATCTTCCAGCCAAAACCATTTTGCAATCCAAATTAGGCAACATGCTACAGGATATAACTTTAAATTTGGTAATCCAAGTCCTCCTCTTTCTTTGGAGTTTTGCATCAATATAAATCGTATCCTTGATTTTTTCCCTTGCCAGATAAAAGTCGAAATATCCTTTTGCCATTTTCTGAAATCCTTTTCATTAATCACAACAGGTAAAGTTTGAAATAAGTACATCATTCTGGGAAGCAAATTCATTTTTATTACAGAAATCCAGCCCATTAACAACAAATTCAACGTTGACCATCTTTGAAGATCTTGTTTAATTCCTGACCATGTTTTCAAACGGTTATTCTGACAGAGTGCTATGTTTTGTCAGTGTCACTCCTAAATATTTAACTTTATTTTCATAACAAATCTTGATTTCTATATCCACCAACTTTCTTGTACTAACAGGTGTACCTTTCAAGCCCACGATCTAATCTATACAAAATCTCTTGTTCTTTTTGAAGTCTCAAATACCTGCATATACTTTATCCTGGACTGCCTAAGGTCATTTTCAAAGTAATATTTAAATCACATTTATTTTGTTCTGCATTTTCCTTTCCTCTGACTTTACTCCACTGCAATTCACCAAATTCTTCAGCAGAACAGTAATGCTTACCCTGGTTGAAATGTAAATTCAGTTTTAAAATAACCTACTTTCAATCATTCATTAATAACATCCACATTCCAGACTAAAACACACACAATGTCTTCTACTAAAACACACTAATAAATCTTTCCACACAAATGGCTATTGTCCAGGATAACTTATGCAGATAACTTATGCAGCACCCTTTGTGCAACTGTGTAGGATGCAATTTGCAGACCAAAGTCCTTTCTGCACTGGGCCTTATTCCAGATTATATCTCAGATTAGGGTCCTGCCATCCACACGCTGGTACAGACTACAGCAGACCTGTGGTAGGGCCTGACATAGCCTACACTAGCATGCAGACAGCTGAGATACAACCCAAAATAAAGCCCAGTGCAGAAATGGGCCCAAAAGATGTTTCACTTTCTCCCGTACATGAGCCAGAGGGTGTTATGGAAAGTTTTTAATTCTGCTCTTGATTGTTTTTACTTGTAAGCTATACTGAACATGGAAAGTGGTAGGGGAGAATATAAATAAGAATGAAGGAATTATGTGTTGCAATGTGTTGCAAGACTGACCAGTAAAATGTCTGTGAAGTCCAGCCTAATGTCATTCCATAAATTATGATGACCAGAAAGTAATGCAGTATGGAAGCAAGTCAGGAGTCATTAAAATGATGGTATCTCCTAGTGCCCGTGAAATTCTAAGCTCTCCCACTCCCTGCTCCATGAATTACAATTTATTTCTTTATTTACAACAAAAAGACAAAATCAATACTAATCTAAATAATACTTAAAACACCACCCACGCTATCTCGCTTCCCGGTAGAAGAGAATTCAGGGGAAGGTAAAGATCAAATGCTTGGCTGAACAATTACATTTAACCAAGCGATGTCAGTGCCCAACGTGCCTCTACTGGGAAGCTGTTCCAGACCTTGGGGGCCACCACAGAGAAGGCCCTTCCATGTGCAACTGCCACTTCTGAGGGTGGCAGAATTACCAGAAGGGCTCCACCTTGTGGAGGAAAGGTGGTTTTCTTTTCCTCTTGAAAAGTCCACAGGACTGAGAGATGGGAACTGGAAGAGTTCCAGTATAACACAGCATCGTTACTGGGTTTTTGAGCAACAGTTAAAAGGTTGTTTTCTTTTTGTGTTTTTTTTTAGGGACGAAAAAGCAGGGCTATTTTTATTCCATCTGGATGCAGCCTCAGGCAGAAATTAGCAGGAATAATAAATCTTCTATACAGTAAGAAGTAACATTTTATTCTAAATTCATGGCTTGGGCTGACTGAAATGGCTAAGACAAAGTCCTTCGGCACCCGCACAAAGTTATATTTGCCATCTCACCCAACCCTGAGAGGCTGCCTTACTTTCCCATTCATGTCTCCCGCTTCCCCCATTAGCCTAGAAGATCCCATGTAATACTAGAAAGGCCCAACTGTGGTGGCAGAAAGAACGTTGCATACAAATAAATAGCAAAGAGTTGCACAATTATTTCTTTAACAGCTACACAGCGTAGCACTGAGCAGGAGAATATCATGGCCCATCACGCCCTCTCAGTTGTTACATTTCTTGTTCTTTTCCCTTTCTTCTGATTGACATCTCCTGTTTGATAGACATAGCAGCATTCCAGCCAAAGATATTAGTTATTAGAATGCAAAGATGTACCCTTGTTACATTTGGATCAGTAAAAAAGGAGGTCTAGTAGCAACTTAGTGTGCACCCAGACTTGTTAGTACTGCGCAGCATTATACCAACGCTACTGTGAATTTACTTAATGTTGATTTAACAACGCTCCCTGCGCACTATTAAGAAAATCTGAATCTTCATGCCAGTCCAGACAGAATGGCGAGAAGAGCCAATGAGAACAGGGAGGGCAGCTCAACTCCGATTGAACCAGTTTGGCCTAATGGTTAGGGAGCTGGACTGTTATCTGGGAATACTGGGTTCAGTTCTGCCCTCCCCCATGAAGCCAGCTGGGTGACCTTGGGCTCGTCACAGCTCTCTTCTGAGCTCTCACAGCCCCACCTACCTCACCTTCATCAGGTAAGCTGCGATCTTCTCCTCCACTGTGGGTTTATTCCACCAGTCTGGAAGGGGCCTTAGAGACCAATGAAGAAACTGAACTTGGTAACATAAGCTTTGATTGACTAGGTCTACTTCATCAGATGCATGGGAGTTATTAGTGTTATTGTCATTGCATGTGCCTCAAAAGAAACCCTTTCAGCCAGATGCATTTTTATTCAGGAGTTAGTTTCTGCAGAGTTTTGTTGTTGTAGCTCTTTCCTAATTACTGAAAATTTCTTTTAAAAAATCTGCTTCAATATTGTTTAAATAAAATTATTTCCATATTAAAAAAAGAAAAAGAAAAGAAAATGGGGGGGGGGTTCCCACTGACCTCCCTTAATCCGTATCTAAGATGATCCGAATCTAAGGAATGGGTCCTTCAACTAATCTGGATCCAATCTGGATTAAGGGAGGTACCTGATGCATACCCAATGGGTGCTAGCCTGCCAGCAGTGGAAACACCAGAGCACCCAGGTGGCGAATCTGGATGGACCCACTTGGGGCCTGCCCATCATCCCAGGCTTTTTTGGAGACAGGGGGTGAGATCTCCATGGACGTTCCGGTGATTCTTTGAAGATTCTCTGGAGTGATCTGCCGCAAACATTGAAGATTCTCCGGAGCCTCTGACAAAGGTCCCTAGGATTGGCACTGCTCTTGCATGGGGTCCTCTTCAGAGTCTGTGCTGTTCTTTGGAGCCAGCTTTGGAGATGGTGCACAGGCTTTGGAGCTTTGCTTTCGGGGCAGCCCCCCATGGGGGCACCCCCGGAGTCCCCCCTAGACACCATTTCCTGGTCGCGGTGGAAACGTGCTCTGTATAATCCAGATTTGATGCCTTAAGACCCCATTGTAGACCTTCTACAGGAAATCTGGATTATAGGCCCTGAATGACCCATTCCATCTGGATTTCCGTAGAACAGGTGGAAACAAATGAAAACGGGGTCTTCCTGCTGTGAGCCTAATGGGTCCTTAATTGGTCCCTAATGGGTCCTTCATGATAGTAGGAACCCCCCCCCCCAAAAAAAGAACACCATAGCCAATATGCATAAGTAACATTAAGCAGCATACGAGCAGTGAAGAGCTGGATGACACACAAAGTTTGAACACAGTCGGACCTCTGTATCCACTGATCCAGTAATCGCGGCTTCAGCCGTGGTGACCGGATCAGCCTCCCCTTCCTCCTGCTGGCACCATTAAGCCTACCTGAAGCTTCTTGGGAGCCATGGACAGATGGGAAATTGTGGGAAATTATGCAAGACTCCCATCATTCCTGTGAAATCCTGCAAGATTTCATAGGAGTCATGGGAAATCGAGTGAGATTTCCCATCATTCCTGTGAAATCTAGCAGGATTTCACAGGAATGATGGGAAATTAGATGCATTACCCTGCACCTGAATTATCCGTGGTTTTTTGCAGATACGGAGGCAGCCAGCTGGACTGGCAACACTGTTGTCAAAATCCAGAATGCAATTACAAAACCTTTAGCCAAGCTGCCAATACACTTTCAGAGAATATCAACGTGGTGTTATAAAAATTACAGGCCCCAAAAGGAAGACAAGGTACCTTGTCTGTTTACTAATCCAGCCCTGATCAAAAAAAGGTTTAGTCTCCACAAGAATATTATCACTACTACTTTTTTACTCCGGAGATAACTTAAGTGGATATTACAAGCCACAGGATTTTGTGTGGTTCTTTTTCACTGGAATAAAATCATGAATCTACACAACATTTTTCATAAACATTTGTGGTCCCAACTCACAAACCCTGGCCCTTTCTGCACTGTGGAAGATCAGGGGGAGGCAAGGCCCAGATCAGCGCCATGTGCACTGACAATCTGGATCAAACCTCCTAAGGCTGTGAAGCTTACATGAGTTTTGCGTCCATCCTGCTGTATGTGTGGGGAGGAGATTTTTGTTGGCACACTATGGCACACCGCTGAATAACAGCTCCCAGTGCTTCTGGATCATGGAGGTGTGCCACCTGCATGCCTCCGTGACCTGGATTAGAGCCCTTAGGCTGGACTGTAAACCAGATACATCAGATCTACAGTTGATCCAGATTAAGGGCCTATTGATCCAGAACCTGGCTCCATCTCATGCAGATGGAGCTGACCTAACAGGGGGTGGGTGGGGCCTCCTTGAACCAGACTGACGTGTGGATACGGAAGTCCTGGATCTGGATCAGAGGCCCTTTGGTCTGGATCAAGCCATTAGCGCAGAAAGGATCCTTAATTGATAACTATCCAATCAAGCATATTCTCTGAGGTTATATATCCCTTATTTCAGTGACGGTGAACCTTTTGAGCTCGGTGTGTCAAAATTCAGTAGTAAACCTAGCTTAAATCGGTGCTGTGTCACATCTAGAAATATCCACAATTCTGTGATATTTGTAGCTCTAGTAAAAAAGTTGTATTTTTGATATACAGTGGTACCTCGACATACAAGTGCCCTGACATACAAGTGTTTTGAGATACAAGCCGCCGAGCGAGCGATATTTTGCTTTGAGATGAGAGCAAGATTTGAGATACGAGTATGTAAATACAGTACAGTACATAACAAAAACAACTGAGGTGGTGTTTTGGGAGCTGGAATGGATTAATGGGAAAATTGCTTTGAGATACGAGCGATTTGACATAAGAGCAAGGTTACGGAACGAATTAAACTCGTATGTCAAGGTACCACTGTATGTATTAAAAGCAAAAGCAAATAATTCTTTATATTAGTGACTTTTGTTGTTGAATTTCGTTTGCTATATCTTCAATTGAAAGTTGGTATTTTGTATACTTCAAGAACAAGCAACCACTACATGCCCAGGTGCCAAGGTGACCAGGTGTGTCACCCAAAAGGGCTTGTCACCTGTGACATGCATGTCATAGGTTGGCCATCACTGCCTTATTTGCTGGGTCAACATAGTTTCTACTTACATTTAAGGCTACTTTAGTTAACAAAGTATTTTAGTCAAAACTGTAAAGACCAAGCTTCCATAATTAGAATATCTGACCATATTTTATACACCATAAGAATTTCTTACAGTTCTTTTCTTGCATCCGTGGAACTTTTCTGTACACTTTCAGAGCTGCTCAAAGACTTGGCGATTGTTAACAAACTAACTCCAGCCGTTCACCTTGTGATCATCTCTGGGTTAAATAAACGTATCTGACTCAGTCTGCATCCACATTAATAATGTGGCTTAAAAGCAGCTCAGAGATGGTTCTATCTAATCCACCTTAAAGGCCGGAAAATGCACTTCCAAGACGCATTCTGTAGATTATGGGTGGATGGGAACTCTAGTATTCACATGTGAAAACATTAAGTTGCTGGATGCAGCCCTAGTTGGCTGATTGCAGAATTCCAAGATAATTCTTTGTGATCTTCAAACTGCAACAAACTGAAAATTCAGTGGAAATGCAGAGAATGAAATACACACACGCGCCCTCAAAAGGAAGGAGGGAGGGAGGGAAACATGTTAAGAGAGGACATTCTTCACGATGCCTAATATTGCTTTGCAATGGGTGAAGATGTTTTTAATTTGTGGACTATACATTTTACATGCTTTATTGGTATCAACTGCATATTAATAATTTTTAATGCAATGGTTCTCAACCTAGGGGTCGGGACCCCTTTGGGGGTCGGACTACCCTTTCAGAGGGGTCGCAACAAGTCTCCCACTGCCCTTCCCTCCCACCTCCCAGCTGCTCCGCCCCCGTGGTTGGGGGTCTCCACAACATGAGGAACTCCATTAAGGGGTCGCGGCATTAGGAAGGTTGAGAACCGCTGTTTTAATGGCTTCATTGAATTTTATGACCTGCCCAGAGATCTCTGGAATAAAGGAAAACAAAGGGTTCAAAGTTTCTAGCTGCGGTGCACTACACTTCTGACTCTTGCTGGTAACTCCATGTGCCATTTAGAAGCCACCAGTCTCCAGGTTGCATTATAGCAAACAGGACAGTTGTATTTAAGCCTAGTGATTTCAGTAGTTCATTAGGCAGAAGTAGTTCATCCATGAGCAAGTGCTGGATGCAGGGTGGCCAGAAGGGAAAAAAGCCAGGCTTCTGCATCTTAGAGGAAATTTCAGCAGGCACAGCCTGCCTAATGACCTACTCCTACTGAACCTCTGTCACTCATACAGGAAACCTGGCCTCCATGAATTTGGCCACCTTACTCCACGGAAGGTGGCCACTGTCCACATAAAGACTAGTAACAAAAAAAAAATGTTTCTCTGTTTATAAATTCGACACTAGCCTTTATAATTTTGGCATCCTCTTGAATGTTTTGAACTCCAAGTCCTATCAGTAGCTGGCAAGGCCAAAATCTGGGTTGGCGAAGTCTGATCTTGGCAGAATCAAACACTTTCAAGTGCCAAGTGCCATCCATTGGCTGCTGGTGAGCCTTTCAGATTCTGTGTATTATTAGGTCTAAAGTAAAAAACAAAACAAAACTGCTAAAGCGTAAAAGTTGAACCTTCTGGACTCTTAAGAGCAAGCAAATCTTTTGTTATTTTACAGTTACAACCGGTCTTTCCTTGAAGGACCCAAAAATGGGAGTCCAATTTCCATTCCAATCAATGAGGTAGGTTTGGTTAGGAAGGAAATTCATGGTTTCAAATCTAATTTCTGGTCTTCTATTTTTATTTTTATTTTACTCTGACCACTCTAAACCAACACGGGACCATATTAATATGCAGTAATATATAACTGTGAATTATTCTGAAGGTTGGTCTTAGGCTGGGCTCAGGGAAAAGAAAATGAAAGTGATGGGTTTGATTAAGAATGATGGCAAACCAAAGTAGGGGTATACACAAATGCATTTTTTGCATTCGAATTTGAGTCGATTCAAATATTTGATTCAATTCAGAATTCAAACATTCGGATTTTCAAAAATCTGATTTGAATTCGAATGTCGATATACACTGGATTCGAATTGGATTTTTGAATATCTGTGCAGATCCCTAAACCAAAGGGATGGGAAGTATGTTTTCAGCAGAGATGGACTGAACTAGGCCCTTTCTGCACTTGGCCTTATTCTAGAATAGATCTCAGGAAGGAGGTCTGTTGTCCACATCCTACTGCAGACTATGGCAGGCCTCATCTAGGGCTTCCCACCCCCCACCCCCCACTTACCTCCCTTAATCTGGATCTAGGATGATCCAGATCTAAGGAATGGGTCCTTCAACTAATCCGGATTTAGAAGATCTGGATCTAAGGAAGTATCCAATGACTCTCCAAGGGCAGTGTAGCACCCAATAGCAATGGGTGCTAGGCAAGCTCACAGTGGAAACACCATAGCACCCATGGGAAGCATCCATCTGTACCCAAGTGGGAGATGTCTGTCACACCATTTTGGGGGAGGTGGCACATCTAATCTGGATTTGATGTCTGAAGACCGGATTATAGATCCCTTTAATGGGGTCCACAGGAAGTCCGGATTATTGGTCCTGAAGGACTCATTTAATCCGGATTTCCCTAGTACAGGTGTGAACAAGTTGGGTTCTAATGGGGTCTGCAGTGGAAACGGGATCTTCCTGCTCTGAGCCTAATGGGTTCTTAATGGGTCCCTAATGGGTACTTAGTGCTAGTGGGAAAAAACCCATAGTCTTCACTATCATGTGGATACTGGGCACCCGTTCTATGTTCCAGAATAAGTCCAAGTGCAGAAAGGCCTCTGGTTTGGCTTGGCTTTGTACTGAACCAGCTGTTTGAAAAGTTTAGAGTTCAACTCAACGGCCAACCTGTGAAAAAACAAAGTTTGAATTTGACCCAGACAAAGGGATGCTCTAACAAACTGAGTGAAAATACTATTAGATTGCAGTTCAAAGGCATTTAAAGGTATACTAATCAAAACAAACATCCTGGTGTTTGAAGAAAAGTCAAATCTGAACTGAACCAGTTTTATGCACCAGGTTATGGTCCTATTTTGCTTGGTATGAGATGCCTTGCACTCTCTTGCCAGGGGCCCTCTGCACACACACACACTGATGATGTCAACAACAATAACAGTTAAGTGCATTAATTGCCTTTCTAAAAAGCATGCAAAGTGATCTGCAATAGCAAGAAAATAACCCAAAATATTAGAAAAGTACCAAAATATAATACCCCTCAAAAACACATCACTATGTCTGAAAGCACAAGGAATATAGTTATAGAGCCATCCAAAGGTATCAGACATAGTTTGGAAAGGGCAGAAGGTGAAAGAAAACACAACCTGGACTCTGAGGGGTTGAACAGTGGCTGCATGCCTAGGATCTATGCATATTCCTCATTTAACACAATAAAACCAAGCCTGACTCCAAAAGTCCCCCAAACTATGTTTCAAAGGTACAGTGAACAGCCATCTAGAAATACAGTATATTGAGTGAGTCCATTGGACTAAAGGAGACAACTTTCAATTTTATGAAGAAACAGAGCTCCTCTCACTTATGTTTGGCATTTTTACCCTTTCCTCCAAAACACCCAAGTTTGGGGGAAGGCTAGGCTGTGAGGCCAATGACCATCCATGCCATTAAGTGACTCAAGCCAAGAGATTCTTAGGCCCTTTCTGCACCAGATCTTATTCCTGATTATATCCTGAAATAGGGACCTGCCTTCTGCATGCTGCTACACACTGCAGCAGGCCCTGGATAAGGCCTGCCATAGCCAGCTGCACCAGCATGCAGATGGCAAGTCCTTTTGCCAGGATATAAATCTGGACTAAGTCCTAGTATGGAAAGGACCTTAGGCATCTCCCTCATGTTCCACGCTAACTGCCACCTGGGGATGTCACAGCTGCTTGCCAAAGCAGTTTGAGAGAGGAACGGCCTCCTAGAGAAGTTCATGGCTGCAAGCACCTTTCACTCACTGCACTCTCCAGCCTGAAGACTGTGTAGGGGGGAACTCAAGGGGAGAGTCCTTTAAAACGGTCTCCCAAGAGATCCTGGGCCATGCACCAGTGTCAAGCATTTTGCTGGGCTTTAGAAACATCCCTGAAGGCGGTCATTGTGGCACGCTGAAGAAAAAAAAATACATCCAGTTTGCAACTTTGGATGCTGGAGAACAAAAGTCCCCCAGCCTTTGAAGGTTGCCATGACAGGGCTGCTACAAGACGGCTGGCACTATGCATGGGCAGTCTTGTCCCAATGCGGTGACCCAACGTTAACCAGCGCTCACAGCGTAAACCCTGCACAATCGGTCACTCACCAGAGACCGATCCTGGGGCCGGTCCTCTTATGGCCGCTGCGTCTATTCCAGCTAAGTTTCTAGTTAACGTGGAAACTTATCAACAATTAATGAACTTCTGGGAAGGCAGGGCCTTCTCCAAGTGCAGATGCTCTTCAACAAAAGTTCACTCATCATGCACTATGGGCTGTAGTGCGACTAGGCCTCTGGGAAGGATATTAGGAGAACAGCAGAGGTCCAGCATAGCAATGCAGGTCAGTTGCACCAGAGGCTAAATCACATGGTTTGCAAGTTTCCAGGACCACATTAAATAATGGGAGAAGCATCATGCTGACCATTTAAGAATAAAATTGTGCTTGCCAAAACCATGTTTCACAAGGGAGGTCACATTCTACCATAATATCTAATAACAAATCTGTACTGCACGCAACTATATTATGCTGAGGATGGGTATATTTTCTTTCATCAAGTGGGTGTCCTGAAGACATTTTGGACACACAACTGCCATCAGTCTAGCTGGCACGGCTGACAAAATTAGTTTCAAGTGATCCTGACAGCTCCCAGGTGAATAATGCTTTCCATTGCTACATTAAGGGTTGCCCTTTCTAACTTTCTGCTGTTGTTCTTATTGTTAAATTTGTGCACAAAGCATTCAAAGGGCTTTTACTTGACCTGGAAAGATGATGTCTCCATGACTCAAAAGGTTGTATATTTATTTAATCCGCTTCTAAAGGTTCAGATAGGCAAAGACATAAAGCCAATATTGGACTGTAGGGACAGGACCAAGTTTGGGAGAAAACAGAGACTACTGAATCCAGGGATTCCCTTCCTACTATGAACTTCCAGATAGACTTTGAACCCAGACATAGCTGTAGCATTGTTATGTGTGAGCTTCTGTGGGTGTATTTCCCTTGAGTTGTAGTCCACCATGATTATGACAGTCAGCCATCTGTCAGCTGCCTCTCTATGGTTGCCAACCGCCTAGAAAACACACACATTCATCAGTGCGTGTGTTGGGAAGCACTCCAATGGGAGACTCCTTTGAAATGGTCCAAGGCTTTGCCTTAGAACTTGTAACTGGGCCTGATCCGAGGTAAACCCTAGCCATGAAGGTGCTTGTTAACAGCAATGACCGGAAACTATGCCTGAGAAGTCGGCCACACTCAACACTTGCCGGTTAGCCTCCAGCCGCAAACTCAAACCAACAACCAACACTCCACATAATCCAAAACTTGGGAAGCCATTGCAAGGCCAAGATCCGAATAACGGCGAAAGACCGAAGGGAAGGACAGCAGGGTCCTGCCACGATGCTCGCCTCCCCCTCCCCAAAACCACTTTGTGCCTGTTTTCCCACTTCAACATGGGCCCCAACCTTCCTAAGGGCTGACATCCACTCGATCTATGCCAGGCTGGTTGAGCTCTAAATGTGCCCCATGACTGCTTTTCTGGCTTCTTCGCTTGCAAGTGGTTCTCCTGGCAAAACCTCTGCTTCATTGGCGCAAGCATCCCTGCCGCCACCACTACCCCAGCTCCGATTCCTGCTGCCTGCAAAAAGGAAGGAACCAGGGGGGCGGGGAAGTGATGGAGGTGGCAGCAGCGCCCGTGCTAGCGCTCAGTGGCGCCTTTAAGGGGGTGGGTGGCAGGAGAAAGCAGCCACCGCCATTGCCGCCACCACCACAACCCTTATCGTACAACTAGCGGCCCTCGCTGCCGCCTCTCTCTCCTAACAATGCTCCAGGTAGAAGCATCGTTTGTTCCCCCCCCCGCCCACTCTGCTGATGCCGCCTTCCCACCATCTTTCCCCCACCCACCCCCAGCGCTGCTGGCTCCATGCTGCTGCTGGTGCTACAAGGGCGGGCGGTGGGAAGGAGGGGGGGAGAGCGGTTCTGCGGAAGATCAAAGAGGGACGAAGAAAGGGGGATGGTGCCCTGTGGGGGGGGGGGGAGAGAAAAGAAGGACAAGAAGATCTCCGATGATGATCGGCGGACAAGGGGGCGGCCGAGCGGAATCTCCCTCCCCCCTCCCATTGTGGGGGGACCTGCAGGAAGAGGAGGGAGGAGAGGGGGAGGTGGTGTTTTTTTAATCAATTCAAAACAGAAGGGGGGGGAGAAAGCAAGCCAAAGCCGCCACGGTGCCCCTGTTTCCCTCCCTCCCTCTTCTGCAAAAGCAAAGGCCAGTGCTAAGGCTCCCCCATCACGCCCCCCGGGGGGAGGGGGAGGAGGAGGCGGGGAGGGAGGGAGGGAATCAGGCGAGCGAACGAGCGGAGCTGGGCAACAGCAGCAGCAGTGGCGGGCAAAAAAGGACGCACACGGGCCTGTTTGTGGGTCTCTCGGTGTGTGTGTTGGGGGGCAGCAATGGTGGACCCTCCTCCTTCTCTCCGCCGGGCACCTCTCCTCTCCTCTCCCCGCCCCTCCTCTCTCTCCCCACCGGCCTGCTTCCTCCTCCTCCTCCTCCTCCTCGCGTCCGCGCGTACTCACCCGGGCCGGCCAGTGCGGGTAGCCTTTCATTTTGGCGAACACCAGGTCTCCGGCTTTGTACTCGCGGGGCCTTGGTCGAGCCATTGGGTCCTGCCCTGCCCTGCCCGTCTTGCAACGCCAACGCCGACGAGGAGGAGGAGGCCGCCGAGCCCAGCCGCCAGGCCGCCGCCGCCTTTGCCCCTGTGCCCGCCGTGCGCCCCCAGCGAGCTCTCAGTCCGGCCGGCGGCGAGGCGAGGCAGGGCTCTCCCCACTCCAAACCAGGCGGTCGCGCAGGGGAGCCAGAAGAAGAGGCAGGCAGGCAGGCAGGCAGGCAGGGGGCGGCGAGCCAAGGCGACCCCCCCTCCGCTCTTGTTTCCCCCTCCCAAATGAAATAAAACCGAGAGAGGAGGAGGCGAAGAAGAAGAGGAGGAAACGCGTGTTTTGTAAAGCGCACGCACACGCCACACACGCGCCCCAGCAGCAGATAGGTTCCGGAGGGAAGGATGGGCCGCGCGGGTCGCTCGGTCGGAGCAACAGCAGCGGCGGCGGCAGGAGGAGGAGGAGGAGGAGGTGTTAGAGGAAGAGGAGGAGGAGGAGCAGCAGCAGGAGGAAGGCAGGGAAGAGGCTGCCTGTCGCTCTCTGTCTCTCTCTCTGTGCGCGCGCCCGCGAGCGGGCCCGCGGGACGGGACGGCGCGCGCGAGCACGACGGGGAAGGGGAGGCCCTGTGGGGTTCAGTCAGTCAGCGGCAGCAGCCGCTCTACAGGAGCCCCAAGAAGGAGATGAAGGAGGCTCCCTGGTTCGGGGAGCTTGGATACGAGCGGAGGGGGGGGGGAGCGGCTAATGGTGGCCAGAGGGGGGCACAGGCAAGGAGGAAGGCGGAGATACTCCTCCTCCTCCGCCGCCGCCGCCTCCCTGGCTGCTGCTTGGTTATTACAACGTAGCCAGAAGAAAAATAAAATGTAGCAGCAGCAGCAGCAGCACCGCCGCCGCCTCCAGCATCTCGTCGCGCTGGCTGCAATGGAGAAGGAGAAGATGGATGGAGCCTGTTGCGAAAAGGGAAAGGGGGGTCCGTCTTCCTTCCTTCCTTGCTTTCATTCCACCATCGCCCGGCGGCGGCGGCGGCGGCGGCGGCGACCCCCTATCCTATCCTGCCCCGCCCTGCCCCGCTTCCACACGCCCCCTCCGTCCATCCTCCTCACAACAAGATGGCCCTTTGGCGGCGGCGGCGAAGAAGGCAGAGAAAGCAGCCGCCCCGCGCGCCACCCGCCTTCCTGTTGTTTGCTAGGGACGCGGCGCCGGCTGGGCCTGCGGTTCGTTCGTTCGTTCGTTCTCTCTCGACGGACACAGAAACGGGTCGAGAGCGCGTCGCCTCTTGGAAAGGAGGAGAGGAGCAGCGAGAGGAGAAAGCGGCGCGGCGGCCGGGCGGTGGGGTCTCCCCTTTGGCTGCCGAAGAACATCCATTAGACCGCCAGGGAAACATTACGCAGACCCTCAGGCCTGTGGACGCCGTGAAAGGGAAAAGGGCGGGAGAGGAAACCCCCCTCCGTCCTCTTCTCTTTCTCCTTCTCTCTCTCCTTCTCTCTTTCTGGCCTGCTGCATGGAAGAAGAGAAGGAGGAAGGGAGAGGAGGGATTCAGGGAAGCGTAAAAACCGGCCCGGCAAGCTGAGCGGGAGAAGCTCCCGCCTCTCATGATGGCGATATGGCTCTGAGGGCAAGGGAAATGCCCGTCCGTCCGTCCAACAAAGACACAAAGAAAGCGCCTCCGTCCGTCCAGCCCTTCAGAAAAAGCAGGAGAAAGAGAACGGCCGTCTGAGGAGGCGGCGGAGGCGGAGGCGGGGTTGGCTAGTTGGAATGTTGGCCACAGTTAAATAAACAGGAGGCCATTGTCTCTTTCCCAAATGCGAGGAATGGTGTGGAAGGGATCCAGTCTGGGAAGCCTCTGCTGAGAGAAGAGAGATTATTCTCTCCACTCCTCTGCTAACGGGTCCTAATCGTTTGAAGGAACTGAGTGGAGATAAGGTCAGGGAGAAAGGTGGTCGAACAGGCAGAGAAAGCAGGCTCGAAATGTTAAGGCCTTGCTTGGACCAAAATGGCTTCCTCCTGCCAAAAAAGGAAAGGCGGAGAGAGCCCTGGGCATCTGTTTTTCTCCAGATGGCTGCTTGGAGAAAGTGGGTGAAGCACACAGATTTTGCACCATTGTGTGCCCATCTTGCAAGTGCTCCATGTTTCCAGTTCCACTCATGGGCCTCTCCTAACGGAAAGGCAAAACGAGCAGCATTTTAATTTATTTCTTGAGCGTTCCAGAAGGCGCAGGATTGAAGAGATGGAGGAAGGGTAGAAATCGTTCCTCTGAAGTTGAGGAAAAGTATTTTATTATATTGAAGATGAAAAGTTGGCTTTTCTACCCCGCTTTTCTCAACCATTTAAGGGGACTCAAAGCAGCTGACAAACCTTATGTTCTTCCCACAACAGACACCCTGTGTGGTAGTTGGGGCTGTGAGAGCTCAGAAGAGAGCTGTGACTAGCCCAAGGCCACCCAGCTGGCTTCATGGAGGAGGGTGGAATCAAACCTGGTATTCCCAGATAAGAGTCCGACTCCTTAATCACTAGACCAAACTGCAACATCAGTGCCCTTGTTCTTTAAAAAAATAATTTTTTTTTAAATGTAGCTTAAACATACCTGCACAATTAATCCAAACCAAGATAGGTGACTGTTTGTAAACACAGTTTTTTTGCCATTGAGGAAGAACTGAAATTCACAAATTTTAATTCAGTTTAAATTCACAACAAAATGCAGTGCTTTCACATTATTATTTTACCTGTCTTTCCCCTTTAAGCTATCCTTTAAGATAAATCTTTTATCTTTTGTTCAGAAGACAGGTGGGTAAATTCCAATAGAATAGGTATTTAGATTTGCTAGGTAATACCTGTGGTTGTTCCTCATTCTAGACCTTTAAAAACATGATTTTCTCAACCATAACATGTTCCAGAGTTATTCTACTTTTCTAAAAGTTCTGTATTCTTCCACTTTAGATCAATTTTTTTCAAACCTCCCGCCCCAAAGCATTCATCTGACATTTTCATTCAAAAAACCTTGATGCAGCATACAGAAAAGGTAATGAATAAAAATACTTTAAAAATCTAACAGGCTGTGGTCATGCTTAAGGTTTAATCCAGCTTCAGTCCACTTTTGGAGTAAGAAAACACATCAGCAAAGCGAGAAGCCGTTTTCTTTCAGTGTTAAATAACTCAGAAAAATCACCTTTGGGAGAGATAATGTGGAAAGAAAATTCCTGGTCACTTTGCTAATATATTGTCTTGCTCTGAAGGTGGACTGAAGCTGGATTAAACCTTAGCTGTGACCACAACCTTAAAAACCACTGGGTGCCTTACAGGGAAAACAACCATTCATGCAGAGAATGCATGGATGAAGACATACATAGGTATCTTTAGTAGGTCCCTAAAAGCTGTTATTGTAGGTTCCTCATGAATAATAGAGGAGAGGGGATTCCAAAAATGGTGCTACCACAGAAAAGGCCCTAGTATTCTATATTTTGTGGGACCTGCAACAGCAGGACTTTTCCAGATTATCTCAGGGATCTCTCTTTTTTCCATCTTAGAGCATAAACATTTTATTAAAAATCTGAGTTTAGCAGTAGCATATGTAGGAAGGGTCCAAAGCGATTGGTGAAAAAAAGCCCAACTTTCTGAAGATGGATATTGTAGCAGTATCCAAAAGCTTAGCTTCTAGGAAGAAACCTGGAACATGGCATAACAGCCCCCAAACTGCTACAAATGAAAAGTTTAGCAGTAGTAGTAAGTTTAATTATGTATGTATGTATAAACACGTATGTATATGTACACACATACAAACTATATGCACAAGGTATAGAAAAAATAAATTATCTTAATTAAATTTTTGCTGTACTGACAGAAACAAAACTCTCTGGTTGGAACTCAAATGCTGTAAATAACATGAGTCAGAACTACCTTGATATTGGGATAACAGAGGACTTAAAAACTTCAGCTAGTAGTCTCTATAGAAGGGGCAATGCAGTAAAACATAAGTTTCTACCCTGTCTGCACTTAGTTACAGTTGGACCTCTGTATCTGTGGGGGATACATTCAAGCCCAAGTCCACCCAGCTGGCTTTGTGTAGGAGTGCAGAACTGAACCGGGAGGCCACCGGTAAGTCTGACACTCTTAACTACAGGACCAAGTTGGCTAGGTAGAGACGGTTTACTGCCTTAGGGAAAGAACTATCCAGGACAAGGACTTGGGAAGAAACTTGAGATGATTTTCATCCAGCAGTGGACCAAAAATGGTTATTATTTATTTGTTTTTAGGATTTATTCTGTGATTATGCATCTCAAAAGAAAAGATCAGGAGTTAGTAAGAGAAACCTATATAAAAGGCAGGGGCGGCGGGGCTTACATCTTTTCATCCAAATCCTTTATAAGGCTTTCCAAATTGGGCATCATGTTTCTTTGAATAATGGTGTTAACAATAACAGATGGGGATGCAGATACTTAGAAGACCTTTATTTACTCAGATCCTCACTATTGGCGTTATCCAGGAAAAAGGATTAAACAGTATAATAACTCCACGTTTAGGAATACTTACTGTATTTGGAATAAACAAGGAGTGAAGATAATTGTATATCCCTTAAAGAAGGCATTCTCTAAAATTAACATGCTGCAAATAAAACTGGGAAAAAAATAAGAATAATATGGCTTCTAAGGCACTGTTTATTTACATTGGTAGAACGGCCAATGTGGATTTACATTTAAATGTGGATTTCAAGTTTGGGTGTCGTGGGCTCTCAAAAAGAGTCATTTTGAATGTGCCCTAATTGAACCAGAGTCCTATGTAGAGGAGGCCGTGGTCTCCTCTTTGAGTGGCATTGAGAGACTGTACAGGAGGGGCAGCTCTATTAGACTGAGGCAATAAGATTATATACAGTACAGTACTGTGCTTCGTATAAAGATAGGGATAGGCCAAAAATCTTTGCCACCTTTGCAATTTGTACCAATTGCAAATGTTTGAAACTTTGCATTTGAATGGAATATTGGCTATATTCAAAGATTTTTTTAAAAAACTGTAGCTTTATTTAAAGCTTTAGCAGAAATACATGGCAGTACTGCATAAACTTTTACAAAAACACATAATCACAGAACAAATATTACCATGGTATATTGCCAAAAGAATAAAATGATGGGTGTACTTCATTTACAAATAGTTTTAACTAACAAAACAAGGAACAGCTAGCTTTATGAATCATTTAAATTTTGAAGTAGTCTAACTTGTATCAACTAGGTGCGCCAGATGTGGGAATGAAACGGTAAGTCTACGTTTAAGAAAAATTTGCATTGTTGGAGAAAGGCTCTGAAGCTAGGAATTGTTTTTAGAAGATTCTAGATGGAGACCACTTGGAATTGGAACCATACCTGTTCTGAGGCATCTAACAGGATATTTTGTTGAGCAGTTATGCTATCATTTAAAATGTTGATCCAGCCCTTGTTTCACCACTGCTCTACTGAAAGCTGTTGAGGTCCTTTCCAGTGTTGAGCTATAACCATCTTTGCATTAGTTATTAAAGCTTTAACCCTATTTGAGCATTCCGAATTTTCACCCTGGGATAAAAACAGAAAAACCAGTGCTGGAGTGAGTGATATGTTCTGTTTCCTAACGATTTGCAAATTTTGTTGTATTTTCCCGGTTATATTCAAAGATTGACCCTTGCCCACTAAGCAAAACCTTTTGTGACTTCATTCAAAGCTTTGTTACATTCACAAAGGTGAATTTGCGGACTTGGAGCGGAACTGAAGCAGATTCAGACCGGATTTGGAGGCATGACTGCTGGGAGGGGTGCTGCTGTTGATGAACATTCAAACATTCGAAGGGAATTTGAAGCCCAGCACATTCAAAGAGGTTCGATTTGCATGAATGCAAATTTCTGTCCCCCTCTCTTCTATGTGAAGTGAAAGGGGGGGGGGAATTAGTGCACATCTCTATATAGGGATGATATACATAATGCATAAATGATTTCTAGTAGAAAAAGCTTCCTTTCTAAGTTGTGATATCTACAAGCCTCTCTCTACCACTCCTGGAAATGAAGTGGTTTTGCAATTGCTCTTTCAGAGCCACCTTCCTGGCAACTTTCCTATTAAAGTGCTCTTCTGACAATCAGGCCCCATTTGGGCATAAGGAAAATATCTCATTGTTAGCTAATCATATAAATCACACCAAGCAGGAAAAGTGGGAGAAAAGCAAAATAAGTGGGAAAGGCAGTGAGCCCTACACAGGGAAGAAAATAATAAAGTATGTATAGATCACCATATCATTATATTTATTTAATGGAAAAGAATAAAGCCCTTTTTCTTCACTGAGCCATCAAGTTAATTCATGCAGCTTGACACACACACCCCTGCCTGAGCACGTCTCTCCCCTCATAATGCTATTTTTGTTGCATTGACATGCGAAGTTGAAAAGGGGGATTTGGGCTCAGTGAAGTGAGTAATGTCCATCTGATATCCTGGAGCAAACAGCTCACCAGTATCTGCACAGGTTACCTGTAAACATGCACAGTATACTCACTGGCATTTTTATTTATTTATTTATTTTGGTGTTGCATAAAAACCGAATTATGTACTGCAGTGTTAATACCAGCAGAAGTAGGAACAAAAGTACAGTCGTACAACAGCGCTTTGATTGCTTTTTATTACGTCTCTTTGTCTTGCATTATTGTTTCTGATTATGTCGGTAATAGGGGCATGCACAAATGGTTTTTTTGCATTCGAATTCAAGTCGAATCGAATGTCAAAACATTCTATTTGAATGTTTAAAATCCGAATGTAACAAAAAACAATTTGAATCTGTTACATTCGAATCTATTTGTTTGAATGTTGGATACAAATTTAAAGATACAAATGTCAAAAACATTTGTATTTAAAGATATGAATGTTGACAACATTTGTATGTGTTATATGTATCTGTTTAGCATTTCGTATGCATCCTGTTTTCATTCCGTATTGTAAGTGAAAATGCATACAGATACGTACAACCTTCGGGTATGGGGCGGGATATAAATGTAAATAATAAATAAATAATAAATAAATAAATATCTGTACATTTGAATGATTCAAATAATTCAAACAAATGTTTTGGAACATTTGAAATCCGTTCAAATGTCTAAATTCGAACATGAAGACATTTGATTCGAATTTGAATGTCCACATTCAAAGGAATTCAGTCGGATTTTGAATGTTTAGAATCATCCCTAGTCAGTAATAAATATTCAGTGTTACAGAAGTGCAGAATATCTTTGTCTTCAAAATCCAGATTCAGTCAGGACTAGACATGTGTGGTGGTTTGGTCTCCCCCCCCCCCCAAATTCATTTTTTTTTGTCTTTTGCTCCCCATTTGCAAGCTGTGTCAAGAAACAAAGCAAGGCAAGTTGCTGTCCCAATCCATTCTCTACTCAGCTTGGTGGTAGTTCACCTGACTGAATTATGTCAGGCCAGTTCAAGTAGGCTGAACCACAACCAAAACAGCCCTGAACTGCTTGAATAATTTTAAACTTTCAGCGTTTGTTGCCCGATCAAAGGTGTATCCTTTTTATTCATTTCTCAACCAATCCCTTAGCTCGCTCCTTTTTTTATCTTGGCCCAAAGTAGACCTTGGGTGCCTCCAGGCATGCTTAAAACTCCACAGCGGCTGTGCAGCCACTTCCTGTTGGACAGACAGGACAACCGGAAATTGCGTAGCAATTGTACAGTGGCTGCGGAGCTGCTCTTCATCGTCAAGGCAGAATGATTGATCATCAGAAGCAACAGGGCAACATTTGAAGGAAACGCCATAGTAAAAATCTGCAGAGTAATCAGCAGCTTTGTACTTTGGAGTTTCCCTGCTGCTGCGCCGCTGCGCTGCTGCTGCAGATAATGGTTTGTTTGGTTTCCAGTCATATGGTGCAGAGGTTGGGCAAGAGGCTGAGGAGTTTTAAGCGTGTCTGGAGGGCACCCCATTAGTTTTTGTCTTTTGTGGATGGTCTTTTTCCCTGCACCATCATACTGCTGGATGTCTCTGAAACTCTGAAATCACCGAAGGAGGAAAAAAGATTTGTGCCATGGGCTCATCCATCCCATCCTGGAGTCTCAAGTGTACTCCCCCAATTCTGCAGCTGCTGATATTGGCAGAAATCCTGAGGTTTCAGTTCCTGAAACTGAAGAGTGAGAAGCTTTGGCTTCTCTGAAGATCTCTGCCTTTTCCCAAAGCTTTAAGAGTCTCTGTACTTCCTTCCATTCCACTATTTTGCATCATGCCTCCTGTGTTCTTGTTGGTATATTATTGCAAGTGTACTTCAGTGCAAAAGGGGTTAATTTTCTGTACAAGAGCTGCAAATTGGCTAGCTCTGCTCTAACAGGTTGTATATCACATGCCCCATCTCTAACTTCAAGTAGAAAGGATGGAAGCTAGCATCTCTAGACAGCTGATGTAAATAAATTATGAGACTCACAAGTTATTGAATAGTAAAATCATGTTGAAGCAAATCAAGAAGGTGTATGCTTCAAGTCTGTTCTTCAGCATGCTCTTTGCTATTAGTATAGTTTTCGAAGTATAAAAGAAAACAACAGTTTTGGACCAGTAGACTTGATTAAACAGGTCTGGAGATGCTACTGAATAAGACTAGGGGATGTGAACAAATGTTTTAAACATTCAAAATTCGATTGAATAGAATGTCTTCACATTCGAATTTAAACATTTGAACACATTTCAAATGTTTCAAAACATTTGTTTTTTGAATGATTTGAATGTACAGATACGTATCTGTACGAATATCATACATAGCTCTGTGCATTTGCGCTTATAAAATGGCACGAAAACGGGATGCATACGGGATAAAAAGGGATGCATACGAAATGAGTACAGATACATATAAATATGAAAGTTGTCGACATTCGTATCTTCAAATTTGAATGTAACATTTGAATGAATAGACTCGAATGTATCGGATTCGAATCGGGTTTTGTTGCATTCGGATTCTAAACATTCAAATAGAATTCAAATGCAAACAAAAAACAAACAAACAAACAAAAACTCCAACCCCATTCATGCACATCCCTAAATAAGACCTCTCTGCTCTGGATAATGCTCCATGTAATGCCGGTGGAGCAGACCTGTGAAGATGTGGGGCTTCCTAGGTGTGCAATAGCGTGTACATGCTTCCTACATGGGCTTACCCTGTTGCAAGACACAGCACCCAAGTGAGAAACCTAACTAGTGATTCACTGGTAGCCTTTCAGGTTAGGGAGAAAGTAAACAGGTCTTGATGCATCCCAGCCCAGTTTGGTGCACTTTCTCCAGCATAAAATGATAATGATAATCATAACATTACCGATAATGGGTGTTTTTACACTGCAGCCCTTAGATTCGGATCTAAGAAGATCTGGATCTAAGGAATGGGTACATTCCTTAATCCGGATCTAGTAGATCCAGATTAAGGGAAGCACCCCATGAGTTTCCATGGGAGGTGTAACACCCCTGCTGTGGAAACACCTTTGCATCCATCTGGGGAATCCGGATCTACCCCCAAGGGGTCGGTCCGTTACCCTAGGTGTTTTGGGGTGCAGGGGGGGTGCAGTCTTCAAATTCACTTTGAAGTGACTTCAAATTCACTTCGAATTCACTTTGAAGTGACTTCAAATTCACTTTGAAGTGACTTTGAAGTGAACTTCAAAGTTACTTAGAAGTCACTTTGAAGTTAACTTCAAAATCACTTCAAATTGAATTCAAATTGAATTCGAAGCCAATGTTTGGGGGAGGTACCAAAGGTGCATCCCCTCCCCCTAGCCTCCTTTGGACCCCATTGCTTGTTTCCAGTGGAAACAGGCTCCCTTTAATCCGGATTTTCTGGCAGAAAACCCCATTGTAGACCCCATTAATGGGGTCTACAGAAAATCCGGATTAAAGGCCAAAATGTACCCTTTAGATCCAGATTTCCCCAATGGCAGTGGAAACAATCAGGTCCCAAATGGGTGCTGTAGTGGAAATGGGGTCATCCAGCTCACACCCAAATGGGTCCTAAATGAGTGCAAAAATGGGTACTTTTGACAGTGGAAAAACACCCAATATTTCTTTCTGTTAGCAATCTTTTCCACCCACCTCTGGAGTCACACCCAGACATTGCCTAGGAATGAGGCAACTGCCAAAGCTAAGCATATCTGGGTGTGGTCAGTTCCTTGAATGGTGTCTCTCCTTGGAAGCATAAGAACACTGATGGCGACAAGGCAGGAAATAAAAGTCACAGTGTTGTTCCCGGCCATGGGTTGTTTCAAGTGGAAGTGCTTCCTGCCATCGTACACCCCATTGTGGAATTTGTTTGAAGTCAACGTGGTACCAGCAAACTGTACTTTGATTTGATCCAGTCCGTTCTGGGTCACATCAAAGGAAATTTTGCAAATACTACCGTATGTAGACTTCAAGTGAAGCCTATGAACCAGTCCGTGGGGGAAGGAGATTGTGTCTCCAGGTTGGAGAGACAGGTGGGATTCCTCTACAGATCATCTACAGGGAGTTGAAAGAGGGTGAATGTTTTGCTTTTGTCTTGTTTGAGGACCCCCAGAATCAATTGGTGGGCCAATGTGTGAGCTGGATGCTTGACTAACTGGGCTGTGGTCTGTGGCCTGATCCAGCAGGGCTCCTTTCATGTTCTATTTGTGCTTCTCATCTTGGCCATTCTTTGTGGTCCAGGATGAACTGTTCCTAGCGGTCAAATACGTGATGAAAAAGCACATGGTTAATCAACTAAAGAATACTTAGAGCTACTAAGTATTTATACTATGCAAGCCCTGTAGCCTCATGTATCCACCCACATGCACTCATGTGCAAATGCAGAGGGAAACTGACACATCATTTGTTTCCATTCACAGTGCAGGTCTTTATATGGGGCTCATTTATTCCTTATACTAACTTAATTGAGCAAATAAATTCCACCCTAAAAAGCCAATGTTGCAGAACATTGTTCACAGGGCTATCATTGCAAAAATAATTTGTCTTCACAGGATATGATGGAAGAAGGCATTGTTAGACTGCAGAGAAGCAAAATTATAAAATATTTAAGGTGGTTGCTATCAGAAACCCAGAAAATGAAATGCCAGA
Source organism: Aspidoscelis tigris stejnegeri (assembly GCA_023333525.1). Taxonomy (NCBI): domain Eukaryota; kingdom Metazoa; phylum Chordata; class Lepidosauria; order Squamata; family Teiidae; genus Aspidoscelis; species Aspidoscelis tigris. The sequence continues at coordinate 2,568,379 of JALMGA010000017.1, forward strand.
TATACTGCACAAAAGGGTGGCACCCCTTTCTTCCAGTTTTGCTCTATAGTGCAATCCAGGCATCCCCAGCTGACAGGGCAAGGGAAGGGGACTAGACAGATAATTCAAGGTCAAGAAATAAAGGCTTCATTTACAAAAATATGGGGTACGTTCTTGAACACAACCTATCACAATTTGAGATTCTCTAAAATCTTCCTTTGACTTTCTGTTAGAGGGGCTATTTCACATGGGCACTTGAGCTCAGTTTCAAAATGCCTCAGGTGACTCAGGGTGTTTTTCCACCACGCTCCTTTAATCCGGATCTAAGAAGATCCGGATCTAGGGAATGGGTACTTCCCGTAATCTGGATCTAGTAGATCCAGATTAAGGGAAGTACCCAATGTGTTTCCATGGGTGGTCTAGTACCCAATAGCAATGGGTGCTAGCCTCCCTGCCATGGAAACACCAGAGCACCCATTTGGAAATCCGGATTTACCCACGAGGGGTTTGCCTGTCACCCCAGGTGTTTGGCGGGACAGGGGGTGCAATCTCCAAAGAGGCTCCGAAGTCACTTTGAAGTCTGTGCAAAATAGCTCTGGAATGTCTTTGAAGTCTGTGCTGATCTTCAGAGTAAACTTCGAAGTGACTTCGGAGTCACTTCGGAGTCACTTCGAACTTCACTCCAAAGATCAGCACAGACTTCAAAGACGCTCCGGAGCTATTTTACACAGACTTCAAAGTGACTTCGAAATGACTCCGAAGCTTAGGGTTTGGGGCTCCCCCCCCAAGGGTTCCCCTTCCCCCTAGCCTCCTCTAGACCCCATTGCCAAGCTAACGTGGGAACAGGCTCCCTTCAAACTGGATTTTCTGGCTGAAGACCCCATTGTAGACCCCATTAATGGGGTCTACAGAAAATCTGGATTAAAGGCCAAAAAGTACCCATATGATCCAGATTTCCCGAGGTGCAGTGGAAACAAATGTGTCCCTAATGGGTGCCATGGTGGAAATGGGGTCATCCGGCTCTCACCCAAATGGGTCCTAAATGGGTGCTAAAATGGGTACTAAGTGACTGTGGAAAAACACCCTATCTCACATCCCGCTGGCATCCGCACTGTCCTGAGCTTCACCCAGACCTGCCTGGTTCGGGGTGAAGTTTTGCCTGCGATCATTTGGTTCACCATGCACATTCGGCCATTGCTATGGCAATGTGCAATATGATGCATGTCTGCACTCGTGTAGTTGGGCCCCCTTGCAGCCTTCAAACACAACCAACTTGCACATCACCAGTAAATTGGGAATTTGTTGCTATTTCCTATAACTTTTTGCAGGCACTTCATGTTCAGGAAATCTCCATGCAACCTATGTGTCACAGAAAGGAATCATAAAGAACAGTATTCACCCTTTACACCTAAATAGCCCAGTGTTACAGGGATCAGCTATTTGTCAAGCTTGATCATCAACAAACACTTTTGTCAAACAAGTGTTGGAAACTTAAAGCATTAAAACAAGTGTGTTTGGTTTTTGAAAGCCTGTTTGTGCCAGAGTTCATTTAAGAGCACCAGAAAAGAGAAAGTAAAGATTTTGTCTGGGCTCTTCAATTAGTTTTCTCCTAAGCCTCCAACAAGAAGATTTCAGTAGATCCTCTTAAATTATTAGCAGTTGCCAAACTTATTTTCTTCCTATGCTCTACTCTGGTGTTTCCAGCAGAGGGCTCTGTCTACCCATAAGCAACTTTAAGATGTGGAAATGTAGAAGGTGTAAGTCTAGGAATTGGCGTTTGGTTCACTTTATCTATTATAGTCCTCCACCAGAATGTTTATTGGATCTGGTCACAGTTGGACTTGTTGTCAATATCACGGGACAAGGCAGGCCAACCTGTCCCAGGATTAGCAACCTGTCCGAAGCTGAGATGTCCAGCAACTTAGTTAGTAGCACTTGGAGACTAACAGGAGAAGGGTTGGTGGCATGAGCTTTCGTAGACATGTCTACTTCTTCAGATGCTATGGGCTCCCTAGCATCTGAAGAAGTAGATGTGCCCATTGGCCCCCTGGCATCTGAAGAAGTAGACGTGCCTAATGGGCCCCCTAGCATCTGAAGAAGTAGACGTGCCCAATGGGCCCCCTAGCATCTGAAGAAGCAGACCTGTCTATGAAAGCTCATGCCACCAACCCTTCTCCTGTTAGTCTCCATTGGGTCCCCTAGCATCTGAAGAAGTAGACATGCCCATTGGCCCCCTAGCATCTGAAAAAGTAGATGCGCCCAATGGGCCCCCTGGCATCTGAAGAAGTAGACGTGCCCAATGGGCCCCCTAGCATCTGAAGAAGCAGACGTGTCTACGAAAGCTCATGCCACCAACCCTTCTCCTGTTAGTCTGCAAGTGCTACTAACTAACTTGCTGGACTTTTCGAATTAGACTAACACGGCTATTTCTCTGATACCGACCAAGCTGAGTTAGGTTGCTTTAGGTGCAAAGCATGGCCTTCTGCTTTGGGATAGCCTGTCTTGCATCAGCATCCTTGTGCGGCACCTCAGGTGACCCCCGGTGCCCAGAAGAGGTGCAAATGGTCTTTTTGGTGGCCGAGAAAAGTAAGGTTTTGCATTTGTGTGATGCAGGACAGAGTGCACTAGTAATGGGTGTGTGTGTGGAGCCAATTCCCATGTAACGTATGCATTGCATAAGTATCTGTACACATCTTATTCATATCCGTATGGATACGTACAGGATGAAAATGGGATGCGTACAGGATAAAAACGGGATGTGTATGGATACATACGAACGTTGTTGACATTTGTATCATCAAATTCGTATAAAATATACAACTGGATATGACTGTTTTCGAATCGTATTTTAATACATTCATTTTTTCTCTATTCGTATGACTTCTGACATTTGAATATTCGATTTGAATGTTGAAATTGCTTTCATGTACACCCCTCCTCCAGCGCGACTGCACATTCCGCTGCTCAGTATTAACAAGTCTGGATGCGATCTCTGTCAGCTTTGGGCCAGACAATAGTTATGTCTTTTTTGCATTTCCTCATCCAGTTTGGTCTAGTGGTTAAGGAGCCGGATTCTTATCTGGGAATACCAGGTTCGATTTCGCCCTCCCCCACAAAATCAGCTGGGTGACCTTGGGCTAGTCACAGCTCTCTTCTGAGCTCTCACGGCCCCACCTACCTCACAGGGTGTCCATTGTGGGGAGAAGAATAGAAAAGCTTTGTCAGCCTCTTTGAGTCTCCTTAAATGGGTGAGAAAAGCGGGGTAGAGAAGCCAACTCTTCTTCTTCTCCTTCTGTTATGTTGTACTCTGCCCTGAGACACTTCTAATGGTGTGGTATGAAACTCCTAATAAGCAACACGTATCGAATGAACATATTCAGAACGCCACCAGGCCGGGAAAGATTTATGGATAATGTTGACATGACTCACTGGGAATCTAATTGAGGTAGGGATTTTCAGGCACGTACCCACAGCGTGCTCAGGCCTTGACTCTTGGAGTATTACTGCCAAAATATGACAAGGAAGGTTCAAGTTGAAAGATAACGTGAAGGAGAAATAATCCCATTCACAGAGTCACATACAGGATTGGGGGAGGGAATATCTCCCACCATTCCAGGCCTTATGAGCCTTCCTAGGCATCCCACCTGTTTAAGCCTTCCGTGATCTCTAACTTTTCTAGTATAGAACTATTCTACCATGCATGAGCGTGATTAATGCAGGAGCACACAGGTGCGCCATTCATATTTTTCCTCCCTCTTTGACAGCATGGGATACCAGCAGCTGCTCTCCATCTTAAACATAGCGGACATCTGAATGAGACATTTATTCTGCCCCTGAAAGTCCGTTGCTAAACAATGGCAGTCATATTTGCACGTTTGGTTTCTATTCCTCCGGAGTTGTAATTTTGTTGGTAGGTGCTGCTTTAGCAGTGTTTGCTGATAACCAGTTTAGCCATTTTATAGAAATGTTTTAAAAACATTCTATTCACCATTCACGAGGCCTGCTTCTTAAACAGCTGCTTCTTACTGGTCCCAGCTGGGAGATATGGATCTTGAGCTGGGCTGAGGGCTACGGTTGATATGTGTTGCAGGTTTACGGATGAATACTGTATGAAGACACCTTGGCTATGGTCACACCTTCACTTTACATCTTCTTCCGTCCTTCTTCAGGTCTGACTTCTCACACCTTTTCATTTCTATCCCTCTTTTTGGGGGGCAGGGACTTTCCATTTAGGAAAGTCCAAATGGAGTGTGGAAAGTCCACAAATAAAACGGAGATGAAAAGGTGTGAGCAGTCAGACCTGAAAATGTACTGAAGGTCTCTCTCTCTCTCGTGTGCGTGTGTGTGTATATGGGTGTTTTTTCACTTAGCACGAGAAAACCCTTTAAGGACCCATTAAGGACCCTTAATGGGTCCTTTAGTGCTAAGTGGAAAGACACCCCATGTGTGTGTGTAAGCAAAGTCACCATAGACTGGCTGAGGGAAGGAGTGATTGTAGCTACTTTGATGTGTGTAAATTAAGGATGTACACAAATATTCATATCATTTGCTATTTGTACGAATTCAAATTGTACATTTGTATTCCTACATTAACATTCATACGAATACAAATGTTCCGGACATTTGTACAAATAGTTTGGACGTTCATTAAACTGGGGAGGTGGCAAAATGGCTGCACCAGTCACATCTGCAACGGATCCAGACGACATGCATTCGACATGGATAGAGAGTGGATTAAAAGTGGATTCAGGTCAGATCTCTTATGCGATACTTATATCAGATACATATCAGATACATTTGTGTTCATGTTGGATACGTATTTGTTCGTATCGAATGGATATTTGCTCATATGAGATATTTTTACGAATTCGTATGATACCTTTGTATCAGATAGAATGCTACCACACTGGAAAGGGATCTATTCGAACAAATACAGATTTTCTAACATTCGATTCATTACGAATCAAATGCCCCCCAAAACATTCATGCACATCCCTAGTATAAATTAAAGGTGGTGGTGGGAAATACATCCATTTGCCAAGGTAGCTTTGTTTTGTTCTATCTTGGGGTGTTTTTCCACCACGCTCCTTTAATCCGATCTAAGAAGATCCGGATCTAGGGAATGGGTACTTCCCTTAATCTGGATCTAGTAGATCTGGATTAAGGGAAGTACCCAATGTGTTTCCATGGGTGGTGTAGCACCCAATAGCAATGGGTGCTAGCCTCCCTACCGTGGAAACACCGGAGCACCCATTTGGAAATCCGGATCTACCCACGAGGGGTCTGCCTGTCACCCCAGGTGTTTGGGGGGACAGTGGGTGCAATCTCCAAAGAGGCTCTGAAGTCACTTCAAAGTCTGTGCAAAATAGCTCCAGGGCGTCTCCTGATTGGCCAGGGCTGCTTCTGGCAGCGCAGGCCGTCAGGAGGCTTTCTGCGCAGGCGCGCTGACTGGGCAGGGCAGCGCGCCTGCGCAGAAAGCCTCCTGACGGCCTGCGCTGCCAGAAGCAGCCCTGGCCAATCAGGAGGCGTGCAGCATGCAGGCGCGCAGCCTCCTGGGTCCCCGTGACCAGAATTGGGGAGATCCACCGCTTCTGGGGCAAGGGCGAGCCCCGACAGCAGAATCTCCTGGCTCGCCATGCTTGGCTCCGGCGGAGCCAATCATGGCGGGCCAGGGGAGGGCCCCCGGGACACGGATGTGAGGCAGGCGCTGTGCGTCCGCACAGCACCCACCTCAAATCTGTATCTAAGTCGTCCTTCCGCCACATGTGCGGAAGAACGGAGGTGGGTAGATCCGTTATCTACCCTGCATCCGGATTTAGTAAATCTGGATGTATTCTAAACCAGGTTTACTAAATCCGGATGAGGTAGATCCAGATTTAAATAGGTAAGTGCGGAACCAGCCTAAGTGACCGTGGAAAAACACCCTTTGTTTTGTTCTATAACACATGCCCTGTTGAAACTGAATTGGTGCAAAGGGCAAATAGAGGAGGAAAGGAAGAAATAACGTTCCCTTTCTGGCATTTAGCTGCATGGTAATCTCAGGTATGAGCGTGACAGCACAGGAGTAACTTAATAGACCATAACTTGAGTGAATGGTTATTTGGCATAAATGGAGAATTCAGTCCATACAACCCACGTCTGTCCATGAAAGAGACACCTGGGCTACGGTCCAAGAAGTAATGCACTTTGACCACCTCTGCATTAGACAGGAAGATTCACTCTTTATGGGTATATTCAATATTAAATTAAACCAACAGAAGTGTAACTGGGTGGAGAAATTCCTTTTGTCTGACCCAATTTTCCAAATACTTGGCTTCATCAGCTGATCCTGGTTCTGGTATTTTGGGAAACAAATGGCTTTTTACATTCATGGTCCCCTAAAATTTCCCCTGTGGAAAGCTAATCCAGACCTGGCTCAGGAAAGGTGGAATAGAACCAACAATAATTATTTTAATTTCTGAGCTTAATCCTGGATGTTCTAAATAGTGTTGAAATGTAAAACAACAATTACAGCAACCCGCCTCCCGCCAACAACAGCTACTTTCTTTTTATTTTTTTGTGGGAAAGTAAAAATGCGCAAAAATATTGGGATATCATCTTTTAATGAAGCAGATTTTGAAACTTTCTGTTAATTTTCATGCATTTTTCTGCTTTGTATCCTTATATCATATACACTTACCGAGTTTTCTGAGGGCGTCAAGGATCTGTTTCATACTGGAAAAATGTGGGCATGTGCACGAATATTCGTAACCTTTACTATTTGTATGAATTCAGGTGAATTTGGACATTTGTATACAAATCGAATGTTACGACATTTCTATGTTCACTTTCGTAATCATATGAACGTTTTGGAACATTTGTGAAATGGGGAGGTGGGAAAGTGGTTGTGTGAGTCACATCTGCAACGGATCCAGAGCGCATTCAACATGGTTTGAGAGTGAATTCAAAGTAGGGTGTTTTTCCACTGTCAAAAGTACCCATTTTTGCACCCATTTAGGACCCATCTGGCTGTGAGCTGGATGACCCTATTTCCACTACGACACCCATTTGGGACCTGGTAGTTTCCACTGCCATTGGGGAAATCTGGCTCTAATGGGTACATTTTGGCCTTTAATCCGGATTTTCTGTAGACCCCACAGAAAATCCGGATAGTGGAAACAGGCAATGGGGTCCAAAAGAGGCTAGGGGGAGGGGATGCACCTTTGGGACTCCCCCCCAACATTGGCTTCAAAGTCACTTTGAAGTCACTTTGAAGTTGACTTCACATTCACTTCGAAGTGACTTCGAAGCTGACTTCAAAGTCACTTCGAAATCACTGTGAAGTTGCTTCGAAGACTGCACCCCCCTGCCCCCCAAAACACCTGGGGTAATGGACCGACCTCTTGTGGGTCGATCTGGATTCCCCATATGGGTGCAAAGCTGTTTCCACAGCAGGGGTGTTAGCACCCATTCCTAATGGGTGCTACACCTCCTGTGGAAACACATTGGGCGCGTCTTCATGGCATGTGTTATTTCAGTTTAAAGAATTCGAAATAAAAGAAACGGAACAAAGCTGTCCAGACGACTTGCAAGTTGATCCGGTTCCGATGGCAGCCTTAACGCGGGATCAATACTCGGAGTCCACACGGCAGCATTGTCCTCCTGCCCATTGCCCACACTCTCTCCTGTGATTGGTTTTCCCTGCCAGGATCCCACCCTCCCTTCTCTTTGCGTCATGCTCGCCGGGGATTCCACCCTCCCCCTTCCCAGCAGCAGCAGCAGCAGCATCCATCCATCCATCCACCCACCCATCCATCCATCCTGGCGCTGCGGCGCGGGCGGCTTCGCCCTGGGGCTCCTCGTTGCCCAGTGGCAGAGCCGCTCCGCCGCCGCTGCCGCGTTCTCGGCACCTTTTGCCCGGCCTGCCAGAGCGCGCTCGCAGCCCGGGCCACCCCTGCCTCCCCCCCCCGGCGGCTCCGGCGCCCACCGCGCCATCCATCCATCCATCCATCCATCCATCCATCCATCCATCCATCCATCCATCCATCCATCCATCCATTCATCCAGGCGCTGCGGCGCTGCGGCGCTGCGGCGCTAGCGGCTTCTCCCTGGGGCTCCCCCGCCGCTTTCCCCCCGCTTTGCCGCCACTTTGCCCCGCAGAGGAGGAGAGCCAAGGGGTGGACAAGAGGGCGAAGGGGGCTCCTCGCTTGCTCTTCCCCCCGTGGCCGGGAGGGAACTCCGAGAGCGGGAAGTTCCCCGGGGACTCCCCTTTCCTTTCAATTTGAAAGTTCAGAACTGCGCAAAAGTGAAACTTCGACTTGCTACAGTATCTTTGGAGGTAGTGGGTGGATTCTTTCAATAAAATCATTTGAAAGCAAGCTATTGGGGAAGGGAATCCTAAAAATGATGTGCCTACAATACGGAGAGCCCATTGGTTACAGATCTCTGCTGAGCTCTCACAGCCCCACCCACCTCACAGGGTGTCTGTTGTGCGGAGAAAAACAGAAAGTTTGTCAGCCGCTTTGAGTCCCCTTCAATAAGTGAGAAAAGCAGGGTAGAAAAGCCAACTCTTCTTCCCCCATGAAACCAGATGGGTAACCTTGGGCTAGTCACAGTTCCCTTCTGAGCTCTCACTGGGTGTTCTGTTGTGGGGAGAAGAACAGAAGGTTTGTCAGCTGCTTTGAGTCCCCTTCAATAAGTGAGAAAAGCAGGGTAGAAAAGCCAACTCTTCTTCCCCCATGAAACCAGATGGGTAACCTTGGGCTAGTCACAGTTCCCTTCTGAGCTCTCACTGGGTGTTCTGTTGTGGGGAGAAGAACAGAAGGTTTGTCAGCTGCTTTGAGTCCCCTTCAATAAGTGAGAAAAGCAGGGTAGAAAAGCCAACTCTTCTTCCCCCATGAAACCAGATGGGTAACCTTGGGCTAGTCACAGTTCCCTTCTGAGCTCTCACTGGGTGTTCTGTTGTGGGGAGAAGAACAGAAGGTTTGTCAGCTGCTTTGAGTCCCCTTCAATAAGTGAGAAAAGCAGGGTAGAAAAGCCAACTCTTCTTCCCCCATGAAACCAGATGGGTAACCTTGGGCTAGTCACAGTTCCCTTCTGAGCTCTCACTGGGTGTTCTGTTGTGGGGAGAAGAACAGAAGGTTTGTCAGCTGCTTTGAGTCCCCTTCAATAAGTGAGAAAAGCAGGGTAGAAAAGCCAATTCTTCTTCCTCCATGAAACCAGATGGGTAACCTTGGGCTAGTCACAGCTCCCTTCTGAACTCTCACAGCCGCCCCCCACCTCACAGGGACCGAAGCTGGATTAAAACCTTGGCTTGTGGTCACACCTAAGGTTTAATCTAGCTTCACTCCACCTTCAGAGTGAGAGAACACATCAGCAAAGTGTCCAGTAGTTTTCTTTCCACATTATCTAGTCTAAAGGTGGATTTTCTGAGTTATTAACCCTGAAAGAAAACCAGCTTGTCAGTTTGCTGGTGTATTCTCTCACTCTGAAAGTGAACTGAAACTGGATTAAACCTTAGGTGTGACCACAGGCAGAGGCAAAGTAGCCTAGAGGGGGCTCAAAGCGGTTGACATTCTGTTTTCAGCCTTCAAGGGACTAAGTGGCTGACAAGCCTTCTCACCCTTAAGGGGGCTGAAAGCGACTGTTCCGAACCTTCAAAGGTCTGAAATTGCGCAAAATTGCAACATTGTTTTTAAGGTGTGAAGTGCTTAGATTGATACAGTGTTTCAGCTTTAAGGACTGGAGGTTTATAGTGGGTGTTTGAGGGTGGATTTTTTCAATGAAGGAAACCCTAAACATGACGTGCTTCTAATACGTTCAGCCATTGGTTACAGTGCCACTGGGGGGGCGGGACAGCCTTAACACTGAATCTCATCCCGGAACGATACTGTCCACACAGTTAAAAAGGAAACACGTATCGACGCACGATCCGGAGTGAGACCTGTTGAGATCAGGATTTATTTCTAATCAGGATAACGTCCTTTAACACGGAAATACCGTGTTAATCCGAAGTGCCGTCTGAACTGCGCGAACTCAAAACGTTTTGAATTCGAGATAACTATGCCATGAAGACGCACCCATTGAATGCTTCCCTTAATCCGGATCTACTAGATCCGGATTAAGAAATGTACCCATTCCTTAGATCCGGATCTTCTTAGATCCAGATCTAAGGGATGCAGTGGAAAAACACCCGTAGATTCAGGGTGGATTTGACACTTTCAGAGTGGACATGTTACGGGAAACATATTAGATACGTATCGGATACATATGCGTTTGCATTGAAGAAGTAGAGTTGGCTTTTCTACCCCACTTTTCTCACCCACTTAAGGGGACCCAAAGTGGCTGACAAAGCTTCCTATTCTCTCCCCACAACAGATACCCTGTGAGGTAGGTGGGGCTGTGAGAGCTCAGAAGAGAGCTGTGACTAGCCCAAGGTCACCCAGCTGGCTTTGTGCGGGAGGGTGGAATTGAACCCGGTATTCCCAGATAAGAGTCCAGCTCCCTAACCCTTAGACCAAACTGGCTCCCGTATTGGATACCTATGCTATTCAAATGAAAACAAATTTTCTTACATTCGATTGATACAAATCAAATGCAAAATCCACCCATTTGTGCACATTCCTAGTTCACATTCAGACTGGATTTTAAAACTTTGGGAATATGCTTCTTATTCTGTGTTGCGTGCCCAATTAAAAACCAGTCAATAGATCTGTTTAGAAAATCTTGGAAGCCTTTCATAGAATTCTTCAAGAAAAGAGGCCTCTAGCATTCACATTTATAATTCATGACTGTTGCTGGTTTGTGGAGGAGTTTATTATTATTTTTTTGGCTACTTTATGTTCTCTTGCTCTCTTTTATGTGAATTTTTTCTGTACTGTATATTTGGTAAAAACAATGGATGTTTGCCCTACCCTCAATTAAAATATTGATTTAATGGCTACAGTAGGCATAAACTATTTAATTGCAGAATGTCATAAGGTTCTTTATTGGGGGGTGGACCAGCACATAGGGACCTGCCTGTGCCCCAAGAATTCCTGATGAGGCCCTATTGACAGCTATATGCACCTGCAATCATTGGGGGGACGGGCACATGGGAGGGCATTCTTGGTCGAAGCCCCCTAGGTTATGGAATAATCTCTTCTCTTGTGGTTAGAATGCTGGACTTTTAATTAGTACTCTCCTGGTTTGATTCAGCATTCCTTCACAAAGCCAGTAACAGCTTTCTTTCTGAGCTCTCAGGATGTCTGTTGTGGGGGAAAAGAAGGTTTGTCAGCCACTTTGAGCCCTCTCAAGGGTGAGAAAAGAGTCAACTCTTTTGATCTAGTGATTAGGGAACCAGATTCTTATCTGGGAATACTAGGTTTGATTCCTCCCTCCTCCACAAAGCCAGCTGGGTGGCCTTGGGCTGGTCACAGCTCTCTTCTGAGGTCTCACAGCCTCATCCACCCCACAGGGTGTCTGTTGTGGGGAGAACAGAAAGTTTTGTCAGCTGCTTTGAGTCCCCTGAAAGGGTTGAGGAAAGTAGGATAGAAAATCCAACTCTTCTCCTTCTTCCTGAGGTGCAGCGGGAACCGTCACTTTAAATGATTAGAAGACAAGTAAAGAGCTCTTTACCCTGGTTTTGGGCTGCGGGAACAACATCCCTTTCCCATACAGCTTGTCTCGTTGTTTTAGTTGTACTTTATCTGTTATTATTTGTTTTTATTGTGATGTAATTGTAACCCGTCCTGAGAACTTCATGAGCCTCTTTTGTGTGTTTCTCAATTCTAGAGATTGAGAGAGCATTCTCCCCCCACAAAAAGGAAAAAAAAATCTGTGGAATTTCTCTGTTTGGCACAATTTCACTTGGACAGACTTTTCATATCTCGAAGTGAACACTTTTATCCATGTGCCTTGGGATTCTTCCTTTGATGTGAAGGGGCAAAGTATCATTCTCTTTGTGAATCAGTTACGCTTTTCATTTTCAGTTCAGAAATATCTGTGGGTTAACGTACTTAATAACTGCAAAGTTCAGAATTAGATAAAACACATTTTCGGCACTGTGCACAGTTTAGTGGATATACAAGAATGTTCCATCTATTGGGCTGGCTTGAATCTTAAAATTCAAGGGATAGCCTGGAATAAAGTCATTCATATAGTGTGCAACGTCTTGGGACAAGGGTTTTTTGTTGTTGTTGTTGTTCAGTATCCTCACAAGAGGGAGCAATGAAGTGAAAAAATATGTAAGTTTAATTATTAAATGGAATAGATGAGTAGCAGTTTAATCTTTCTTTGTAAGGGCAGGAAATAGGAGAGGTATATTTTGTTTTGTTAATTGAGTGTGTTATATTGATTTTTTCATTTAAATATTTTTTTAAAGTGCATATCCTCAATAGGGGTGTGCACGAAAGCAATTTTTGGGATTCGATTCGAATCAAATATCTGAAAATTTGAATTGATTCAAATGTGTAAACTTCGAATGAATTTACGTTCAATTTGATTTGAATGCATTCAAATCTATCTGTGTGAACCTTCAATCTGTATTTGCACATATCAATGTCAACAACATTCATATGTGCCTGAACACATCCTGTACCCATCCGTACCCATCCATATGCATCCTGTTTTCATCCTGTATGTATCCATACAGATACGAAGGGCCAAATTATTTGCACAAATAGATTCAAAATTAGAAATTAATTTGAATGCTTCAATTCAAATTTAGAAACATTCGATTCAAATTCGAATGTCCAAATTCGAACGAATTCAATTGAATTTTGAACGTTTTGAATATTTTGTCTAGTGGTTAGGGAGCCGGACTCTTATCTGGGAATACCGGGTTCGATTCCGCCCTCCCCCAAGAAGCTAGCTGGGTGAGCTCGAGCTAGTCACTGCTCTCTTCTGAGCTCTCACAGCCCTACCTACCTCATAGGGTGTCTGTGGTGGGGAGAATAGGAAGCTTTGTCAGCTGCTTTGAGTCCCCTTTAATGGGTGAGAAAAGTGGGGTATAAAAGCCAACTCTTCTTCTTCTAATCCTCAATGCATTTCAATCCCTTGCTGTGTGAAGGATTCTCCAAGCTACTTTCCCATGTGACTGTCACAATCGATTACTGCTCCACCATTACAAACATGCTTTCTTTAATTACCTCCATCATTCCGGTCTTCTCTGGTCTTTTTGGTCTTTCCACACTTACCACTGAGTACATGCAGGCCTGTTGTGAGGCCCCTGGTGAGTTGGCAGAGACGGAATGCAGTCCCAGGGGCCATAAAGGTGGACATCACATTCATGGAAAGTTAATTCTGGAAACAGAGTCTTCTGGGGAGTTTGACTTGGATCAATTCAGTGACAAGATTTTTCTTTTCACTTTTTTATTAACACAGAGAAAATTGTGAAGTTATATAAAATGATGTTACCTGGAGGCAACGGGCTGGAGTGGGAAGAACCAGTGATGGTGAGGGTTGGGGACACTGGACACTGGACACTGCAATCTTTTTCATGTTTTGTACATGTATCTTTTGGAGATTTTTTTTAAAAATGAAAGCAACCCCCCCTCCCACCCCCCAAAAACCAGAATCTTATTAAGACTGTTCAGGCTTATTTATGGAATAGTAACAACTACAACTAAGCAGAAAGAGAGAGGAAAGGAGGGACGGAGGGAGGGGAAAAGAAAAAGCATATTTTGGAACGCCATCTTGTCCTGAACTCTATTGATTTCAACACACACATGCATAACCAAAGAAAATCTGAAGCCAAATGACCATTGCTTAGATTGTCCCGAAAGACTTTCACGCTTGTAAGAGAACTCCTAGAATACAGGAAACAGCTTGATTTGGTTACCAAAAAGGTGGGGGGGACCTCTTCATAGGTCACCCATAAAACAGCATCAAAAGCATAAGTTTTCTTGGGCTATTGTTTCATTTTGATATCTTTCCACTGGAAAATAACATTATATTCTCACTTGTACATAATGAACTTGTCAGCAGATAATCGAATGTCCGAATTCACACAAATAGAGAAAAAAGGAACGTATTAAAATTCTAACCAATTTGAATACATTCGTATCAATTTGTGCTAATATTCAATATGTATTTGATGATATGAATGTCGCCAAGCATTCGTATGTGTCTGTACGCATCCGTACGCTTCCCATTTTTATCCCGTATACATCATGTTGTATACAGATACGGATAAGATGGGTACGGATACATTTGTAAATTTCTCAGGTGATGCAAATTTTTCTCCTGCAGAATAAACTGAATGCAGGATTGCATGGATAGCTTTTTCCTGATACTAATCCATGCCAAGGCGAACACCTAGGATAGTGTATCTTAGGTTGCCTCCAGACACATGGTAAAAACTGTGATTCTCTTGGCACTATCATGAGAATGCCAGGTACACCTCTGCCACTCCCAATATAGCTTTAATGAATCGGAAACCACGTTATTGTATTATAAGAAATCCAGCAAGGACACAACAGCTCTGCCTTGACGTTTGTCAAACAGTTTGTGCCATCTGAGCAACTCGGGCTCCCGGAAGCAAACCCAAGTGTGTGGAAACCACAAAAAAAGAAGGGGGCAGTTTCCTGGGTGGTGTCTGAAGATGAAGAAGAGTTGGCTTTTCTTCCCCTCTTTTCTCACCCATTTAAGGGGGCTCAAAGTGGCTGACAAAACTTTTCTGTTCTTCTCCCCACAACAGAGGCCCTGTGAGGTAGGTGGGGCTGTGAGAGCTCAGAAGAGAGCTGTGACTAGCCCAAGGTCACCCAGCTGGCTTCATGGATGAGGGGGGTATCGGACCTGTTATTTCAAGATAAGAGTCCAGCTCCCTAAGCACTAGACCAAACTGGCCCACTAGACCAAACTGGCTCTGGTTGCCCAATGTTGCTTTGGCTGTGAAAAATGTTTGCCAGATGTTGAGGCGAGCAGGGAAGGGGGTTGCTTCTTGCATCTGGCATGGAATGGAGAGAAGCCATTGTGGAATCTTGTATAGATCCCACGTTGCCTCTCCAAATCAAATGTCAGAGCAGGCCTCAGGTGGGACTGAAGCATGGAGAGTGCTTAAGTTGTCTGCCCTGTGGCCACAGTTGCAAAATGGGTGGCCATCATGAAAGGGCACAAAGGAAAGCTCCTCTCCCCCTGCCATGAGGTAATCTGTGGCAGAGCGAGGAGCTTCAGTTTGGGCCGACTTGCTCCAACCATCTCTTCTACAGTGGCAAGGAATACCCCAACTTCCCATTGCTCTTCTTGGTGCTTGGGACAGCTATTTTTCAAATTCCTAAAGCAGCCCTTATGGCTGTACAGACCTCGGCCTCATCTTTAGAAACGGTCAATGAGTGAGTGACTAAAGCCGTGCTCACATCTTTTAAACCTTCTGCCCATCCATCCTCAGATCACACTTTTTCATTTCTATCCATTTTGAGTTTCCTAAATGGTTTTCCACACAAAAAATGGGGGATAGAAATGAAAAGGCGCGAGTGTTGCCTTCAGAAGATGGACTGAAGAAGGTCTGAAGTGAAGAAGAAGAAGAGCTGGCTTTTCTACCCCACTTTTCTCACCCATTTAAGGGGACTTAAAGCAGCTGACAAAGCTTCTATTCTTCTCCCTGCAACAGAACACCCTATGAGATAGGGGCTGTGAGAGCTCAGAAGAGAGCTGTGACTAGCCCCAGGTTACCTTGCTGGCTTCATGGGGGAGGGCAGAAGCAAACTTGCTATTCCCAGATAAGATTCTGACTCCCTAATGACCAAACTGGCTCAGTGAAGGTGTGACCATGTCCTAAATCAGTGATGGCCAGCCTATGATACGCGTGTCACAGGTGACTCACCAAGCCCTTTTGGGTGACACACATCATCACCCTGGCACCTGGGCATGCAGTGCTTGCTTGTTCTTGAAGTGTACAAAATGCCAACTTTCAATTGAAGATTTAGCAACAAGTCACTAATGTAAATAATTATTTGTTTTTGCTTTTAATAAAATATGTATATCAAAAATAGAACTTTTTTACTAGAGCCACAAATATCACAAAATTATGGATATTTCTAGATGTGACACAGCACCCAAGTTAAGCTAGGTTTTCTTGCGAATTTTGACACGCTGAGCTCAAAAGGTTAGCCATCACTGTCCTAAATGGTTACCAGATTTACCAGGTGGTTATTGTTTAGGCCTGGAATTAATATTGGGCATCACCAGGAAACTTCATGGCCTATTGTACTTGCCAATCCAGTCCTACAGGCGGTGTTCTCTTGCTTTTGTGAAATTATTCATGAGAGACCCATGGTAATACAAAGCAAAGGGAAAATCTATTGGTTTCCAGACAACCTCATATCTGAAAACCCTAAAAGGAGAGAAGTAGGCAAAGGAGGGACATTGGAAGTCAGGATGCGCATAAATGTTTTTTTGACATTATATTTGAATCGAATTGAATACCCAAAAATCTGATTCGATTTCAGTCTTTTAAATTCAGATTTAACAAGATTTGATTTGTATTTACCAAATTTGAATCTATTCATTCAAATTTTTGATTTGAGTTTGCACATATGAATATCGACAACATTCATATTTGCACGTATGCATCTTCCCCACATCCGTACACATCTGTACACATCTGTATGCATCCTGTAGTTATCCCGTATGCAACCTGTTTTTGTCCCATACGGATCCATACAGATGCATACGGATGTGGGAAAGATGCAGAACTTCAAGTACACATCGTGTACGAACCCATACACATATGAATGTCCATATAATTTGAACGAAGAGATCTGAAGTTCGAAATTCAATTCAAATGTTTACATTTGAATTCGAGACATTCTATTAGAGTTTGAATGTCAAAATTCAGCACATTTAATCGGATTTCGAATGCCTATGAATATTTGTGCACATTCCTAATTGGAGGGTTATGCTTGGGCAATTTAAGTCAAGCCTAAATCTCTGGTAACTTAAAAGATTCTCTTTCTACAGTTTCAGGCAGAGAACAAAAAAACAGATGGTGCTGTTGGAAAACTTCCAAATACAAGAGGTTAGCTGGGTCCATTTTCGATGATACAGACTTGGTTTAATACACTTCTAGAAACCTCACACTGGCACCTCCATCTCCCTTGAAAACAAGGTGCTGCTTTGGAAAGAGACATGCAGTACATGTTGCATGAATGGGACTTAAACCTGTTCTAACTACTGTCCTGTGCTTCTAGAGGCACTTGAATGAACATTTGGGCCGGGTCATGCCCTTACTTTATGGCTTCTTCAGATCTGACCGCTTGCACCTTTTCAGTTTTAGTTGTGGGCTTTCCACCTTCTTTTTGGACACCCCTGAATGGAAAGTCCACAAATAAACCAGATAGAAATGAAAAGGTGTGAGCAGCTAGAACTGAAGATTTAAAAAGAAGGTGGGACCATGGCCTTGGGAAATGACTTTGACAGAAACTTGGCACAATGTCTGCATGATGCCTGTGCCCATCCCATCAGACTTAATCTGGAAGGCTGTACAGTTAGGCTTCTTTGAGTTTGGGGGACCAAAGTGGAAATGCTTTGCTTCTACCCTTGTACGGAAGATTTAAAACAGTAGTAGAGTAAACTCATACACTTGCGCAAGGGTTTATTTCCATTTTGCTTACATTATTACCTCCACAGGAAATGGATGTAATAACAGAGCTTTTAAACGCGGTGAGCCTTGTAACAGGATTGCAACTCCAGCCTTGGCTCTTTAGCAATTATGAATAATTGTACTTTGGGTTTATTTTCTGGCTGTGTCAGGGTCTTGCATGCCTGATTTTGCTCTTGTAGGTTATAACGCCCTTTGCCTTCCTAGTGTGTTCAATCGATCCAAATTAGGGATGTGTAAGAATATTTGAGATATTTGTTATTCGATCAAGTTCAAATCGAATAGAATGACCAGAATTCATTTTTTAGTATTCATACGAACACAAATGTTTCAAATTCAGACATTCATATGTGTATGGATACGTATGCATTGCATACATATCCATACGCATCTTATTCGTATTCGTACACATCTGTACAGATACGTATGGGTTGAAAACAGGATGCATACGGGATAAAAATGGGATGCCTATGGATGCGTACAGATGTGTACAAGATTTGCATCATCAAATACATATCAAATATTCATACGAATAGATATGAATGTATTTGAATCAGTTTGAATTTCAATACATTCATTTTCTCTCCATTTGTACGAATTCAGATATTCGAATATTCAATTTGAATTGAATGCCAAAAAAAACATTTGTGCATATCCCTAATCCAAATGCATTCTCCTAGTAGTACAAAGGATGCCCTTCTCTAATCCTCTGCTTCTTCTTGTGCTGCCCTGGTACAATCAGAATAAAAATTCATCAAATGTCTGTCAGAGGCATGATATCCAGCAATGTAAACGGTCCCTGTTGGATCCAAGGTTACGATAAATATGGGTAGCTAATAAATATGGCTGGCTAAGATTTCTTGTTCCAAACCAGCTGAAGAGAACTACTGTCAATCAAACAGCAGAACTACTGTGCATAAAGAAGAACTTGGGCTGATGCTGGTTTGAATTTTGATGCCCCAGATTGCCTCCATCAGCTTCCATGTGCCACAGCAGTGCATGCTTAGGGCCTTTCCGCATGAGCCATCGCACCTTCTCGGGCGAAGGGGAACCCGGTGAAGCCGCCTGCCGAGCTCGCCACGCTGGCTCTGATGGAACCAATGGCGGAGGCCGGTGGGCGGGCCCAGCTGTCAAACAGGGAGAGCATGTGCTCTCCCTCTTTGACAGCTGGGCATGCGCTGGCAATCTGGCTCTTTCCCCAGCCTTCGCAGAAGTGTTTGCTTCGGAAATGGTTTAAGGAGAAAAGCCAGATGTAAGACCTAATTTTTAAAGTCTTACATCTGGGTAGGATTTCGGTGGCAAAATCGGTTTAAGAAACCGGTCTTGCACGCCAAAATGCAGACGCGGCGTCCTCAAAGGGGCTCCAATCTGGCCTCCAATGTGGAAGCCGCGTCTTCATCCCTCCCGAACTGGCTCTAATTCTGTTTTTAGAGCCCGTGCGGAAAGGCCCTTAGTTGTGTCAACCTGTTTTACCCTAGGGATTTTTGGCTGTCAGTCTGACATGCTAAGTAGAACGTTTGACTCCAATATGATTCCATCATCATATTAGCAAAAGGGGTCTAGAAGGCTAAAAGGCAGCTGAAGGTCAAAATTGGGTGAGGGCAGAAGGAGAGTTCTAGAAGCTACAAAGCAACCTAAAATAACTTTGGCATTTTATATACAAAATATGCAAGCCACCATCACACCTGGGGTTACACAACAGATCAGAATTGGGTAAAGCAAAGAAAGAAAAAGCTGCCAATGGGGATTTTTTCGGACGTTGCAGGTAGCCAGTCCCATCACAAACCTTCCATCAAAGATGCTGGTGCAACACATACACATACAACACACAATCACAAACACTGCAATGTGACTACAAATTAAATATTATAAAAGTGTTTTTAAAAATTACAAAGACCAGTTTCATTAAGTGCATAGAACATAACACAGAATACTGTACATACAGTGACAATAATATTTAATATTATAACTTTGGGGGTGGGGTGGGTGTTCCCAAGCAATACTTTAATATGAAAGAGTACCAACAAAGTCAGTTGGGTGACCTTTTTTTAAGTTGCAACAAACTCCAGTGTTCTGCCCTTCATGACAAATTGTGAAAACAATTTTATATTTGTTTATGTTTCTACTTCCCTTGATGCTTTCTCTAAAATGCTATTCAATGCCAAGCTGTTGTTGGTGGTGTTTTTTTACTTTTCAGGATTTTGTTTAAATCCAATCAAAAAGTGCAATACTGATGACACAAGTTGCATTTATGAAATGTCTACCATATAGACATGTGATTGTGGGCTCCCAAGATAACTAAGACCCTTTCTGTGGAATAAGACCAAGTACAAAAAGGACTTAAGAGTCTTTTGTTGTTGTTGTTGTTGTAAACAAACAAAAAAAGGAAGCAAATGCTTTGTTCTTTTTTTGCACTGCTGAAGTCTGGTTCTTTCATGCTTTCTAAAGATAAAGGGTTGCTGAGAATCCAGACTCAAGGCAGACCTCTGAACTGCAGAGCTGAGTGTCTCCAGCAATCATGGAGTGGACAGATCCTAAAGGGACAAAAAAAGAAAAAAAAGAAAAAAAGAACAGGGAGGAGGAGGAGAAAGATTTTAAATGTAATGGACAAACCACAGCAAAATAAAAACGTACAGCTTTTCAAGTGAAACATTTACTGTCATGAGGGACTGTAGAACAGAATGCTACATTTTTCCTAAATCTCTATTTTTTATTATTTTCCTGGCATTTAATAATACTCCAAATTTTCTTTTAATACTGTAAAGCAGGGGTGCTCACCTGCAGCAGCTCCTCTGTACATCTCCCATCATTCAATACCACCCCCCAGAGGGCCGCTACTGAGTAACATTGCTGTAAAGTCAACCTAGAGCAGAGCTACACGTGGCAGTGAACTGCGGTCAAGCGCTGGAAATGGTTCCACACATCAGTTTTTGACCTATCCTCCTGATCATTGCCTTCCGCACAAATGTTTTGTTGCATATCATCGAAGTCAAATGACTGTATTTTATAACCCTCCAAATGCAACCAAGAAATACATCCAACAACTGAGCCGCTATTTCCCCACACCTCCATATCTGACATGCAAATTAACTTTGGTCTAGAATTTTCCACCAGCTTCCATCGCAAATGATAAACAACACCTTAGCTTCCCTTGTTTATCTTGCCACCATTTCAAAATGAATTTGCTTTTGATTTTTTTTTTACAAGAAGACCCCAAGCCCTAAACATCAAACCCTGTGCTAGGTGGGGGATTTTTTATTTTTATTATTTTTTTTAAAAAATGTATTTGTTTTGACTCCGTGAAATTATAGCACGTGTAAACAACGGTAGCCTTGCCCTTGTGTTTTCAGTGGGCTCCATATAAAACACACACCAGAAGCAAAGCAACAGATACAAACTAACATAAAAAAAAAGGAGAAGAAAAGCCAGATAAAGCTGAAATGAAATGGTGGTTATAACAGAACAGAAGTTGACGCCGACACGTTATTCAGGGCTCCTAGTTGACCTGATAAAGGCCTTATGTAAATTTGGGTTCTGACTGTGCCTGTTCCTACTGCGAACTGAAGAAAACATTGTGCTGCAACCAGGGACTTTGCACTTGTGAAGTTGTCGGAGATGCAGCGTTTTATAATGGGTCCTGAATGTGCTTTTGTTACTGTAGCTCTTTCGGCAAACATGGCATACAATAGGCAGAGTGGAAGAGACACTTAGGAAGCCCGGATTCATCTTGTCCATGAGAGAATAGTTAGGACAGAGCTCTTCATTTAAACATGGACTTTCACAGTTTCCATCGCTATCCTCCACTGCTCCAGCACCTTCTTCATCACCTGCATCTGAATCCCAGGAGGAATTTGGGCTGCTCTCTGCTTTGAAGCTAGAGGAGGTGCTTAAATCCAGAACAGCTCCATCCTGTTCTGGGTCGTACTGATAACTTTCAGGAGACAGCTCTCCAAAGTTGCACTGTGGAAGAACTAGGCTGCCAGTTCGGTTAATTCCTTTGTAGACAACTGAATTCTCTTGCCCAGCATGTCTTATCAATGTGTCCTCTGGACAGCCTTCTTTTGCTGTGTCCTTCAAGAGGTATGCTGCACCGAAGTGGTCCTTCTTGCCATCCAGAGGACCTTTGGTCAGAAGCTTATGGTGAAGGTTTTGGTTGGAGCTATGCCTGAGGAAATAAGAAAGGAGACCAAAGATGGCATGTTAGACTCAGTCTTCACAACAACTGGGAAGCAGCGGAACCGTCAACACCAATGAAGACTTAACGTCAAGCATATCCCAGCCTGAACACCTTGGGCAAGGGGTGACTCTTGTTGACTTCTACCAATTGGCCCCTGACCTTCCTAGCATGCTGAGTCTGCACATGACGGAGCATGAACCGGACTACAGCATCCAAAATGGCACCCTAGCCTGGAAGAGTGCAGAAGGCACAAAGCCCAGTGTTCTTGTTTGTGGGACTCCCATTTCAAAAGTACATTAGAGTGCACTATCAATAACCCCCTTCCCACCCTGGGGAACTCTGAAATAATAGTTCCTGCTCTTTGGAGGCTCCAGCACTAGATCCAAAGGTGGCATAGCCTTTGGAGCCACAGGCTAATTTTGACTGATTTGTCTTTGGGGTAGCTCACTCACAGTCTCAAATATAAATATACTAGCAGTCCATGCACAGTATTTCCAAAATGAAAGCAAAGCTTTTTCTTTTAGTTATTTTGAATTTGGGTTTGCTGATCTGTATCTCTGCAGTCAGATCTCCGTATCCGCTGATCCGGCAACTGCTGTTTCGGTTTTCCATGGCGTCCAGATCAGCCTCCCCTCCCCCCATCAGCACCATTAGGCTGACCTGAATCTTCTTGGAGGCCTGGAACAGACAGGAAATAGTAGATGTCCCATCATTCCTGGGAGATTTTGCGAGATTTCACAGGAATTATGGGAAATTGCGTGCATTTCCCTGCATTTAAATTATCCATGGGTTTTTGTTAACCGCAGTAGGACCCAGGATGTATCCCCCAGGGATACAGAGGTCCAACTGTATTTTAAACCAATTAGCCACTGGCTGTAATAAACATCTGGGCAGACCAGGGCCCTGATCACACAAGTAGTTTAGTTTGACCTCAGGTCGTCTTCAAGCTGTGTAACTCACATTATTTTTATTTAATTCATTTTCCAAGGTGGCCTATCCCCATTAGATTGTCTTAACGGGAGTCCTCATTTTTAGAGGACTCAGCCCTCTGGATGAACTTAGACTTGTGCTTGACTGGGGTGAAATTTGGAGAAGGGTAATTGTATAATTTTGTATAAAACTATCACACTTCTAAACTTATAAAAAAATATTTCCTTAGCCTTTTTTGACTGACAAAAACCTTCAAAGACCAAGTTAGGCAGTAAGGAACAATCCGATCAAATTTGGGGGTTTCAACTTTTCCTATCTAAGATTAATTAGTTCTGCATGATTATTGGGGTATTCCGTTTTGGTTCTGTGACATAATTTTAAAAACTGGAACCTGGAAACCATCTTTGTAAGAAAGGCGGCTTCTCCTGCTGCCTCCTGGAACTGACACAAAACTGCTGCTCAGTAAAAGTGAAATGGTGTCTGTTCTGCACTTGTTTATCACAGGAAAGATTTTCCTCCCCTCTTAAAGGTCTTGTCGGTATCAACTTTGGATAACAGCTGTTGGACCAATATTATATTCCCCTAACATTTTACTCTCTGCACTGGAAAAAGCCGTCTCTTTCCAATGAATGAAATGGTTTTTGTTCAGTATACTCTATTCACACTGAGATTTCTATTAAATTTCTTCTTGACTCTGGAAAATGTGAGTTTTTGTTCAATAGATTTTTTTTTTATATGCAGTAAAGAGAGAAACTGCTCATAGTGATATACTTTATTTGTACTTTTAACCTTATTTTTTATACTGTATTTTTATATTTAAATAAAATAATAAATACAGCACATTCAATTAACAAAACAAAATATCCCTTTCCCATTCCCCCTCCTTACTGAGCAAGATTATACTACTACTGTTCTATTCCATTGAATAATTAAACATATATTTTTCAACTTGTTGCTTCTTTTGCTCCCTCTTGTATAACTAATCACTTGATGAAATTTAAAAATATCTGTACTTGATTACATTCCCACCGTAGATGCATATATATTCCCCTTAGAGCAGTGGTTCTCAGCCTTCCTAGTGCCCTTTAATACAGTTCCTCATGTTGTGGTGACCCCCAACCTAACCCTAACCCCCAACCATAAAGTTCCTCATGTTGTGGTGACCCCCAACCTAACCCTAACCCCCAACCATAAAATTATTTCCGTTGCTACTTCATAACTGTAATTTTGCTGCTGTTATGAATCGTAATGTAAACATCTGATATGCAGGACGTATTTTCATTGTTGCAGATTGAACACAATTAAAGCATACTATTCATAGCAACCACCGCTGAATATAAAACTGTCATTTTACCTCCAATACTGCTGCTTTCTACGCAGTAGGTGCTCTCTGCTGTATTTGTATGGGGTGTATGTGATGGGGTTGGCGCGATGATGCCATCATGCCAGGTACTCGTATGTGGGCGTATCTGCATGTGTGCGCACCCGCCTGGAGAGGGATGGAGGAGCGGTGTTTTCCAGTGGACCGCTGTGAAAGAGTAGATCGGCCCCTAAAGGGATCGCAACCCACAAGTTGAGAACCGCTGCCTTAGATTGTAGTGAGATGCTTCAAAACATTTTAGTTTCAAACTAAACTCCATTTTGTGTGTATTTGTGTGTGCGTATACAAGTATGTAAATGTTTAACAAACCTCCTGTTCATCCTTTTCTTACCTGTCTCGACTTCTACGAGAAGGGAAAGCAGCATTACACCCCTCCACTGTGCAAATATGCATTTCCTTTAGGTGTACGTTTTTAAAATGCATTTTCACACTGTATGGATTTTTAAAAGTCTTCTTACAGACGGCACAATGGAAGCGGCTGGATTCCTTCTGAAGCCCAAGGGCTGAGCGTTGACTACCGCCATCCATATCTGTGAATTCTTCAAAACCAGGATTGGTCGCATTCCTACCCGGAAACGTGCCAAATCCCTCCCTACTCAGAAAGCGATGTTGTAACTCTGCATAATCATTCATATGAATCCTGTAATTCAATTGCTCTTTAGGACAGTCGTAGGGTTTGGTCACTTCTTGAAGCTCGTCGCTGTGCAGGATGCGGTCTTCGTAGGCTTCGTCACAAGGAGCTATGCTTAACAAGTGACTCTGTTTGCTCCTGTCTGCTTTCTCACAGGGGTGCAGTTCCTCCTCTGTGGAGCATGTGTTATTTGACCCAAGAGACGGGAAGGGTTTTGGCCCTCCAATCTCAGAAAGTGATTTCCATGATGGACCCGAATGAGCCTGCTTTTCCACTGGGTAGTTCGTATCTTTGTCCACCTTAGACTGCCCTATCTCCACATGCCCTTCACTTGCCAACTGTGGAGGCACGTCGTCTTCTTCTGAGTTGGTAACATCATGAGCTGAAACTTCTTTCTCTATTTTGATGGGCATGCTAGACTTACGGGATTTCTTCTTGGGCAGTGCATCAAGGGGTGACTCATTAGGAACCAGTGGCTCAGGTACCGAGGAGGAGACGAGAGGCAGAGAAGGAAGTATACCTGGTGTGTTTGCAAGTTCGGCTGGGGTCACCGGACTGCGGTAGAAGGGTAGAACAGGCTGCACAGTCTTCAGGTTTGGAAAGAGAACCCCATTTTGTCCAGTGCAGTGAAAATCAGGTTGTATCTTAGAATTGGCATAGGAGCTTCCATAGTTGGGTGTGGTTCTGTTGTCTGGAAGGGTGAAATCTGTCCTTTTGTTCTCCTCCAGTCCTGTGATGGCCAAGCCATTCCTGAGATCTTTGTCTCGATTATTCCTGTTCATAGGCATGTGAAGCCTTGGGTTGGGATTGGCGCTGTGTCGATTTCGACTCCGGAGGGAACTAAACACCATATTGCAGCCTTCAATTGTGCATTTATGTTTGATTTTCAAGTGCACAGCATTATAGTGGATTTTCAGAGTCCCTTTGTCATAAAATGTCTTTTCACAAGCGGTGCAAAAAACACGTCCTTTCCTTGCTCCGCTGCCATTTTTATCCACAGGTTTCATTTTGCTTTCTGGGGATGCCTGCCCCGTTTCATGTCTTATAGTGGTATTTGGTGAATTCAGATCCTTTGGCAAAACGTCTTCCTCTGGTTTCAAAGTTATACTTGGGCTACTCGTGACTTTCTCTTTTTCTGCATGAAATGATGGATTGGGAGTTACTAAGGTGTTTTCAGAAAACAGGGAAGGTACATCTTGTTTGAGTTCCTCAACCTGGTCCGGAACTGGTTCCATCAAAAGCCTCTCTGGAGGCGATCCAATCAGAGGAGGTGGCACAGGAGTGAAAAACTGAAATGGCAACATGAAAGCCATATTGTTTACAACATTTTCAAAGTGATGGATGTGCAGGGGGTTCATTTTGTCCAAGGATGGAGGAAGGCTTGGAGTTCTCTGGCCGCAGCTTTCAATAAATGCCCTGATATCCATGTTGGCTGTAGTGGCGGGGATGACGATGGACTGTCCTTCTTTCTCCTGAATCACCATTAATTCCACAATGGATTTGGTCTCACCAAAGCGCAGAAATTGCTGCAAGGTAGCCAGTTCTTCTTCACTGGTCATGATACTCCAGTGATCCAGGACCTTTCCTGAAGCATCCTTGGAAAAGCAAAACCATGTTTAAAAGATTAGAAGAAATAAATACAGACAATCAGCTAATTATCTTCAGCTTGCATTACAAATGGTTTGGTCATTGTCTGCAGGACCAGGGTGGAAAGACAGGACTAAAAATGGGTATTAAATGCACAGTTGCATTTGATTTGCCAGACAGTTTTAATGATCCTCCGATGTAGCTGCACATTATTGTCCAATACTCCGCATTTTAATAATAACACTTTAAAGAACTGTGCATGAATGTTCTAAACATTCAAAATTCTATTGAATTCGATCAAATGTGGACATTTGAATTAGAATAGAATGCCTACACATTTGAATTTAAAGATTCGAACAAATTTTGAATGTTCCAAAACATTTGTTCGAATGATTTGAAACATTCAAATGTACAGATATGTATGTATTACATACATATCTGAACAAATCTCATACATATCTGTACGCATTTGTGCTGATATTATGGGACAGAAAAACAGGATGCATACAGGATAAAATTGGATGCGTATGAAATGCGTACAGATACGGATAACACATACAAATATGGTCCACATTTGTATCTTCAAATTCGAATCTAACATTCAGACGAATAGATTCAAATGTATTCGCTTCGAATTGGATTTTGTTGCATTCAGATTCGAAACATTTGAAACAAATAGAATGTTTTGACATTCGATTCAACTCAAATTCGCTATGCAAACAAAATTCCTGCACATCCCTAGCTGAATATTCCATTCCTCTATATTTTTCTTCTTGTTTTGGCAATTGGCATGAGATATCACAAGAACCCATCTCCATGTGAGAACAGAGTTATTCAAATTAAACCAAATCCGATTCAAATTAAGGAAATTTGAATCTATTCGTTTGAATTTTCAATTCAAATTTGCACTTACAAATGTTGACAACATTTGTATGTGCCTGTATGCATCTTTCTGGCATCCGTACTATGTATCCCGTAGTTATCCTGTATACAATCTGTTTTCGTCCCGTATGGATCTGTACAAATGCCTATGGATGCCTATGGGTGCAGGAAAGATGCAAATCTGCAAGTACACATCATGTACAAGCTCTATTCTCACATGGTACACATGTGAATGTCCGGAAAATTTGAATGAATAGATCCAAAATTCATTTGAATCTTTAAATTTGGATTTATGGACATTTGATTCAAATTTGAATGTCAAAATTTGGCCAGAATCGATCAAATTTCAAATACCTTCAAATATTCATGCACACTCCTACTTTATACTGTACAGTATATGCAGCTGCCCCTCCTATAACAGAGTGGTTCTTTTTCTGGACTCTACCACACTATGCAAATCTTGACTTAAAGTGGTAATGCATTTTGCATGGGAAATCATTTTCCCAGCTGTGATGACGTGAATCGGCACTATAATAAATAGTGCAATGTGACAAAAAACTGCATATTTTTGCAAGCATTTGCCCCAGTTTAATGCCTTTTCACATTTTTTAAACATATCGTTTCTTTTGTATATCATTTCTTAAAGTAGGCTTTATGCATAATTATGTTTGAAAATTGCATTATAAAATCAGAAGGTACACGCTTCAGTTTTCAATGATATTTGACATTCTATTTCCACATTGATTGGCAGAGCGCAAAATGTTGAAATTTTGCGTTCATATAGGAACTAAAATGGATTTTCCCTCCATCTCTTGCTTCGGAAAAATCATTTGTCAAGCCAAATCCACACAATTGCTACAGCTAGAGACAACATGGTTGCATTCACACCTAAGTTTTGATCCAGTTTCAGTTCACTTTCAGAGTGAGAGAAGACATGCGCAAAACGACTAGCCATTTTCTTTCCTTTATCTAACCTAAGGGAGCATTTTCTGAGTTAGACAATGCTGAAAGAAAACACATTGACACTTTGCTGATGCATGCTCTCATGCTGAAGGTGGACCAAAGTTAGAACTTAGGTGTGAATGCAGCCCATGTAGACAATTTGATAATACAGAATCATAGAATCATAGAGTTGAAAGGAACCTCTAGGGCCATAGAGTCCAACCCCCTACTCAATGCAGTACTTCTTAAACCACCCCAGACAGACGTAGGCCCAGTCCCTGCTTGAAGACCTCCAGTGAAGGAAAACTCACTACCTCCTGTGGCAACCTATTCCATTGATTAATCACCCTCACTGTCAGGAAGTTTTTTTTCTCATATCTAATCTGTATCGACTCCCTTGAAGTTTCATCCTGTTGATTTTAGTCCTGCCATCTTGTGCAAGTGAGAATAGGGACAATCCCTCTGCACTGTGACAGCCCTTCAGATATTTGAAGACTGCAGTCACGTCTCCTCTCAGTCTTCTCTTCTGTAGCCTAAACATTCCTAGATCCTTTAACTGTTCCTTGTGGGACATGGTTTCCAGACCACTAACCATTTTGGTAGCCCTCCTTTGGACTTGCTCTAGTTTGTCAATGTCTTCTTTGAATTGGGGTGCCCAGAACTGGACACAGGACTCTAGATGAGGTCTGACCAAGGTGTGTCATTCTTGGGTTTTAATCTCTGCATTCTTTCAGCCCAGGATATTTAGAATATGGTTATTTTGCCACTGCCTTCCCCAAACTAAGATACCTGCACCAAACAACATTTATGTATAAAGCAAAGAAATGGAGATTTTATTCCAGATTTAAGTCAAGTATTCTTTTGCTTTAAGTTTAATAATCTTTCAAGCTACTAAGATCAGAGAACAAATGACCCTATATTGATCCTTCCTCGGTCTTCTTCACATAGCACAACTGTAATTACACTAGAGTGTTGCAAGTTCTTTCAAACTCTCAGCCATACCTAACTTTCCCCAATAACCACAATAAATATTTTATCACAGAACATGTATCTGATGGCCTACTGAGACTTTTCACTGGGCATGCAAGACTTTCCTAAGATGATGAAGGATGCATCATCATCAATATTTAATGCAGGAGAGGTTCAAGGTAATTGAGCCTGTTTTTTTTTTTTAATCCTGATGCTAAAAAGCAAGATTATCAAGTGCCATGAAATATTTATTTTGTCATAGCGTAAATCATAAATGTGACTTTACATTACAGCAAGACCAGCAGTTGGTAGGAGGTGGACCACCTTGCATAAACATAAAGCACTAACAGTTTTGATGGTGGCAAAGGTCACAGTGCCCATTTTGCATCATGTCTGTGAAAGTGTCGTGTTGTTGCTGCCCCTATTGGATCATCTGCCGTCAGAGTGAGATGTTCACAGACATTCCAACAACTGCTTGGGGAATAAAGCAGACAGAACGTTTGCAGCATAGGGACCAAGGAACATCTAACCTGTAAGACATATCCACGAATGTAGTCTTGAAGTGTCCAGTCCAGAGCGTGGAGGATGTGAATTACCTCTTCTTGCTTTAGAACGCTGAAAAGTCGATCTAGGAGAATTTTCAGACGGACAGGAACTGCCTGAGTTCCATACAGCATAAGGCTGCTGATATCAAACACGACATTAGACTGGACAATTTCCACTTGACTTGTCGGGTGTAGGTTTGGAATCCTCAGCTTGCTTAGTGCTGAAACAGAAACGAAAATGAAATGAGAAAATAAAAGAGAAGGCTGCCAAAATAGAAGAAAACATCATGTGTTGGGTTCAAAACTCCTGCCTAACAAGAAGGTTTGTATCACATTGCTTTTTTAGCACAGTATCAGCTCCAGTAAGTATTTAATATAATGGAAGGATCATGTAAGATACGATTTGGTTTATTTCTTTGCTTCTTTTGGTTTTTGTTCAAACACTACGGTGTCTCAAAGCAGCTTGGTTTGGGAGCTAGAGATCCTTGGGTCCAAATCTCCACTTAGGAATGGAAGCTCACTGGGTCATCTTGGGCCAGTCCCCACTAAGAATGTGCAAAATTAGACTCATATTCACAGATTTGAGCAAATATTTCAAATTCGCAGACATTTGCATTGAATCAAAAATCCAGTTTTTGGAATATCCAAAGATTTGATCAACGCATATTAGTCTCCTGTTCACAAAAATAGAAAAAAAATGATGTATTTTGCTGTGTTTTGGCCCATGAAAATGGGGAAGTCACAAAAAATTTCCCCAAAAAAGTTAAAAAACAAAGGTGAAAAATCTGGTTTTCTGATGTAATGATTCAACAATACAATTTTTTGGATTTTTGATTCAACAGTGAAACAAATGTGATTTTTTAGTTTGCTGTCTGTTGCCGCACTCTTGAGCATGCATTTAATCCTGCTTGGTGCCTATCCGGCCTTTGCCACCTTCATCCTTCCTGCGCTCATGTTTAGACAGGTGTTTGTAAACTTAGTGATTTATTACCATGTACCACCCATCCATGCCGACACTGGTCACATTGCCGCTGATTAATTTTTCCGGGTTTAAAACGTTGACAGCTACAGTTTACCGATGTGCAGCGGATTGCCTGCAAGATCAACAGAGGAATCATTATGAGGTTCAGAGATTATGCCCCATTGCTGCAGAGTACAAGGGAGAAAGGGACAGAAGGCATGGAGAAAGAAGTTTAGAATTAAGAATTAGGTATACACACAATAAACAATTCCCTCTGGCACAGCTAAATTTGCTTGCAGCATTGAAGCTGAAAGATGGGCCCTGGAGAATTTTCGGCCCTGAGAGAATAAAATTTCTCCGCCAAGAATATTTCTAAAACGGCATATACTTTATTTAACATTGCTTTCTTAAACAAAATATATTACTCTCCCGTCAAATAATCCCAGGCTGTGGTCACACCTAAAGTTTAATCCAGCTTCGGTCCACCTGAAGTGAGAAAACACATCAGAAAAGTGACCAGTATTTTTCTTTCCATGTTATCTACCCCAAAGGTGAATTTTTTTTAAGTTATTTAGCCCTGAAAGAAAATAGCTTGTGACTTTGCTGATGTATTCTCTCTGAAAGTAGATTGAAGCTGGATTAAACCCTAAGTGTGACCACAGCCTTAGAGGGTTTTCTCCCCCCTTCTGTTCAGTACCAGGGTAAGACACTGTTGAGTTGCCATGTGAGCCTAGATTGCATTGAGGGAGTAAAATAAATAAATAAATCTTATTTCTGACTGCCATGCTTCCACCTGAAGCCTACTGAATGTCGTGTATTCCTATCTCTGGCCGTGTCCCCATGCACTCCATTTAGTCCAAACTGGATAAAATTTAGTCCGAATTGACCCATCCCCATGCAATTGACGAAAGCATAGGCTCAAACTGAAAATGCTTGTCCCCATGCAAACTGCGCTAAACCCCTGCTCGGGAAAAGAGCATCATTTTCTCTCCACCCCCTCTCTCCTGATAGGAGCCGGGTTGACGTCACCAACCCCTGTGCCACCCCGCTGTCATGAGGGCAGGGAAATGCCACCCAAAGCCCCTTCCCTGATCGCAACTGCTGGCCATTTTTTAACAGTGATACAGAAACGAGCCTCTTCTCTCTGTGATCTGATTGCCAGGCAAACGTAAAAGAACTGATCACCCCACTTTGACAGGTAAAGATGCAGCAATGAGGGGGGGTCATCTGGCCCTTGCCATCCCATGAGCCTCTTCCAGCAACCCTTATTCCACCCCCACTCCCTGATCGCCGGCAAGCAGCTTGTGACGTTTGCCACCTAAAAAGCTAACCAAAGCCACTACAACGTTTAGAGGCCGTTTAGCAGAGAAGCACCCCGTCCTCTGTTAGCTGGCCAACTTCAGAAGCTGCTTGCCAGCTAAAAAGTTAACCAAAGCCGCTGTATTTTACTCTGAAAACACAAGCCTTTCTTTTTCCCTCTTTGTCAACTTTCTGTATAGGGAGCTGGAATATACAAAAAACTTATCCAGCTATAGGAGTGTTCTCACAGCTCCACCCAGCCAGGGCTAATGCATTTGAAACTACACTGAGGGGTTTTCCCTTGTAGAACTTCTGGCTTTAAACAGCAAATTGGGGCAGGGCAGCAGAACCATAACAGTTTTCTGTCCCAATTTCTAACCCAAAGGTGGATCTTCTGAGTCAGATAAAGCCAAAAGCAAACCGCTTGTCACTTTGCTAATGCATTATCTCACTCTGAAAGTGGATTGAAGCTGGGTTGGCCTTTAGGTGTGAACACAGCTGGATGACAGTTACATGGAGAAGCCCAGAGAGAGATGGGTCAGTTTTATTTATTTATTTATATTTATATCCCGCCCCATACCCAAGGGTCTCTGGGTGGCTAACAGCCATGAAGAAATGCCGTGGGAATTTTCTTCCAGAAATAGATCATTTCAAGATCACCATCCCAGGATCAGGAAATTATGGATCAGCATTCCCGGATCAGGTTCTGTTGTGTATTGCATGTTAATACAGATGCCATTCAAGGCATTGAAAAGAGGGCAAGAACAGCTGATCAGACAGGGATGCAGCAGGCAGCCTCCTCTCTAGCTGAGCTCCTATTCAAGGTGTTCTAATGGTTTAATTAAGAAATTTCTTGCCACACAGCCATATACCCTGGCACCCAATCTGAGAACAATTAATAGCGCCGCAACCTCAAAATTGTCGGAGTACGTCACCCTCATGTGTTCGCAATATAAATTCTGTAATCTGTATTATTATCTATATTACAAATAGCTTCTCCCATGGCACATAAATGAGGATCTGCCTGCCACAACATTTTTATGTTTCCACAGAATATCTGAACCAAAAGGTGGAAAAGGTACAGAAAAGGGCAACCAGAATATTAAGGGGCTGGAACACCTCCCTTATGAAATCAGACTGCAACATCTAGGCCTGTTCAGTCTGGAAAGATGGTGTTTAAGAGGGGACCTGACTGAAGTATGTAAAATTATGCACAGTATAGAAAAGGTGGATAGAGAACATTTCTCTATCACACAACACTAGAACCAGGGGGCATCTATGAAGCTGATGGGTAGAAGAGTCAGATCACACAAGGGGAAGTATTTCTTCACCCAGAGGGTCATTGTTCCATGGAATTTGCTGCCATATGGCTCTAAGGAAGGGTTGGATGAGTTTATGGATAACAGATGTATCGATGGCTACTAGAATGGATGCCCAAGTACATCATTCAGGCTGTGGGGACAATCAGGGTGCTTCTAAGGCCATCGGCTGGGATTCGAGAGCAGGAGAAGGTTTGCCCTTGTCTCTGCTCGAGATGCCCATAAGCAATTGGTGGATCACTGTGTGAGACAGGAAGCAGGACTAGATGGGCTGTGGCCTGATCCAGCAGGGCTCCCCTTATGTTCTTATGTTCTAATGTTAAAGTGCAGCACCCTGGAGCCATTCCAGTTTATAATAAAGGAGCTTGTATATTTGAAGATTGAGAAATGCACACTTGATTGTCCTACTGGAAGAGGAGTGACTGGTCTGTGCCCAGCAATGGGAAGGCAGAGTCATTCTCAACGTAACTATTACCATTGATAATTCTGAAGATAAAATTATGGAAGCTTATTGCACACGTCAGCTTTTAAAAAGGTATCACACTACAGTGTGGCACTGTGGGTGATTCTGCACTGCCTGATATACTAGACCAGCAAATGGACCAGGACCTGCTCTTCCTCGCTGTGGTGACACCTAAGGTTGAATCCAGTGGCAGTCCGACTTCAGGGTGAGCGAATACCCCAGCAAAGTGACCAGTAATTTTCTTTCCATATTATCTATCCCAAAGGTGAATTTTCTGAGTTATTTAACACCTAAGGAAAGCAGCTTAGTGTATTCTCTGTCTGAAAGGGACTGAAGCTAGATTAAACTTTAAGTGTGACCGCAGCCCCTCGCGCTCCTATTAAGCTTTCTGGCTCGGTGTAGAATTGCCGTATATTTGGTATCTATTTCAGCTATAAGCCGATGCGATGGCTCTTAAGTGCAACTTCTCCTGCTCTTGACCCATCGGTCATGCTGATGGTCTTTAGCTTCCATCCCATCTAGAGGACCCCAAATGAGCATCTTTGTGGTGCCTGCATCCATATGGCCTTTTTTTTTTTTTAGTTTTCTGGGTTCCTGGGGTGGGGAGGACAATTTGTTCCACCCCCTTTGACCTCTGAGACTTCCACAGCAACAATGAGAGTGGCCAAAAGGAAAGGACAGTTTAACTGCTTATGAATTTCCCTTTATTGCTGGAGTGGCTCCACTGGATTTGTGCAGCAGCCAGAAAATGCATCAATAGCTTGTATATGGCGGCTTTTGGGAAATAACTTGCATTCCCAATAGGATTCCAGTCTTGTTTTCAGCTGCCATAAGTAATGTCCAGCTGCCTAAGCATTCTCTTGGGGCTTGGGGGATGAGGGTGGAGTATAAACCACATGTCCATGAGGGTTTTTAGGGGGGCTTCTCCTCAGCTTCCTTCAGCCAATGGGAAGGCATGATTATTGGCTAAAAGAATCCCCGCTGGCTGAAAGGGGGGGAGGAAGGGAGGGGAAGAATGAACAGAAGTTGTAACAGAAGATCAGATATATGGGCTGTGATTTTACAAAGTGTCTGATTTTACAGCTATTGTGAAAGTTTGCCTGCCTCCTCCCTTCCTTCCTTCCCCCCTCCTTCCCTTCCCAATCCATGCCTTTTTGCCTCTTTGCTCCAATCTGCTATAACAATCTTGCACTAAACTCTGTAAAAGCCTGATCTTCCTTGTGAGAGGGGAATCCAGTCAGCAGCTCCTGAAACTGTTGCTTCCTCTTTAAATGGTTGCTGCATAGCTTCTTCAGAAGATCGCAGCCATCAAAAGATGAATGAAAAAGAGAAAGTTCTTCTCCCATCCCTCCTCTTCCGATAACCGTGAGAGAGAGAGGGAGGGGAGGGATCACTTTCTTTTACACATTTCCCCTTTAATTCAGTTTTTAAAGTGATGGGGCTGGGTGGGATGGTTTCTGCCTTAAGGAAGCAAATGGGAAGAAGGCTTAGAGATCAGCAAGGGCCACCTGTTAGCCGGGTGGGTGGGTTGGGGAAAAAGTATACACAACATGGAGGGGGGTGGAAATAAACAGGAATGCCAGATACCGAAAAATGAAGAGTGAGTCCGCATTATAAGTTATCAATGGAAACACAAAAAATCCGACTTCACTGCTGATTAAAAACAAAACAAAACAAAACCTGATTTATATCAGGATTAAGTTGCCCAGTGGGGATTCAGCCTTAGTTTTTCCCTAATATTATATTGCGCTTAGTTCAGGTATTACAAACCTGTTCCTTTTTGAGCCCTTCTCCCCCATGAAATGGCTCCTAGATGCACATCCAAGTAGTGCCCTGCTACTAATAGTAGCCCTTTACTTCTCTACCGGCAATCTTCCCCTTTGTTTTGAGCAGTTCAATGCAGCTGAAACAGAGATAGATTGGTGGACAACCTTCAAAGGTGGTGAAGAAGATGTCCAACCTCAGAGTGAAGCCCAGCTCCCAAGGCAAGAAGGCAATGGACAGGTTAGTGAAATGTGCAGTGGAAAAATAAACCCTCATCATTGAGAAACCCTTTTTTTGCATAAAGGCAGAAATTCTTCTCCAAGTGCAACTTAGGTCATAAGAACAACTTCTTTTCTTTGTATATATCTTAGGAGAGAGAAAGTGATTTACAGGTTTGTTGACACACTGCTCATCTTAGTACCAGCCAGACTATAAACAAGGTAGGTGCTGTGTGTGTGTTTTTTTAAAGGAAACAGAAGAGGGAAATCTACCATTTCAGTATTATCATACACTTATATTTTTCCCAGGCTGCCTGAAAATATTCATCCCCATTTAAA
This sequence comes from Aspidoscelis tigris stejnegeri, assembly GCA_023333525.1. Classification (NCBI taxonomy): domain Eukaryota; kingdom Metazoa; phylum Chordata; class Lepidosauria; order Squamata; family Teiidae; genus Aspidoscelis; species Aspidoscelis tigris. The sequence continues at coordinate 2,604,322 of JALMGA010000017.1, forward strand.
GACCAGGGGCCTATTCATGCTACGACCGGTAGTGCATGATTAGTGAACTTCTGGTGAAGAACATCTGCATTTCAAGGAGGCTACGGCAGCCTCCAAGTGTGTCCTGCCTCGCCAGAAGTTAACTAAATGTTGATTAGGTGTGGAACACAAAATCGTGCTCCACATCTTAACAGACATTTACCAGAACTTACCTCAAGTGTCCACTGGTGACACCAACCACACCTCTTCTAGTGCTCTGGCGTCATCTGAGGTGTCACACAAGCATGCCTGGCACCTTGGAAAATCATAGCCATGACTGTGCATGCACAGAGCATCAGCTTTGTCATGACAACGGCACTGACACACGCCACAGCCAAAATGGCGCTACCCAAAGGAGGACCGGCCCCGCGACTGAAACCGGTAAGTATTCAATTGCGGCATGGGGAGGGAATGGCCAAAGTTGGCTAGCGCTCCAAGTGTGAGTGCTAGTCAACATTGGTTAATTGCGCTCCTTTCCCAAACAGCGGATGGGAAGTGCAAAAACGCCCCATAATTCCCTTCCTTTTCTTCCTATGAATACATTTTTGCAAAATGCTTCTTCCAAGGGATGTTTTTTAACCCCAAGAAAAACTTCCTTCTGTATCCTTCTTTTCAGGTTCTCTTCAGTCAGATCTACGCTGAATTCAACATGATAAAGATGTTGTGCTTCCAAACAAGATCCAACATAAATCAACTACAGGTGTAACGTCAAAATAGTGGTGTAGGGTAAAATAAATGACTTATTTGGTTGATTGCTCTTTGTAACAGCATCACATCTGGGACCTTTAAAATGTTGATTTAATCGAGTTTACTACACAATGTATTTCAGGTTAATAGGTGAGAAAATTCCATTAAATATTTTGAGAGGCTGGAAGAAAACAGAATTAGGGAAGTGATCTCAGGAGATAACAGGTAAAGATTACTTAAAACATTGTTATTGATTCATCAGGAAGAAGAGGGATGACTGGAACAAACTGTTTCTATTAAGAATACTAGAATCAAAGAACAGCAGTTAAAACTGATGGGTTATTGGTACAGAACACCAAGACGGCTATCCAGAGAATGAATAGAATTCCCCCGAGAAGTTGGGGTAATCCCTAGGGATGGGCAGAAAAAAATGGTCACCTTGGCAGTTCACATGAATTGTGAAAGTTCTAAACTCTGCATTCGAATAAAATATTGGCTAAATATTCTAAACATTATGTACATCCTAATATAAACAAGAGCAATTGAAGGACACCTGGAACACACACTGTATACATCAACACATACTAAAAGAAGGGTAGAAGGATGCAGCTGTAAGGAGAAGTCAAAGTCCCAAAACATCAGCATGCAGCCTAAGTCATAGGTAAGGGTGCAGTTACCACGTATCAAGAATGGCTTTGCCCCAGGGTCCCAGTAGGCAAAAGAAGCCCAGTGACTAGGAATGGCTTGGACACATCCAAGTTGGCTAGCTGTTGAGCTTTATCTATTTTCGATCCTGTGCTGTGCATGTTTGGGGCGGATCATCATACTTCTTTGCCAGTTCTACCTCCATTCCAGCTCCGTCTCTGGACAGCGTATCCAGTACAGTGTGTTCCTCTTCAGCCTGCTTATATCTCTTGCAAAGGACATTGCCTTTTAGGTGCCAAAGGCTTTTATAGTGGACTTTGTTCCTTCTAAGTGATGAGCTAATAGCCCAAAGAACAAGGTTTAAGGAGAAGCTTGTTATGTTTCAAAGATGTCAATATAGCCATGGCCACACCTTCACTTTAAACCTTCTCCAACCCATCTTCTGGTTGCAATGCTCGACGCTTTACATTTCAATCCATTTTATTTGCGGACTTTCCACCCTCCATCTGGACTTTCCTGAGTGGAAGGTCTGCAAGTAAAATGGATAGAAATGGAAAGGTGTGAGCAGTGAGGCCTGAAGATGGACTGAAGAAAGTTTAAAGTGAAGGTTGACCACGGCCTACATTTGCATACCTTTGCTATTCTTCAAAATGCCTATAATGCCTTGCCTATAAAAAAATAATATTGGGCTACCCTGGTCTTCACTATCCTTTTTCTGTCTGTACTTTTGACTTGAAAGAATGTTACTGAGACATACTGGATTGAGGCATGTCTGACTTTGTTTTGATACATGTATTTTTAATTATCTTATAATAATACATGCATTTCATAGATGTGTTCACCCACACACTTTGATTGTTGTTGGGTACCATTGACCAAGTTTGGTCTAGTGGTTAGGGAGCCGGACTCTTATCTGGGAATACCGGGTTCGATTCTGCACTCCTCCATGGAATCATCTGGGTGACCTTGGGCTAGTCACAGCTCTCTTCTGAGCTCTCACAGCCCCACCTACCTCACAGGGTGTTCTGTTGTGGGGAGAAGAACAGAAGCTTTGTCAGCCACTTTGAGTCCCCTTAAATGGGTGAGAAAAGCGGGGTAGAAAAGCCAACTCTTCCTCTTCCTCCATGAAGCCAGCTGGGTGACCTTGGGCTTGTCACAGCTCTCTTCTGAACTCTCACAGCCCCACCTACCTCACAGGGTATTCTGTTGTGGGGAGAAGAACAGAAGCTTTGTCAGCCGCTTTGAGTCCTCTGAAATGGGTGAGAAAAGCGGGGTAGAAAAGCCAACTCTTCTTCTTCACAGTTGACTCGTGGTTAAGTACATTGGCACCCCTGTGACTAGGCGTGTGCACAAATGTTTTTTTCGCATTTGCATTCGAATCAAATCAAATGTCAAGATTTTATTCTATTCAATTTGAATGTTTAAAATCTGAATGCTAAAAAGCCCAATTTGAACCCGTTACATTAAAATCTGTTTGTTTGAATGTTAGATTCGTATGTGTTACATGTATCTGTACACATTTCACATGCATCCTGTTTTATCCCGTACGCATCCCGTTTTCATCTCGTATTATAAGCGCAAATGCGTACAGATACATACAATATTTGTACAGATACATATGTAATATATATGTATCTGTACATTCGAATGGTTTGAACAAATGTTTTTGGAACATCCAAAATCCATTTGAATGTCTAAATTTGAATGTGAAGACATTTGATTCAAGTTCAAATGCCCACATTGGTCAGATTCGAATTGGATTTTCCAACTTTTGAAAATTTGTGCACATCCCATCTGTGGACACATCTATGCAGTTTTCTTGGCAGAGATACAGAAGTGGTTTGCCTTTGGCCAACGTCCAGGGAGAGGATGTGGTTCAAACCTTCAACCTTCTGCTTTCCAGGTTCCTTGCATTACTGCAGAATAACAGTCCCACCAAACTCACATTCTGATCATAACTTGCTTACCTAGATCCTTTGTTTCTCAGCTTCTGCTAGTTGGGTTTAGGTGGACTGCCCTTTTTGACAATTAAATACCTTGGACTTCACTTTCCCGTTTGTGTCTCTACTTTCCCTTTAGAGTAGGTTACTAAAATTTTGATCAGCTAGATTTGCCCGTCTTCAGGGTTCAGCCTCCCTTCCTCCATCTCTAGCAGATAAATCACTGTCTGTTAAGGGGCTGGGTACCTGCCTGCGTTTTGGCTCCAGAGCACATGGACATAAATCAGAGATGCTTAACCTTTGACCCTGAAGATGCTGTTGATCTCCAGGCCCTACCACCCTTGACTGTTATCTGTGCTGACTACCACTGACAGCCAGCAATGTCTGTTTAGACACAGAAGCAGCCTCCAACCTTCGCTGATGGTGTCCAGACAGATGCTGGGGGATTAGAATTTCCATTGGCTCCAGGCAGCATAGATAATGGCCACAGCAGTGATGACTGTGTACACTAGGACTGCTGGGGCAGAAAGTAAGGGAAACCTAACAGGAAGTGGCACCACTATAGGTTTGTTGGTTTGTATGGGACCTTTATCTTGTCCTATAACCAAAGGTCTTGGGGGGCAGTAAAAACAAAATATAAAATGAACCCGCTAAAAACAATAAAGAAAGTTGTTTCCTCCGCCAAAGGCCAGGGTAAATAGGTGCATCTTCATGGATTTCCTGAACACATCAAATGAAGGTGACCGGTCCGCTTTAGGGGGGCCACCACTGAAAACAACTGGGAGGGCTCCCTCTGCAGATCTAAAGGCACCAGCAGGTTGATATGGGAGAAGGCGTTACATCAGATATTTGGGGCCCAAGATGCTTAGGGTCTTATAGTGAAAGGTGATATTTAAAATTGAGTTTGGTAGCAAACTGGCAGCCAGAGCAGCTTTTGAGGAGCTATAAGGCCAAAGTTCTGTGCAGATTGCAAGAAAGTAGACCTCACCAAATAATATATGAACCCCAATTTGAAGCAGCATGAAAGAGAAAGAAGAGGGGACTTACACAGGCTGTGGTGTGCCACTTTCTGCACTTACTTGTCAATCTGGATTAAGGAGCTGCTAAGAACAGTCACCTGCACGACAGTCTGAATCAAGGAGCTGCTAAGCACACATTGGCAGCATGGAAGGAGAGGAGATCCAGGTCAGAAAGGTGTTCCATATCTGTGCTGGCACTATTTGGCACACTCAATGCAGATCTAGCTGATTTGAATCTAGCTAATACAGATCTAGCTAATGTGACCTAGGGTTTTTTTCCACTGGCAGCAAGTACCCATTAAGTACCCTCAGAGCAGGAAGACCCCATTTCCACTGCAGACCCCATTAGAGCCACATTTGTTTCCACCTGTTATAGGGAAATCTGGATTAAATGGGTCCTTCAAGACCTATAATCTAGATTTCCTGTAGACCTGATTAAAGGTGTCTACAATGGGGTCTTCAGGCTCAAATCTGGATTATACGGAGTGCGTTTCCACCGCAATTGGGCAATGGGGTCTAGGGGTGGGCTTCAGAGGGCCGCTCTGATCTTCAAAGAATCCGAGTAGATTCGATTGTCTTAAAATCCAATTCGAATCCGCATGTTCGTATGTTAGATTCATATTTAAAGATACAAATGTCGACAATGTTTGTTATCTGTACAGATTCTGTAAAAATCTGTATGCATCCCGTATTATCCCGTGTGCATCCTGTTTTAATCCCGTATTTAAGCACAAGATACGTATAACTTCCACACAGATTCATATATGAAAGATATGAATCTACACATTCAAATTATTTGAAAATCCATATCGGATTTTTGAAAATCCATATTCTAGTATGAATGTCAACATTCGATGGATTTGAATCAAATATTCAAATCTCCGAATATTTGTTCACATCCCTATTGGGGAGGACTAATGCTCTATGTCCAGGACAGCAACCTCTGTGGTTCTCCAGGTGCCATTATTTGTGACAGCTGACCATGGTGCTAAGGCTTATGGGAATCCAAAAACACAGGAGAACCAGACAGATGCCCTCACCCAACTACAGCTGATGAAATATTGGCCTGGCTCAGATATAATGATCTCAGTCCAGTGACAATTGTGTCAGTTCATTGAAATCAAGGAGGGTCCCTGAAGGCAGGCAACGTGTGAGTTTTGCTGAAATGCAATTTCTTGTTGGATTTGAACAAGGCGGTTATGGGTTTTATCTCTGATTACAAATCGGAGGGTGTTTCAAAATGTCACGCGTTCACCACATTCAAGCTCAGAAATCAACTCTCAAAGTGTGTTTCTCCACATGAAAGAGCTTCCTCGTTCGTTTTGATACAAAAGCAAGCCTGGCGGTGCAGATGGATGGGAAGGTCCGGTTGTGCATAGGAATTCACAGGAAGTTGTTTGTCCTTTGTGTACAGCAGTTGTTTTTTAAACACAAGTTCTGTAAACACAAGGTGCTTTTAAAAGTGTTTTAAAGGTACCTTATAAAAGATTAGGATTAGGGGTGTGCACAAAGTTTTGGGGGGCACTTGAATTCAAGTCGAATCGAATATCCAAAAATTCAATTTGATTCAAATGCTAAAAATAAAAACTTCCAAAAATCCGATTCGAATCCGCATTATTCAAATCTGTACGTTCGAATGTTAGATTTGTATTTAAAGATACGAATGTCAACAACATTTGCATCGGTTATGCAAATCTGCGCGTATTCCGTATGCATCCCGTTTTGTTCCATATGCATCCCATTTTCATCCCGCATTATAAGCGCAAATACGCATAATTTTCATGCAAATTCGAATGCGACACATACAAATCATTTGAATATCCGTATTGGATTTTCAGAAATCCGGAAATCCATTCGAATGCCTAAATTCGAATGCTGTTAAATCCAATTCGAATTTGAATGACAATATTTGTCAGATTTGAATTGGATTTTCGAATTTGAGAATATTCGTGCACATCCCTAATTAGGATACCCTAAAGCAGCATACCAGTATATGTTTAGCTTCCTCCTAATGTTGTCCTGCTAGGAAAGGAGATTTCCTCCTGCCTTTCACCGAGGACAGTACAAATCATACAATAAAAATAGAAGCTCTAAAATATAGCTCTTCTGCCCTCCCACCCCAGCAGGCTACATTCACAGGAACTTATGTATCAATGTTCTGGATGAAGAGGACTACAAGAGAGAAGGTGTTCCTTCAGATATTTGGAACCCAAGTCATTTAGGGCTTAATACATCAATGAAGCACATTTCCCCTTTTCGATTTGATTCAGTTCGAAGGGGGGGGGGATTTTTGGCTTCGTGCAAAGCCCCCCTCCCTCTGTGAATGAAAAGGGCTTTGCTTTCACGCGTGAACATTCGATGAATGTCTGCAGGTAAAGGGAAACCCCCATCCCTTCCTTCGTGTCCCACCTCGCCACCACACTCAACCTTTGCCTCTGCCACCATTGCACACTCCTCAGAGGCTCAACTCAGACTTCCTGAAGGTGCGCGCACAGCTGGAGTGACCGGCCCCATTTGGGAATTGTGGGAAATGTCATGAGACTTCCTGTACATCCTGAATGGGGCAACCTCTCCAGCTGTGCGTGGACCTCTGGGACGCCTGGGTTGCGCCTTTGAGGAGGGTGTGGTAGTGGTTATGGTGGCAGCAGCAGCAGTAGGGTAAGAGGCGCAGCTGTGGGGGAGATGAGGTGGGGGTTGGACAGATCCGGCCCCATTGAAGCTTGAAGGCCAGATACTTTCACTTCACATGTGAAAGGGAGCCTACAAATCTAGGCCATTTTCAATACATACATGAAGCATTGATTTAACCTTGAATTTAACTGTGAATTTGAGGCTGTTGAACATTTTTCAACCATCTCTAAACTCAATATTAGGACTTTGAATTGGGCCCAGTAGTGAACTGGTAACCAGTGGAGCTCCTTCAAGACCTGTGTGATGTGTGCCCCTACAGAAACTCCTGTCAGCAGTCATGTTGCTGCAGTCTGCAACAGTTTCAGTTTCTGGACTATCTCCAAGGGCTGCCCCATGTAAAATGCATTAGAAAAGTCTAGTCTGAAGGTTAAACAAAGTATGGATCACTATTTTGTCCTTATCCAGAAAAGACTGAAGCTGGCTTCTGTTGCCTATGGATGTGCACGAATGTTCTAACCGTTTAAAATTCGATTGAATTTAACTGAATGTGGACATTTGAATTTGAATAGAATGTCTTCACATTCAAATTTAAACATTCGAATGAATTTTGAATGTTCCAAAACATTCGTTCGAATGATTCTAAACATTCGAATGTACAGATACGTATGTATTACATATGTATCTGTACGAATCTCGTACATATCTGTACACATTTGCGCTGACAGTATGGGATGAAAATGGGATGCATATAGGGGTAAAACAGGATGCATACGAAATGCGTACAGATACGTATAACACATATGAATTTGGTTGACATTTGTATCTTCAAATACAAATGTTGTCGACGTTCGTATCTTCAGATTTGAATCTAACATTCAAACGAATAGATCCAAATGTATTCGATTCGAATTGGATTTTGTTGCATTCAGATTCTAAACATTCAAATTGAATCAAATGTTTGGATATTTGATTTGATTCAAATCTGAATGCAAAAAAACCAGTTGTGCACATCTGTACTGCTGCCATCTGAGCCTCAATCAATAGTGGCGAATCCATAAGCATGCATCTCTCCTTTCTGGGGCAGAACAACCCCATCACAAACTGAATGATGTCCAATTTCCTGGACTCAGGACCCCATGACACGCAGTCCCTCCATGGGTGTTTTTCCACCACGCTACTTTAACCCAAATCTAAGAAGATCCAGATATAGGGAATGGGTACTTCCCTTAATTCGGATCTACTAGAAGTGACTTGGAAATGACTTGGAAATGACATGGAAATGACTTCAAAGCTTAGGTTTTTGGGGCTCCCCCCAAGGGTATCCCCTCCCCCTAGCCTCCTCGAGACCCCTTTGCCAAACTAACATGGAAACAGGCTCCCTTTAATCCAGATTTTCTGGCTGAAGACCCCATTGTAGACCCCATTAATGGGGTCTACAGAAAATCCAGATTAAAGGCCAAAAAGTACCCATATGATCCAGATTTCCTGAGGCATGGTGGAAACAAATGTGTCCCTAATGGGTGCCATGGTGGAAATGGGGTCATCCGACTGTCACTCAAATGGGTCCTTAATGGGTGCTAAAATGGGTACTAAGTGACCGTGGAAAAACACCCCATGTTGTCTGGAATCAGGTTCAACTTATTGGTCCACATCCAGCCCATTACTGGATGTACAAGATATCATCTAAGCACAGTATTAGGAGATTGCACAATATCATTTTGCGCTTCCATACCACCATGGGCAATTATGCAATTTAAAACAGAAGAGAAAAAAAAACCCTGCAGCTCTTAGGGAGACAGAATTTAATAATTACTTTTAATGATGAAATGCTTGCGGATACTTTAGCAAAGAGTTATTATTCGTTTCTGAGGATTAGAAGCTTTGGGTTCGGGATCACCGTGACCCAACGCCTGGAGCTTCAGAAGAGAAGCCGAGAGACTAGAGTCAAAATCCCTGTGTAGCCATAAAAGTGTCCTGGGTGATTTTGGTGCCTCAGATTATGGAATTCCCTCCCCTTGAGGTGGACCAGGCACCCCTGCTTTACATGTTCAGAAGAGCAATGAAGACTATGGCTAAACAAGGAAGCAGCTTTTCCTCCCCACTTTCAGGCAGGGTTGCTCTTTAAATATGTTCATTTTTATATTTGGCTTTTGATGTTGCTCCTCTCCCTGAGACCTTTGGGTATAGGGTGGGATAAAAATGAAAATGAATAAATAAATTTACTCTGATTGATTGATTAATTGACTGATCGATCCATCCATGGTATGTCTATCCTAATATTCCCTCAAAGAACCCAAGGCGATGTACACTGTTCTCCTGAGCTCCATTTTTAATTTTTTATTACTATTTAATGAAAGGGTACCAATATAAAAACAATCAAACATGAACCATGAAGATATAAATTCTAACAACAGTAAGAACAATTAACAAAAACCAAACAAACAACAACCGTGCATGTATTAAGCAAGTTACACTCAAAATAAATGATACTCAAAATTCAGAAAGTGTAACCCACCAAACACAGTTAAAGCAGGAGAAACAAGCAACTCTCAAGAGTAAGCTTGAATGTAATTAGGGGCACCATTTTATGTTCCCAGCGATTGTGTGAGGAAGTTCAGATGGAGCCACAATGATAGGCCCAAGGCCACCAGATCAACTTCCAGGGCTGGGTACAACCACTAGCCACATTGGCTAGAACAGGGCAGAACAATCCTGGGGTCTCTGAGCTTTTGGGAACAATGGCAGAATATAAAACACAAGACCCAAGACAACAACAAATGGGATTTTGGGATGGAATTTCTTGTAATGGAAGTAGAAATTAGGGAATTGCAAGAATATTTGAAACATTCAAAATTCAATCGAATTTATTCGAATTCAAATGTCTATACACTCTTTTTTAACATTTGAACAAATTTGAATGTTTTGAATCATTCGTATGAATTATTTGGACATTTGTATGTGTGTGGATACGTACGCATTACATATGTATCCGTACCCATTTGTACGGATACGTACAGGATGAAAACAGGATGCATATGGGATAGAAACAGGACGCGTATGGCTGCATATGGGTGCATATGGACACATATGAATGTTGTCGACATTTGTATCTTCAAATACAAATCAAATATTCGTACGAGTAGATACAAATGTATTTGAATCGGTTCTAATTTGAATACATTTGTTTTTTTCTCTATTCGAACTTGAAAATTCGAATATTCAATTTGAATCTAATCGAATGTGAAAACTGCATTCATGCGCACCCCTAGCAGAAATGCACAATTTTCACTTAGTGCTTCAAAGTTAGGTAGTCTGTGAGAAGAAAGAACTGTCCATTTGTTTCTCAGCGTCTTAACAGAGACCTAGTATGGAAAGTTAATTATATAATGGCAAGTGTTGGAGGACATTTGAGGACACGGCCGAGTTGGGCAAGGTGATTTGAGCCAATTATGTGAACAACAGAAATAGGAACTTCAAGATCTAAAAGGGTAGGAATCAGACTACTGTTCAGTCTCCCCAAAATATTATTCATCATTCATACAAAGGGACAGAACATGAGAACTGTGAAAAATACCCTTTAATGCTGTCAAATGAATCCAAGAGGGAGAAAATGAAAGGGACAGTGTGGCCTTCTGTGCAGTGTCACCGGTCCTCTGGAATGTTCTCCCCTCTTTTTCTATTCAGACCTTTTGTTGTATGAATGGATTTGTTATTCCCTTGATTACTTTCTCCTATATATTGTTTGCAGAAGAAGAAGAAGAAGAAGAAGAGCTGGCTTTTCTACCCCACTTTTCTCACCCATTTCTCACTCAAAGCGGCTGACAAAGCTTTTCTATTCTCCCCACAACAGAACACCCTGTGAGGTAGGTGGGGCTGTGAGAGCTCAGAAGAGAGCTGTGACTAACCCAAAGTCACCCAGCTGGCTTTGTGGGGGAGGGTGGAATAAAACCCTGTATTCCCAGATAAGACTCCAGCTCCCTAACCACTCGACCTTCTGTTCTTCTTCCCCAAACGGACACCCTCTGAGGCAGGTGGGGCTGTGAGAGCTCAGAAGAGAGCTGTGACTCGCCCAAGGTCGCCCCTCTGGTTTCATGGAGGAGTGTGGAATCGAAGCCGGTATTCCCAGATGAGAGTCCGGCTTCATAACAACTAGATCTTCTGTTCTTCTCCCCAAAACAGACACCCTGTGAGGTAGGTGGGTCTGTGAGAGCTCAGAAGAGAGCTGTGACTAGCCCAAGGTCACCCAGCTGGCTTCATGGGGGAGGGCAGAATTGAACCCGGTATTCCCAGATAAAAGTCTGGCTCCTTAACCACTAGATCAAACTGGCTCACAGTTGTAGGACTATTTGTCATATAAAGTGACTGCTTCTGCTTTTCTGTAAACCACTTTTGAGATTTCTTCTCATTGGATGCAGTATATAATACTTTAAATGTATATGTAAATGCCTGCCTTTACTTAATTTCTCCATATGCAATTTCACACTTCCCTTTCCTTCCGCTGGCCAGGAAAGGAGTGTAATCACCCAACGTTAGCTAGAGCTTGCATCTTTGAGCACCAGCTAACTACAGTCCACACCTCGCGTGATCGGTCACTCAGCTGTGACCGATCCTGGGGCCAGTCCTCTTCAGGGTGCAGCCATTTTGTTTGCGGCACCCTCTGTGACAACACTGACGCTCTGTGCATGCACAGTCACATCTATGGTCGTCCGAAGTGCCAGCGTGGCACCTCAAGACAAGCCTGGAGCACTAGAAGAGGCACAGATGCTCACCACTGGATGCTTCTGGTAAGTCCCTGGGTAAGGTTAGTAAAGTCGTGGAACATGATTTTGTGCTCCACAACTAGTGAATAATTAGGGAACTTCTGGGCGGGCAGAGGACGCCTGGAGACTCTAGCAGCCTCCTCAAAGTGCACACGCCGTTCCCCAGAAGTTCCCTAATTATTCACTACCAGCCTAAGTGCAAAAAGGCCTCTGCTTGACACCATAGAATAGGACATAGTATAGCTAGGACAAAAGCAAGATAGAACTTCCACACCATGCGGACTTAGACTACTGATGTACATTAAAATCTGAGTGAACCAGGAGAAAAACAAACTTGCATAAAAACATTGGTCTTTAATAGGCACCTCTAAGTTCTAAGTCTAGGTGCTTCACAAACAGCAGAGTGGAGGGCATTGCAAAGGAAAGGTGCCACCACGGAGAAGGCCTGACTGCAATCTATCATAAGATGGTGTTCTATATTACATGGAACCTGTATGACGACTTCTCTGGATGATCTCAGGTCTCTTCCAGGGTTATGACAGTGCATGCCTTTTAGGTTGCTGAATGCAAAGCGGAAAGCCTTGAATCTGACCCAGCCGCTAAACTGGCAACCGCTGCGATTGCTGAAGCACAGATGTGATGCGTACATGGTGTGGTACCCCACTCGACAACCTGGCTACCACATTTTGCCTCAGTTGTAGCTTCTGGAGCAGATACAAGGTAACCCTGCATAGAGTACATTGCAATACTCTAAACATGAAGTTACCAAGACACAGACAGCAGCAGTTAGGCTATTCTTATCCATGTAGGGGTGTAGCTGGTAAGCCCTCTTAGCCACAAAGGTCACCTGAGCAATGGGCAAGGATGGCTCCAAGGGCATCTTCACCTATCCCTTCTGAGAGAGTGAAACCCTAAAGAACAGGCAGGATTCCCAGCTGCTGAACCTTGGTACTTCCTACCCACAATGCCTCCATCTTTTCAGGGTTCAACTTCAGTATACTGTCATCCAGACACTGGTTCAGGACATCCACAGCCTCTTTTGATTGAGATTCTATGGAGAAATAGATCTAAGCATCATCAACCGATTGGCGACACCTGGCCCCAAAGCTCCTGATGACCATCCCCCAAAGCTTCACAAAGTTGTTTGAATTGTGCTCTGTGGTACTCCAGGACTCACCCTCCAGGGCACAGAGTTCTAGTCATTTAATGCTATTTTGTACGATCACCTCTGAAGATAGGAGGAGAACCAGTGCAATAAAGCACCGACCGCTCCCATGTCTCAGTAGTGGTCCACAAGGATACTGTGGTCAATGGTATTAAAGACCACTGGAAGATCAAAGAGGATCAACAGAGTTACATTCCCTCTGTCTCTCTCCCTCAGAAGGTCATCCATCAGGGTGACCAAAGCAGAGGCCTTTTCGCACTACAGCCAAATGGGAACACGTTCCTACCTGCCTATGTGCGAATGGGGAACCTGTCCCTGCGTGTCCTAGCCTGAAAAGGCTGGCATGGGGGTGGGACGCCACTCCCAGGCCTGCCCCCCACTGGGTCGAATTTGAACCCGGGAACGGTATGTGACCGACCTGCCCAACTGGGGCAGCTGGAGGCGGGGCCCAGAGCTGTCAGGGAGGGAGCGTGCGAATGCGCTCCAACCGGAACAGCTGTGGGATGGCCGGGGACAGCTGTGAGAAGAATGGCACAGCAACTCCCCAAACTCCCTTCTGCCTGGCACAATGCTGCTCACAATCTAGTGGGTACAGCTGGGTCAAGTCTGTTCCACCCAATCCCCCCACCCAGATTTCAGTGGTATATGCCATGCATAACCATGCTTCGAGGGGATTTGTGGGAACAAAACCTAAGTGGCTCATATCATTTGACACCCTGCCGTGGTCTTCCAGGAACTCTGATGAAACAGAGTGCATCAGTTCTAGGTCCTTCCAGGTGTGCCTGTAGCTGTCAGATACCACTGGTGCCAATGGTCAGTTTCTGCAACTCTTCCTATAGCTTCCTGCCGATGATGATCTATTTTCAGATGGAAATGGATGACATCTTGCCAAAGCAGGACGAATACAGCAGCAAGTTCACTGCCATGTTAAGGGTTTGCTATCGTTTCAAGAAGCAGCTCTGATGAGCTTCAAGACTCCTTCTCTTCCTTCTTGCCTCTAATAAGCCAGACTTAAGCTGTCCCTAGTCAGCAAGAGGCAATACGCGATATACACAGGATTGTACCTGGGCATGGCCCACTGCAAACTCCAGCACAGATTTGCTTGCCGGGCACTTCCAGAAGCTTGTTACATGTTTTCAATTCCAGGGAAGCATTTATAGGGATTACAGCCTGGTATCCCATCTTGCACCTTTGTGCCTCTTTACAGTCCAAAATGGGGCTAAAATCTGGGCACTGATGAGCATGGTCTTGCTGTCTTTTTCTTTGGGCAGCTCCTGGAAGTGCTCAGTGAGGCCATATTGTTTGCATTTTGTCAGACAGGCAGGTGAGTGAAGTTCTTCTGGGATATCTGGTGTAGCTGCTGGATTTCCCAAGACAGTAATAGCACATGTTTTCTGTGCATTGTGACCAGTGTTGCACTCATAAGGTCTTACAGGAGTCTGGCAATTGCAACACAATGCTGACAGGACCTTGTGGATTTTGCCATGTCTGGACATTGGCTTCGACCAACAAAAACTTCAAGCAGAGGACCATGACCATGTTCCTCAAAGCAGATGCACAGGCACCCTGGCTGGGAGTCTTCAGTCAGAATGGCCTTGTTTCTTATTTTAGACTGTCCTTCATTAAAAACAAAAGAGCCTTCTGGGCAGTTAATATCAAAGAGACATTTTGTCCTCTTTCCATTCTGCATCTTCAAGGCAGCAGGCAATAATAAGACATTGCCCATCACAATGCCCAGATGGTAGACCAGGGGCGTTTTTGCACTTCGCTTTCCATCTGCTGGATGGGAAAGGACCACAATGGCCCAACATTAACAAGTGCTCACACTTTTGAGTGCTAGGTAATGACAGCCCAAGCCCCATGCAATTGGTCACTCGCCTGGGGCCGATCCTCTTCTGGGCGCCGCCATTTTGGCTGTGGTGCCCTCCGTGACCGCATGTGCATCAGCGCCGTTGCCTTGATGATGCTGGTGCTCTGTGCACGCGCATTCATGTCTTTGCTCATCTGAGGTGCTGGTGTGCTTGTGTGGCACCTCAAATGACCCCGGAGCACTGGAAGAACGGCAAATGGTTGCTGGCCAGGACTTTTAAGGTATGCTATGGTAAATGTTGGTTAACGCATGGAGCACAATTTCGCACACCACACCTAATCAACCATTAGTGAACTCCTGGTGAGGGTGGACACGCTTGGAGGCTGTAACAGCCTACTCTACATGCAGATGTTCTTCACCAGAAGTTCACTAACTGTGCAGTACTGGCCATAGCGCGAATAAGCCTCAGGTGTGGACCATAAAGGGGGTAATACCTTTGCACAAAGGTTCGAGATGGAATGCCAGGCTGTAAGCTCTGCCAATGGAATCAATTAAAACCAGCTAAGTGTATTTTCCTCCTTCACATGGGAGTTTTGAAGATTATGTATTCCCTTCCTTTTCCAAGGAAAAGGAGGAGGCGTCTCCATCCACAGCTTCTATGGAATGCAACATTTGCAGTTCCCCCCCTCCCTTCCCTTCCTTGAGCAAGCTAATGGATAGCAAGGTACGCACATTTTCTTCACCCCACCCACCATGTTCATCCTTACAATTAAAGACTATTAGCTGGCAATTCCCTTCAACCGTCAAAGGCGCACAGTGGCAGATCCGTAGCCACAAAAGAGGCACAGTAAATGAGAAGAACATGTTACTACACCTCGTTTGAGAAAGTTTGGCTGGGAGCTATGCGCTGATTAATATCAGATCTCCTCCTTGACTTGTCTCTTGACAATCTTGTCACATCTGGCTGACAAATCCTCACAAGCGCCTCCAAACCCAGGCAGCCTCAGTCACGCTTGGGGACTAGCTGGAAGGAAGCGGCAACACCAGCCGCGCACTCGTGCGCCATCAGTGAGACTAATGAAGCTGATTCCAGCTGCAGGCTCTCTGAACAGTAAAAAGAAGGAGCAGCAGACGCCTGGAGGTCTTGCAACACACAGCAGAGTTAGCTCATCTGAAGATAAGACAAACAGTCACTTCCCAGGGTTCAAGGAGCTGATCAAGAAACGGATTTCTAAAACACTTTTAACAGCAAGCTCAACCAAACGAGCTCCCCAGAAAGAATCGCTTTCAGAAAGACCAGAACTTCAAACCTGCTTTTCCTTTTTTCAGATTACAGTCTTTCCTTTCCTTTCCCCATAACACGCAAACAATTCATCCCTAAAAATCAAAAGTAATCAGGGCTGGAACTTTTTCATGCAAAAAAACCCACTCCTTTCCACCACCAACCCCATTCACAATCTTAACCACAATTTTTTAAGCCCTTCCGTAGCAGAGAAAGTGACTCTAAAAGATTTTCCAAAGCAAAGCAAAGTTTTGCAATCAGCCATCTCTCATCTCTCCCTGCTTCTTTATATTTATGAAAGTAAAGCAGAATAGTTTTCGAAAGGCAAGGGATACGTTGATTGCAAACAAACTAATTTATTTATTTTTCTAACCAAGCAGAAAAATGAAATTAGATTCCTTTAACCTTCGCCAGTAAAATAACAAAATTTTGTTGATTAGGTTTAAGACAATATATTTAATAGAAGGAGATTATAAGGGGGGGGGGAATACTCCAAAGGCATCGTTTGTATTTTCTATTCTGTGGTTTTAGAACATGCGTGTGTGCATGCATGCACACACAGACACATGTGCCAAGTCCGGGTTTAGGAATCACTGAAGTTTTCAAGGTTTTCTGCACAAGGTATGATCGTCAGCGTAAAAACCATGCAGGTAAAATTATAATGTCTGGGTCTCCTCGGCATTTTATCCATCACAATAATGAGAATGTATTTGCTTAGAGCCCTTGACTCAGAACACTCCGAAGACACAAATCACCATTTTAAAAAACTCTTAACGTACATTGAGCACCTCCGCAATGAAACACTGCCAGGCCAAAGTGATTTGCAGGTGCTCCTGCTCCAACAGGAGAGAAAGAGAGAAAGAGAGAGAGAGAGAGCATTAATCATGGGCCTGATTTCGCATGTTCGCAAACATTTCCCATAACTTAGAGGCGAAGGAAGAGCCACCTATCTCCTGCCTGGGCGGCCAGCGCGCATCTCCCCAAGCAAGGCCAGCAGGGTAAGAAAAGCTCGCTGTCCACACGCAAAACATGCCCTTGGAGGTCCGCCGGACCCCACTCCACGGGCTCCTTGCTTAGTTGCCTGTCTTAGGCGCAAAGAGGCTCTTCCAGTGGACAGATCCGCCCCAGCGCACAAGGTATCCCTCCCAATAAGCCCTGGAGAGCGACTGCAGCAGCTCCAGGATCCCTCCTGACATCGGATTGTTTATGGAGCGCAATCCCGGGGGTGGAGGTGGGGGGTGAGAAGACAGAGGACAACCCCACCACCACCCAATGCAGGCATCAAAGTGCAAAAAGAAGTTCCCCTTACCTCCGACATTCTCAGAGAGCTTGTGCGGCAGGACCTGTGAACCGGCTGCCCATCCCCTCTGCTGCGAGTTGTTCAAAGAAGAAGCAGAAGCAGGAAACATTCCTGTCTGTACAAGTAGGGGAGGGCAGGCACATCGCCCGCCTTGGGTCTGAGCCTCATCGGAGGCAGAAGCACCTCCACGACTGATGTGCGTGCACTGATGAGCACCGGGCGTGGGGGAAGGAGAGGAGGAACCAGGTCCCTCCCCTTTGGTGTCTCCTCCAGAACCTCTCCAGTCCTCATAAGTGGCGGCAGCGGCGGTGGCGGCGGGGGGGGGGGTCTTAACCTCCCCAAGATGTGCCCACCTCAGGAGAGAGGGCTTCGGCAGTCTCCCCCAGTCCCAGGACAGAGCCCTTGCAGCTGGCTGGAAGGGGCCATGACACTCATCAGTCACAGAGCCATGATCAAAAGGGGCCCCGGGCGACCTCAGGCGCTCCTAATGCAGCCTGGGACGGCGCTACCTTGACTAGCGCACTCCATCGATGCGGCCAAGGCCCATCTGGAGTTGCCCCCCCGCCTCCCCCGCCTCCCCACCCTTCTCTCTCTCTCTCTCTCTCACACACACACACACACACACACACACACACACACCTGTCAAAACAAGGCTGGGAAGTATAGCCGCTGGGCCAGATGTGGGAGTGAGAGGAGGCTCCCCCCCTCCTTTGCTTTTTGGGTTTCCTTTAAGCACACACAGAAAGATACTTCTTGGATCCCAGAGGACATCCATTCCTGACTTTTGAAAAAGCTGGTAGTAGAGAGCGAGGAGCGAGAGAGCGTGCTGGTTTCTTTAAACGGCTAAAATATCCATGCCTTTTAAAAGAGCCTAAAGTTGCCGAGATGCAAACCTTAAAACAAGACAGTGGTGTCCTGAAAAGGGCTGGGCAAAACCTTTAGGAAGGGACATCTGCAAGGAATAACAGTTGCCCCCCCCCCACTCTGCTCTAGTGGTTTCAGGACTATTTCAGTTGTATCTAAAGACTTTCAAACCAAAGTGACGGCTTACAGCTCATTGCATAAATAAATTGTGCTGCTATTACGACGATCGCTGCTAATTGATACAAATCATTTGAAGAATAATTTTCTAGTATAAAGTGACGGTCTTTGGAGGGCTGCATTTATATCAATTACACAGCTCATGTAGAAAAATTACCTGGTAAATACTATGGAATTTTGGAAGCTCCTCTGCATGGAGATAGACCATTGTTAATTCTGGTCACTGCCACTTGCTAGAAAACCGTAAGAAAGGCAACTAACGAAACAAACAAAGAGCAGAAGCTAAAATCTTGAAATAATGTCACGACTAAAAAACAACTCTGTCCAGCAACTATAATTAAAAACAAACAAACAAACAAACAAGCACACACACCATTAGCTGCTCACCTTGCAAATAGGGAAGGATCAGGATAAAACTCCAGGCTGCATCCAGACAGGGCAAATACAGCGCCATGACGGCGCTGCTGTGGTTTGGCTTTGACACGTATTGTAGGCAGCTCCACCTCAGCCCTGCTTTTTCGCCCATAAAAACACTTTTCTGTTCCTGGAAAGCCCAGTGCTTATAGTCAGGATGTGCACAGATATTCGAAAATCCAGTTTGAATCCACCGAATATTGACACTCGAATTCGGATCGGATTTTTGAAAATCCGAATTTACACATTCAAATGAATTTTGAGTAATTTGAATGAAAAGATCTGCACACATCGCATTTGGGCTTATAATGTGGGATGAAAACAGGAGGCATATGAGATGAAAACTGGAAAAAAATGGGACGTGCACAAATTTGAAAAACGGATACAAATGTTGCCAACATTCGGATTTTTGAAAATCTGGATTTTTAAAATTGGAATTGAATAGAATATTCAAAGATTAAAATCGACTCGAATGCAAATGCAAAAAATACATCTGTGTGCATCCCTAGCTGGTAGTGGGTTTTCCGGCTGTAATGCTCTTTAGGGAGCCATGTTCCTTTCTGGACGGAGCAGCAATTGGAGCTCCACATAGCGCTCATGCGTGGCGGCTGACACAGCTAACCACACATGCACAGAGGCAGTGATGCCTCCATCCAGGAATTCAGTGCCCAGATTGTGGCGTCACCCAAATGCACAAAGACAGTACTGAGGACAGTGCTGTCTAGATAGGAAGCAATATGAGTGTGGAGCTATACCCCACACTAAATCTGGCTCACTGGCTGCCTTCTGGAGGCAGCCCCAGTGGCTTGATCTGGGCAGAGAAAAAAAAGAAAACATCAGCATTCAAATGCTATGGTGACTGGTGTCCTTTAGGAGTGTGGTG
Organism: Aspidoscelis tigris stejnegeri; assembly: GCA_023333525.1. Taxonomy (NCBI): domain Eukaryota; kingdom Metazoa; phylum Chordata; class Lepidosauria; order Squamata; family Teiidae; genus Aspidoscelis; species Aspidoscelis tigris. The sequence goes on from JALMGA010000017.1 coordinate 2,623,917, forward strand.
TAAGGGTGCGCATGAATATTCAGCACATTCAAAATTTGTACAAAATTTGTCAAAGCTTTGAATCTCCTCCCCCCCCCAGCCTCACACTTAGGGAAAGAAGACGGCCTGGCATGCCAGGATGGGCTGAGTCCTCTGGGAAAGAGGGCTCTGGTTAAAATGATCTGATGGGTGCAGGTCAGCTTGGAAAATGAGAGTTTGGTCTAGTGGTTAGGGAGCTGGTCTCATATCTAGGAATACCAGGTTCGATTGTGCGTTTGCTAAACTAAATTCAGTGCTGTACAGTTATGTGGAATTTCTGTCATACCATCTCTTTACTGTGGGCTGAGACAGTGCAGAAATGCCCAAAGTCAGGTTTATGGTAGAGAGATGAATTTCAAGGACATGTAAATTCAGAGAATGACAGGCATTCATAGATGCCCAGGAATAAGGAGCAGGCAGCACCTATTCTTGTTGCCTAAGAGTCTCCAATTGGGAATCGCTGAGTAGCTAGTGCCATATAAAGTACTGGAATGGCTGCATTTGCTGTGGTTTCCTATTGACTAACCGACAGGTGTCTTACTCAGCAGCCAAGAATTAGTACTCAGTCTTGGCCATTTTGTTGGGAGTTGGGCTGGTGACGAACTTCTGGGAGGAACAAATAGGCATCATAGGAGTTTGTGACTTGGGCTGGCGGCCCAAAAGTCTCTTAATCTGGATCATGGAGTTCCCTCTTTGCAGTCTTGTCAGCCTTCTAACCTGCTTTCCTCAGCTCACGTTCAGGCTGGTTCATCACAGAAAAACAAGGCACTGACGTAGAATAACCATAGCCACCAAAGATTGTCCAGCATTAAAAATAACAATAGCCTGCTCCAGTGTAGAACGTGGCAATACGGTTCCCCACACCATATATCAACACAGTATTTCATCTTGGGACTAAGATGTGCCCTGGAGTAGAGATGGAGCACTCTGACTGTATTCAACAAGAATTGTATATCAGCACCTAAGGGCATACTGGAAAATGAAGATGGAGGAAGCGAATCAGGGAGCAAAGTCTGCAGGAATCTTAAATTAAAGCCAAAAACATAGGCCCTTTCCACACGTCTTTTACTGGCGTATATCTCAGGATAGGGGTTTGTTGTCCGCATGCTAATATAAAAGGAGGAGGCTTGTATACCCCGCTTTTCTCTGCCTTAAGGGGGTCTCAAGGTGGCTGATAAACCTTCTGTTCTCCCCACAACAGACACCCTGTGAGGTCAGTGTGGCTGTGAAAGCTCAGAAAGAGAGCTGTAACTAGCCCGAGGCCACCCCGCTGGCTTTGTGGAGGAGTGTGGAATCAAACCGGGGAGTCTGACACTCCCAACACAAGACCAAACTGGGGCCTGCCATAGGCTGCACAATCATACAGACAGCAGGGCCATATTCCAGGGTATATTCCAGAATGAGGTCAAGTGCAAAAAGGTCCATAGTATATAACAAGCAAACATTAACAGATTTTACTAAAAATCCTGCTGCTGATAATAATAAAAAAGATGATACAGTACATGCAACACTTTGTGGTCATACACTGAAGTAATAACAACAAAAAGACAAATTTCTGCCTTAAAGGCTACAGATTTAGGACAGAATCCGATATAATGGAAGGAAGGCCAGTGCTGGCAGGGTTTATTGATTTAATTAATTCATTTGATCTTATACTACTCCATCTTGCCCTCTCAGAGCAGTTCCCAAGACCATAAACTGACTCATGCCATAATAGGGTTTTTTTCTCCATCATACAACACCAGAACCAGGGGGCATCTATGAAGCTGATGGGTAGGAGACTCGGATCCGACAAGGGAAGGATTTCTTCACCCAGAGGGTCATCGGTCTGTGGCATTTGCTGCCAGAAGAGGTGGTAACAGCTACCAGCCTAGATGGCTTTAAGGAAGGATTAGACAAATTTATGGATGACAGATCAATGGCTACTAGAATGGATGCCTAAGTACATCTTCCAGTCTGGGGGGATAAGCAGGATGCCTCTAAGGCCACTTGCTGGGATTCAAGAGCAGGAGAAGGTTTGCCCTTGTCTCTGCTTGAGATGCCCATGGGCATTTGGTGGGCCACTATGTGAGACAGGATGCTGGATTAGATGGGCTGTGGCCTGATCCAGCAGGGCTCCTCTGAGGTTCTTATGTACTTCCCAGAATTCCACATGCTCCTACAAGTCTATGAAGGTTAGGGATCCCTGCAGCTGGTGCTAAGGCCAAGGGGGCTCCTCCTTCTATCCAACGGCAGACGCTACCTCCCATATGCTCCAGTCATCATTGCCTATGGCAGTGGCATCTTGCACAGCTCAGCCTGAGAATATGACAGCACAAGCCCCTCAGCACCCTTTCACCTTGACTGTACAAGTTGCTGCTGGCCGATTGCCAGGAATGATGGGAGCTCCAAACTAACACAAGCAACTGACTGATAAAGGCAAAGTGAACAGCACCCTAAACCAACCCTGAAGACCAGAGCTTGAGTCTGCTCCTCCTTTCTCCTGCATGATCTTTCAGATCAGCATCAGCAAATGTGTGCAGAACCTAGTATCCCAATGGCCATTAGATTTGCCTGTTCTAAGCCCTGGGAGGGGCTGTAATCCAGTGGTAATGTGAGCAGTCCAGAAAGCAAAGGGTTGCCACCTCAATCCTCAGCCTTTCTCTGGAAGTAGACAGTAGCAAACCACAGCCTGTGCAGTCAACTAGGAGTTGGACATAACTGGATGGTACCCAACGACAATTCTATTGGTGACCACCTGGGAATACTCACTTCTACAAGCTAAGCTGGGAAGTAAAAAAATAAAAAAATAAAAATCCAAGGAAGCAATGGCAAACGTCTTCTGTTTCATAGCTTATTCATAGTTGTAGAGTTGACTTTGGTGGCACCTCCTTTTGTAGTTTGTGTCAACTAGAGTAGGAAAATCACAGCGATCTAATTTGGTGACCCATAAGTTTTGCAATGATACCATTGTTGGCTGTTCAGACTGGTCCATGTTCAGCAACTGCACACCCCTGGACACCAGCCACAAAAAGCAAGACCAGCAAGGGGCCATTTTCATGTTCTCAGCCATCTCCTCCTCTCTTCTCCTCAGGTACGTAATTATTCACTGGGCAAACTATTTGAGTCAGAAGCATTTTCCTTTTTGTTCCAAGCAGAGATTCTGGCAAGATGCACCATGCCTTCGCCCAGGAGTTTATAGAACCCCCTGCTGGGTGGATGTTGAGCTGTGCATTCATTATGGTAATTTGAATTGCTCTGCTTTGTGGCCAATGGTAGATTGCAAGGTTCATCTGCTTCAGAACTTAAGCAAAATCACATCACATCAAATCCAGTGGATTCCAAGGAGAGATGGCGTGTTTTTCCACTAGCACTAAGTACCCATTAAGTACCCATTTGGGACACATTAAGAACCCATTAGGATCAGAGCAGGAAGACCCATTTCCAGTACAGACCCCATTAGAGCCACATTTGTTTCCACGTGTTCTAGGGAAATCTGGAAATCTGGGTCCTTCAGGACCTATAACGAGGATTTCCTGCAGACCCCATTAAAGGGGTCTACAATGAGGTCTTCAGGAATCAAATCTGGATTATATGGAGCCTGTTTCCACCACAATCGGGCAATGGGGTCTAGGGGGGGGCTCAGAGGTGCACCCATGGGGGTGTTCCCCAAACCCAAAGCTTCGAAGCCTGTGCGTAATCTCCAAAGCCGACTCCCGAGAATAGTACAGGCTCCAAAGAGGACCCCACGCGAGAGCAATGCCAATCTTACAGATCTTTATCAAAGGCTCTGGAGAATCTTTGAAGTTTGCGGCACATCGCTCCAGAGATTATCTGGAGCCGCTCTGGAGAATCTTCGAAGAATCTCCGAAGTATCTCTGGAGATTGCACCCCCTTTCCCCAAAAGACCTGGGGTGATGGCGGGCCCCATGTGGGTCAATCAGGGTTAGACACATGGGTTCTCTGGTGTTTCCACTGTGAGCAAGCTGGCACCCATTGCTGCTGGGTGCTAGACCACCTGTGGAAATGCATTGGGTACTTCCCTTAATCTGGATCTACCAGATCTGGATTAGTTGAAGGACCCATTTCTTAGATCTGGATCATCTTAGATCCGGATTAAGAGAGCTCAGTGGAAAACTTACTACGGCCTTAAGAAGTCTTTGCATATTCAATAAAACAACAACAACAACCATATTATGAAACAGGGGTGTGCACGAATGCAATTTTCAGCATCCGATTTGAATCGAATATCCGAATATCCGAATCAATTTGAAAGTTTAAAATATGATTGTATTCATATTTGATTCAAATACATTTGTATCTACCCGTATGAATATTTGATTCATATATGAAGATACGAATGTCGACAACATTCAAATGTGTCCATACTCATCCGTATGCATCCTGTTTTTATCCCGTAAATGCGTATGGATATGATTAGGATGCGTATGGATATACATGTAATGTGTATGTATTTGTACACGTACAAATGTCCAAATAACTCACACAAATGGTCTGAAAGATTCAAAATTTGTTTGAATGTTAAAAAATGAATGTACAGACAACCGATTAGGATTAAAATGTCTGAATTCGAACAAATCCGATCAAATTTCGAATGTTTCCAATATTCTTGCACAGCCCTATTACGGAACAAACCCTCTCTGTAACGCTTCCTATTAATAACATTGAAAGTGAGTAAGAGGAGGACTAGAGTTGTGATATTTTAAATTAAAAAAAAATTAGTTAAAAGGAATAGCTGGTCCTCCTTCCTACCTCTGCCCACTCCTGCATCTGAGGCTGGCAGCGCTGCTGCAATTGCTGCGGAGGAAGAGGCACACACCTAGTTTGGCACAGACCAGAATAGCAAGGCGTTCTACCTAGTGCAAGGATAACTCAAGAGTGCAAAAAAATTCATTTGGATCGTGCACGGATGTGCAGTTTTTAATATGTTCACAGCGCCCTGGAGTTGGACCAAATACACAGAAAAGGAAGACAAGTGTAGCCACGGCCATCGTTAGATGATTTCTTTTTCTTTACATTTTCTTGCATTTTCTTGTGTTTTGTATGATATATTTCTATACGGAGTGTTATTCTTGCACTGTAAAAATGAACTGAATTCTCAAGCCCAGCAGTGCCTTTCTTGTGCCCCTAAAGTTTGACATCACAAGATTATTTTAGAAGTTCGGAAATAATTCATTTTGAATGAGAACGGAGGACTCATCCTGCCATCTTCCTTTGTAACCTTTTTTCCAGAAGGTAAAGGTATTCCTCTTATTGCAACAGTACAGGCCTCAAAAACAAAGTGTAAAGAACCCTAAAGACCAATTCACCAGAACGTTTAAAATTCATTTCTGTTTGTCTTTGCTCCTGGCCAGAAGTGTGCAGACTTTTTTTTTCTTTTTGCTTAGGCGTTAAAGATTTTTAATTAATTATTTTGTGGGGCCAAGCAGAAAAAACATAACCCTGAGTAGGGATGTGCATGAATGTTTGTAACATTCAATATTCATACAAACAAATTTGAATCTTTGTATGTAAATTGAATGTTATGACATTCGTATGAAGACAAATGTTTTGGAACATTTGTGAAACAGGGAGGCTGCACCAGTCACATCTGCAATGGATCCAGAGTGCATTTGACATGGTTTGAGAGTGGACTCAAAGTGGATTCAGGGCGGATTTGATGCTTTAAGAGCAGATATGTTACAGGATACGTATTGAATATGTATCGGATATTTGTACAATTTTTTACAGATACATAGGGTGTTTTTCCACTGTCAAAAGTACCCATTTTTGCACCCATTTAGGACCCATTTGGGTGTGAGCTGGATGACCCAATTTCCACTACGGCACCCATTTGGGACCCGATTGTTTCCACTGCCATTGGGCAAATCCGGATCTAATGGGTACATTTTGGCCTTTAATCCGGATTTTCTGTAGACCCCATTAATGGGGTCTACAATGGGGTCTTCTGCCAGAAAATCTGGATTAAAGGGAGCCTGTTTCCACTGGAAACAGGCAATGGGGTCCAAAGGAGGCTAGGGGGAGGGGATGCACCTTTGGGACCCCCCCCAACATTGGCTTCAAAGTCACTTTGAAGTCACTTCAAAGTTGACTTCACATTCACTTCGAAGTCACTTTGAAATCACTTCGAAGTTGCTTCGAAGACCGCACCCCCCTGCTCCCCAAAACACCTGGGGTAATGGACCGACCCCTTGTGGGTTGATCCAGATTCCCCACATGGGTGCAAAGCTGTTTCCACAGCAAAGGTGTCAGCACCCATTCCTAATGGGTGCTACACCTCCTGTGGAAACACATTGGGTGCTTCCCTTAATCTGGATCTACTAGATCCGGATTAAGAAATGTACCCATTCCTTAGATCCGGATCTTCTTAGATCCAGATCTAAGGGCTGCAGTGGAAAAACACCCATATGTATCAAATAGAATCCTACCACATTCAAAGGGGATCTATTTTAACAAATGCAATTTTTTTCAATTCGATTCAATACAAATCGAATGCACCCCCTCCCATTTGTGCACAACCCTAATCTGACCATATCAGCTGCATCTGACAGCTAATGTATGGGCAAAGAAGGTCCCTGTGCACAGGAATTCAGACAAATCCATTTAGGTTCCTACGTCTGCAAACACATACAGTAGAAAAAAGAAGCTCAGAAACAGCTTAGAAGTTGTAATGTCTACATGCTAGTGCCGTTACCCAAATGAAATGCTAGATGTTTAGTATGGATTAGAGGTGTAAGGGGAACACTAGTGCCTACATGCAGATCTGACTTTGGTTTTTAATTGCTCATGTCAAAATCTAGAGTTCTTCAGCTTTTCGTTCCCTTGCATTAAGTCACCTATGCCATGGTCACACCTTCATTTTAAACCTTCTTCAGTCCATCTTCGGTTCTGACTGCTCACACCCTTTCATTTCTATCCATTATTTTAAATACAGAGTGCACTGTTTTAAAATTTGTTGAATTTTTAGAGTGTTTTTAATGAGTATCTTGTTTTTAATCTGTTGTTAACGGTCGTCACCCAGATGGATGGACGGATGGATGGACTGACAGACAGACAGATAGATGGACGGACGGACGGACGGACAGACAGATGGACAGACAGACAGATTTTAGCTCTTGACTTTTCCGTTCAGGAAAGTCCAAACGGAGGGTGGAAATTCATAGAAACGAAAAGGTGTGAGCAGTCAGACCTGAAGATGGACTGAAAAAGGTTTAAAGTGAAGTTGTGGCCGCGGCCCTAGTTAAATGAACTCTTAGGTTGCATCCAAACATCACATATTTATTTTGCTATATTTGGTTGGGATGTGCACAAATATTCATAACATTCATTGTTCACATGAATTCGTACAAATCTGGACATTTGTATAAGAATTGAATGTTACGACATTCATACATTGACATTCGTACAAATATGAACTTTTTTGTACTTTTGGGAACATTCATATGAAGCTTTGGAACATTTGTGAAATGGGGAGGTGGGGAAGTGGCTGTGCCAGCCACATCTGCAAGGGACCCAGAGTGAATTCAACATGGTTTGAGAGTGGATTCAAAATGGATTCAGGGTGGATTTGACGCTTTCAGAGCAGAAATGTTACAGGATACATATCGGATACATATGTGTTCGTATCAGATATTCATACGAATTTGTACAAATACATTCTTATTGAATAAAACCCTACCATGAATCGAATGCAAGAAACCCCATTTGTGCACATCCCTAATATTTGGATATTCTGGAGTAAACAAGGGTATTCTGGAATATCCATGCTTTATTCCAAAATATCCCAAAACAGCAGAATAAGTAAGAGATGTCTGGATGCAGCCTTGGACAGGTGGATCTGCAAAAATGCTACCTGGGAATACTAGCTGTGTGAATCAACTGGAAAATAAATTCAACCAGGGCAAAATCTACTACAGCTGTTCTCTCTCTCTCTCAAAACCGAGCAACGCACAGCAACTCAAGGTGGTTAGTGTCCAAAACAGCGTTTAGGAAGGGCAAGAGCATCAGCTGCTGGCATTAGGTTTCGTACTTATTTTCTCACCCTATAACTTCTCCTTTGGGACTCCTGAGCTTTTTATTACAAGTCCACAATTTGGAAGTCATTTTGTCTGGATGGTATGATGAACCAAGTGAGTAATCACTTGTTAATGTGGAGTGACAATTTGCCCTTTGTTTCAAGGGGAGTGTTTAAGTCCATTGCACTGGTGACTAAATATATGTCAGGGGCAAGCAAATTCAAAAAGAAAAAAAAAAGAGTATTTTGCTTGTACTTGAAGGTCTTTTCCCAGCATTAAATCAGGCCAAATGTTTTGTTTCTAGAGGGCCCAAAAAAACAACACTATACTGTATTTATTTCTCTGTGTTCACAAAATTCTCTACCTACAATGTCTTGGAAGTTTTGATAGTGGACTGCACATTTTTGCAGTGGTTGTGCAGTTTGTGTTGTGCTGAGGTTGCATAATACCTGTGCAAGTTGCTCTCAATAGACGGTTGTGAAGTTCACACTTGCCCACACTTGCTTCTCTTTGATTCTATGACACATTATACAATTGTGTGCAAACTTCCATTTTGATGACAATCCATAACTCTTAATAGGATTTTTTTTTAACAGTAAAAAAAGTTATCATTAAGTTCACTCAGGTGATAAAGGATGCTATTAAAGATCTTTAATACTATTAGAATAGAAATATTAAAGGAACAAAAAAGAGGAAAAGTTTAAAGTTTTCTTAGATTTCCCTTTAGGGGTATGCACAAATGCAATTTTCAGCATTCAGTTTGATTCGAATTAAATATCTGAAGAATCTAACCGATTTGAATGTTTAAAATTTGAATGTATTCATATTCGATTCGATTCAAATACATTTGAATCTATTTGTATGAATTTTCAATTCGTACTTGAATATATGAATGTCGACAACATTCAAAAGTGTCCATACACATCTGTACGCATCGTGTTTTTATCCCGTGTTTGTTCCATACGTATCCACACAAATGCATATGGATACGAATAAGATACATACAGATACATGTGTAATGCATACGTATCCGTACACATACAAATGTCTGAATAACTAGTACAAATGACTAGAAAGGTTTGAAATTTGTTTCAATGTTTATATTCAAATATATAGGCATTCGATTCAACTCCATATATCCGAATTTGAACGAATTCAGTTGGATTTTGAATGTTTTGAATATTTATGCACATCCCTATTTCCCATTAGGAAATATATCAAGATAAGGAACTTTTTACTATTTTCTATTTCTGTGTTATTTACTTTTATTTAAGGTGTTTTTAAAATTACATTGATCATAAGCCACAATAATGTGGCATGAAAAAACTGATCACTTTTGAGAAGATGTTAAAGTATCTAAGACTGTGATCCCTCCATCTTCTCATGAACATTCTGTGGGAGAAAATGTGGAATAGAGACAGCTTGAGAACATGAGGGCCGCACACCTGTTTCTCTGAGTTGCCCCTTTTGTTGTAAGCCAGTCTGGTCCAGTAGTTAGGAAGCCGGACTCTTATCTGGGAATACTGGGTTTGATTCTGCCCTCCCCCATGAAACCAGCTGGGGGACCTTGGGCTAGTCACAGCTCTCCCCTGAGCTCTCACAGCCCCATCTATCTCACAGGGTGTCTGGTGTGGGGAGAAGAATAGAAAAGCTTTGCCAGGTGCTTTGAGTCCCCTTAAATGAGTGAGAAAAGCGGGGTAGAAAAGCCAACTTTTCTTCTTCTGTCTGAATGCAACCTAAAATGCTCAGTTAACAAGCTTGGCTGATGTGTCGGCAGATGCTGATTGGCCTTGCTAAAGATCTAATATTATTTGTACTGTTATATATACTTAAGTAGTGTAACTGTGGGATGATTTGCACAGCCTGAAAAAAAAAAGTTGCATTCACATACAGTTTAAAAAGGTGCCCCCGGGGCAATTCTGCTTCCAACTGTTCTTGCAAAGGAATTCATTACAGTACTTTGAAATCACAGCCTTTACCTATCTGGAAGCAAAAACAACTGCCCACAAATGAGCCACCTTGCTTTTTAGAAGCAATTGTCTGCAAAGTGCTGAGTCAGTGGTTCTCAACCTGTGGGTCCTAACCCCTTTGGGGGTCAAACTTCCCTCTCAGAGGGGTCGTGATGAGTCAGCAGCAGGGTTGCCTCTCCGCCCCACTGTGCTGCCGTAATGGCTGTTCAAGGCATAGGTAGAGAAGGCAGCGCGCAGGCGCAGCAAGATGTATCTGAACAAACCTGCCTCTTAGAGAGAGTGTGTATGTGTGATTGGGGTGAAGTGGGGGGGGAATGAAGAGAAGGAAGGACAAGCCTGGCGTTTGCCCCCCACCCCTGTACCTCCAACAGACTTGAGAGCGGGTGGGGGAAACAGGGCCCCATGACCTGACCTGCCATGCCCCCGTGGTTGGAGGTCTCCACAACACGAGGAACTGCATTAAGGGGTTGTGGCATTAGGAAGGTTGAGAACTGCTGTGCTAAGTTCAAGTTGCTTCTTGACTGGGCGACATTTCTGTGCATTTTAGGAGTGTGTCCATATGGGCATGTTTGGTGTAAATAAGCGAGAGACATGTTACCTGGCTATGCTACTTTAACCTAATTAGCAAGTGCAGTACCCAGTGGATGAGAGCTGTTTGCTATGAAAGATGGAGATTGCTTTAGGTACCAATTAAGGTGTTACATCATGACTAGCCAGTCACAATTAAGGAAATAAGCACAATAGGCAAGGAGATCTGGATGACATCAGAGGCAAGCACATACAGTTAGACGCTAACAGGTGTTTATTCTGAAATCCTATGTTCACCTAAAGTTCCTGACAAATGCACACAGGCCTTTCAAATTGTTGCCTGCCACTTGTAGCATTTTATTACAGTCTGAAAATGCCCAGCTAGCTTCAACATAACTTGAAAAGCTCAGAGAGATTGCAAGGGAATCAGATGCAAACATCCATACTGAACTACGCCTCCTCCACCTAAGGAGTATCAGACTGGCTTGTAAAAGCAACATGGAAAAACAAAGTTAAAAAAGCATAATGTTAAAAGCATTCAGAGGTGTTTAAAATAAATAAATGAATAATAAATAATATTACGGTAAAAAGGCAAGACTGGAAAACCCAAAAGGGCTTTCTGGAAGGGAGTATCAGGGTGAACAAAAATGTTTTCAGCTGTTTTCTGAAAAAATGCAGAGGCAAGAAGCTGCGGCTACTTGAAAGTGGAGGGCATCTGGTTTCTACCTCCAGCATCTATCCAGAAGAAAGTCATGTCAAGTCACTTCTGTATCTACCGAGAAAATTGCATGTAGCCCTAAGACTGGGCCCTAACTTGGATGCCACCTAACAGCTACAGTTAGCAAGGAAATCATGGTGGGGGGGGGGCTTTCTGCTGGACAACTAGCATGCCCCAGAAAATCCTAATGCGCTGTGAGAACTCTGGCCCTTTCTGCACTTGCTTGTCAATCTGGATCAGGTAGTTGCCACAAACATGTCATCTGCACAGGAGTCTGGATCGAGAAGCTGCTAAGAACATGCCATCTGCATGAAAGTACAGTAGATCTGGATCAAACTGTGCTATGGGCTCACTAATCTGGAGTAGTGGTAGACCAGATAAATGTGGTTCACATCCATGCTAACACTCTTTAGCACACAACTGTTGATCTGAAACCAACTCAGTGCAGATCCCCTCACCTATGATTGATCTGGACCTAGCTAATATGGGATGTTTTTCCACTTAGCTCTAGAGTACCCATTAAGGACCCACCATGGGTCCTTAATGGGTCTTTAATGGGTACTCTGGTGCTAGTGGAAAAACCCCCATGGACTGACCGAGGTGAGTGCGGAAAGGGGCTCTCTCTCTCTTCCCCTGCCATCCAAATCCAACATACCTGCCTAACGGTAATTAGAACCACCACGTATTGGTTGATGCTGATCTTTTCTGATGGTTTCCTCTATAGGGTGTGCACAAATGGTGTGGGGTTTTTTTTTGCATTTCATTTGTATCCAATGTAAGAAAATTTGCATTTATTCGAATAGATCCACTTTGATCGTGGTAGGATTCTATTCAGTATGAATGTATCTGTACAAATTTGTATGAATATTCAATACAAACGCATACATACCCAATACGTATCCCGTAACATGTTCACTCTGAAAGTGTCAAATCTGCCCTGAATCCACCTGGAATCCGCTCTCAAACCATGTTAGATTCACTGTGGGTCCATTGCAGATGTGACTGGCGAAGCTGCTGTCCTACCTTCCTGTTTCACAAATGTCGTGAAGCTTCATATGAGTGTTCCGAAACATTTGTATTCATACAAATGTTAGTGTACGAATGTCATAACATTTGATTCGAATACAAATGTCTGAATTCGTACGAATAATGGATGCTACGAATATTTGTGCACGTCCCTATTCCTCTGTCTTGAACAATAGGCTCACTGATCGCCTCATGGAGGCCCTGGCCCCACAGGCCTTCATCCTCACAAGTGGTAGGAGTGCACACAGAGCCATTTTCCACATTCTATTTGAGTCAAATAGAATGTGGTAAAATTTGGCTCCAGACGAATACCACCCCCTATGGATGTGGGAGCATGCGTATCCGTGCACGGATATTCTATCAAATACCTGTACGTGGAATGAATAAACCTTCCCACACCCCTCCATCCCCACACCCTCCCCCACTTGCTTGACCTCCTCACTGCTGCTGCCTTTGCCTTGCCACCACCACAGAAGAGTCAGCTTTTCTACCCCGCTTTTGTCACCCATTTAAGGAGACTCAAAGTGGCTGACAAAGCTTCTATTCTTCTCCCCATAATGGAACACCCTGTGAGGTAGGTGGGGCTGTGAGAGCTCAGAAGAGAGCTGTGACTAGCCCAAGGCCACCCAGCTGGCTTCATGGGGGAGGACGGAATCGAACCCGGTATTCCCAGGTAAGAGTCCGGCTCCCTAACCACTAGCCCAAACTGGCTCACAGAGGGACCAAGAAGAGGTCCGGGGTGCTACCAGAGTGTCCCCCCAGGTAAGTGGGCACTGGGGAGGCAGGCGGGAACACTCCAGTGGCACCTTGGAACTCTTCCAGAGCCCTCCGGAACTGGAAACAGGCTTTCTGGAAGGCCTGTATTTAGCTTCTGGAAAGCATGTTTGTGCTTCCAAAGGGCCATGGAAGAGGCCAGCAAAGAAGGTAAGGGACCCCTGGGGAGGCCGTGGGGGGAGTTTTGGGGGAAGGTAGACCCAGGGAGAGAGGCCCCAGGGAATCTAGTATCCTTGGAAGCTTCTACATTCATCCAAATTCCAAATAGCACAAATAATTCGTGCACATCCCTAACTATCAGTACCTTGGAAGGATCAGGTGGGGCCAGAAAAAAGGAGGAAGACCTAAGGCCTTTCCACACTTATCAATTTACCCCTCCAGCAAAGGACCCTGCTGCTGGGATCTGAAAGAGGAGGGCCTCTTTAGTCTGCAGACCATGCATTCCATGGCTAGTGTTTACCTATTATTTCTTTCTGCAGAAAAATATATAGATATTTACACTGGAGGGAAATTGGTATCAATGACAGAGGGAGGGAGGGAGGGAGGGAGGGAGGTGGGGAGAGACTAAGCTGTTCCAGGCACTGAGTTCATCATGGCATAAGGCACAGAGGCCAAGAGTGGGAGGAAATATCAAGATGTCAGTTTCATCTTGAGTTTTCTAATTCCATCCTGGAGAAAGATGTTACTTGGAGCCCACTCATCTGCACAGCAAGCATTCTTCCCGGCTGGCCCAGGAGCAGGAGGCCAGGTGTAAAGGCAGCTGTTACACTTAGAGCAGTCTAGCTGCAGAGGTAGGCAAACACCTGGGCTCCTACCTGCACATCGGATTTTTATTCCAGAGGGCAGGGCAGCAAGACAAAGGGATCGGCAAACACCTTAAAGTCCCTGGGCTGACCCTAACATGGTGGGGGACACTAGGAAAGAAAACCCTTCCCTTTAAGATATATCAGAGAAAACATCAAGGTCAGCTAGAAACCTGCTTCCTACAGTAGACTTTTAGGCCGCATCTTCACGGCATGCGTTATTTCAGTTTAAAGAATTCGAAATAAAAGAAATGGAACAAAGCTGTCCAAATGACTTGCAAGTTGATCCAGTTCCGAGAGCATTCTGAATGCAGTCTTAACGCGGAATCAATCCTGGGAGTCCAGACGGCAGCCCTGTCTTCCCTTGTGATTGGTGTTCCGTCCCAGGATCCCACCCTCCCTTCCCTTGTGTCATCCATGCTCCGCCAGGGATTCCCTGTCCGATCCGGCCCGTTCTCTCCCCTCCCCCTTCCTAGCAGCAGCAGCAGCAGCAGCAGCAACCATCCATCCATCCTGGCGCTCCTTGTTGCCCGCCGCCGCCGCGAGCGCGCTCGCAGCGCCCGCCACTCCATCCATCCATCCATCCATCCATCCATCCATCCATCCATCCATCCATCCATCCATCCATCCATCCATCCAGGCGCTGCGGCGCTGGCGGCTTCGCCCTGGGGCTCCGCCGCCACTTTGCCCCACTTTGCCGCCACTTTGCCCCGCAGAGCTGCGGCCACCGCTGGCTGGAAGAGGAGGAGAGCCAAGGGGTGGACAAGAGGGCGGGCGGGTGGGCTCAGTGTGCCCACTGCTGGGAGGGCGAAGGGGGCTCCTCGCTCGCTCTTCCCCCCGTGGCCGGGAGGGAACTCCGAGAACGGGGATAGTGGGCTGGGAAAGTTCCCCGGGGGCTCCCCTTTCCTTTCCTTTTGAAAGTTCAGAACTGCGCAAAAGTGAAACTTCTACTTGCTACAGTGTATTTTTGGAGGTAGTGGGTGGATTCTTTCAATGAAATCATTTGAAAGCAAGCTATTGGGGAAGGGAATCCTAAACATGACGTGCCTACAATATGGAGAGCCCATTGGTTACAGATCTCTGCTGAGCTCTCACAGCCCCACCCACCTCACAGGGTGTCTGTTGTGGGGAGAAAAACAGAAAGTTTGTCAGCCGCTTTGAGTCCCCTTAAATGGGGGTGAGAAGTGGGGCAGAAAAGCCAACTCTTCTTCCTCCATGAAACCAGATGGGTGACCTTGGGTTAGTGAAAGCTCCCTTCTGAGCTCTCACTGGGTGTTCTGTTGTGGGGAGAAGAACAGAAGGTTTGTCAGCTGCTTTGAGTCCCCTTCAATAAGTGAGAAAAGCAGGGTAGAAAAGCCAACTCTTCTTCCTCCATGAAACCAGATGGGTACCCTTGGGCTAGTCACAGCTCCCTTCTGAGCTCTCACAGCCACCCCCCACCTCACAGGGACCGAAGCTGGATTAAAACCTTGGCTTGTGGTCACACCTAAGGTTTAATCCAGCTTCACTCCACCTTCAGAGTGAGAGAAAACATCAGCAAAGTGACCAGTAGTTTTCTTTCCACATTATCTAGTCTAAAGGTGGATTTTCTGAGTTATTAACCCTGAAAGAAAACCAGCTTGTCAGTTTGCTGGTGTATTCTCTCACTCTGAAAGTGAACTGAAACTGGATTAAACCTTAGGTGTGACCACAGGCAGAGGCAAAGTAGCCTCTGAAGGGGGCTCAAAGCGGTTGACAAACCTTCTGTTCTCACCCTTCAGGGGACTCAAAGTGGCTGACAAGCCTTCTCACCCTTAAGGGGGCTCAAAGCGACTGACAAACCGGTTCTCACCCTTAAGGGGGCTCAAAGCAGCTGACAAACCTCCCATTCTTCTCCTCACAACAGAACACCCCTTCAGAGAAGGGGCTCTACTGCCGATGCCGCCCGCCACTCCTCCCTCTCACTGCCCTCCTCCCCCCCTTTGCCTTTGCTGCTGCTCCTGTGCATGATTGATCGGCCTCCTCCAACTGAAGGAAGATGCTCCGCTGCCGCTGCCGCCATCGCAGGAGCAGGAGCAGGCGGGATTGATTCAGCGCGGGGCTTATCCAGCACTACGAGGGGTGAATGGCAGGCACCCCCCACCCGCAGCAGGATGGGGGGTGTCGCTTCATTTCCCCAGCAGCGGTAGGAGACGGAGGCGGTGGTGGAGAAAGGAGCAGCCGTTTCGCCGGTGCTGACATCGGGCTCCTGTAGAGCGGCGGCTGAGGCAAGGCACCGGCCGCACATCCCCTACTGAGGCGGGGTGGCGGTCTGGTGGGGAAGGAGGAGAGAGGTGTCAGATGGATGGTGGGCGGGGGGCGCCTGCCGTTCACCCCTCGTACTGCTGGATAAGCCCCACAGCTTTTAAAATACAGGCTCCAGGGCTTTCCTTTCCCTGTTTTAAAGTTCAGAACCTTCAAAAAGCTGAAATTGCACAAAACTGCAACATTGTTTTTAAGGTGTGAAGTGCTTACATTGATACAGTGTAACTTTAAGGACTGGAGCTTTATAGTGGGTGTTTGAGGGTGGATTTTTTCAATGAAGGAAACCCTAAACATGACGTGCTTCTAATACGTACAGCCATTGGTTACAGTGCTATTGGGGGCGGGACAGCCTTAACACGGAATCTCATCCCGGAACGATACTGTCCACACAGTAAAAAATTAAACACGTGTCAAGGGCATGTTCCGGAGTGAGACCTGTTGAGATCAGGATTTATTTCAAATCGGGATAACGTCGTTTAACACGGAAATACCGTATTAAGCCGAAGTGCCGTCTAAACTGCCCGAACTCAAAACATTTTGAATTCGAGATAACGACGTCGTGGGGATGCGGCCTTACTGTGTTTGGAGGTGCATGGAAATCAGAGTTTTCCTACAGCAACAAAATGAAGGGGGGGGAATGCAGCTCACCTCAAGTGCTTTGCAAGACCATAGGAGATATTGCCAAATAGATGCAAGTAACTTCCAGGTATCTCTGGGGTAAGGGTTGCATGGGTGGAGGAACAGCATTCTTCTTAAAGCACTGCCCCTGACTGTGCAATATGCAAAGCAAAGGATCCCATAGTGTACACCAGTATGTGGACAGGATATAGTATGTGGACTATAGGATATAGTTCAGAAAGGGCACTGTTCACAACAGGCTCTGAGTTGGCGAAGGGACAGGAAACAGCACCAGATGAGATTCAAACACGGGTTCCGTAGCCAGAGAATGAAACCACTGGAAGTCCGATTCTGATCAAGGAAAGCCTGGGTTTCAGAAGCCAACCACATGTGAGATGGTGCCCAGGATGGGACAGGCGTGGTGGCTAGCAGCCTACATAATGACACAGCAACATCAAAATCCTTTTAGAGGGAATTTCCCCCAGCTTTATCTCAAGACTGTTTCAACAGGCTTGAAGATGATTTCCTTTTGGAAATTGTGGCTCCCATTGAGCCCCAGGGGAATATCAGTATTGGGGCTACTTCCCTCCAATCACTGCTTACTCCAGAACAACCCTCTGGGACTGCCCCCTAACCCTAACACAGCATGATGGGATTCTTACCCTGCCTACATGTAGGTCTGCACCCAGACTGGGTCAGAACCCTGTAATTAATTTGTAATTGTACTTGGTTCACCAGACCATACATGACTGTGGGGTTCCCGATACAGCCCTAGGATAGAAACCTGATTTCCCAGATTATTGTTATTGCAGTAAAATCAGCTATCAAAGCACAATATCCTGTTAGTCTGTAATTGCAGGTCTGCCTAGATTATGGTCCAAGAGGTACTGCTAGAGTTTGTGTGAGCTGTCACTCCCCGGAAGTACTTCATGCGATAGCATTGGGCCGCATCCAGACTTGTTTACACTGTGCAGTGGAATGCGCAGTTGTGATCGAGGCATCACACACGACGATTATTGGATCGTCATGGTGTCACATTATCCGATCGTGACTGCGCTACCGGTCGTCCTGACTATAAAAGCAGCTCTGTAGCTTCCCCCTCAGAAGCTGCAAGAGCTGAGTTGGCATGAACCAACACGTGGGTTGAGGCAGCCAATCACATTTGAGCTGCCCTTCCTGCTCTCGTTGTTCTGTTCTCGCTGTTCTGCCTGGACTGGAGGGAAACTAAAGTTTTGTATCAGTTATTTTCCCCTCTCAAACATGCTGCCAGGAACTGGAACTTCTGGGCTTTACTCCCATTGCCGCTGAGGTCACCACTGCTTCATTGACTTCCTCTCCCACCATTCCCAGCTCTTGATGGGATTCCCTCTAAAAAAACTCATTTTTCAAGTGTAGCTTCCCCTGCTTTACCAGTCTCTGCCAGTCTCTTGGCAAACAGCCCAGGGCTTCTGTTGGACTTCTCCATGGGAGAACGAAGCCCTTCACTTGCCCTCAGTGGCCGTACCAGCAAACAGCAAGTAGAGGAGGCTGCATAAAACCTCCCCTACCTGTGGTGCTTCCATCCACTTTTGCATGTAGCTTCTTTCCTCCATCTGCCCTCGGCTTTGTTAGTTGGCTGAATGATGTGGGGTAGCTCTTTCCCCTGGATGCCACTGATGGCAGACGAAGCAGGAATCCTGCCGCCACCCTGTGTTCAGGTCTCATGCACGTTCTTCAGGAATGCTAATATCTCTAATTATTAGTAAGACGAAAGGGCGTTGCAAGGGATGCTCTTTAATTAGAACGCTGATTTTCATTTGCAATATAATATTGTCTGTGTCTAAAAGGAGAGCTTTGAACATGGCAACGAAACATAACCCTCTTTTCTTGCTGTCTTCTCCAAAAGGGAGAACCCCATGCCCCACTCACTCACAAAGAAAACCCTCTGGTGACTCTGTTATTCGAATAGGGATGTGCACAAATGGAGGTTTTTTGCATTCAAATTTGAATAAAATCAAACATCCAAACATTTGATTCGATTCAAATGTTTAGAATCTGAATGCGACAAAATCTGATTTGAATCCGTTTCATTCAAATCTATTCGTTCGAATGTTCAATTTGAATCTGAAGATACAAATGTTGAAAACATTTGTATGTGTTATACGTATTTGTACGCATCCTGTTTTAGCCCGTATGCGTCCTGAGGCCTTTTCGCATTACAGCCGCATTACACTTCGGCTAAGACAGTTTGGGATGGTTTCCCCATTCACACGCATTCCTACCTGCCTACGTGTCCTAGCTGGGAAAGGCCAGACAGGGGTGGGGACGCCTCTCCCAGGCCTGCCCGCCATTGGGTGGGAGCACCCAGGGGTGGCCAGACCTGTCGGGTGGCTTCCCCTGGTTCCTGCCAGTTGTACAGGACCCAATTGGGTCCTGTACAGCTGGCAGGAACCCATCTGAGCACCCACCCACACACCCCGGGGCCAGGGGATGCAAGCGTGCGCACAGAGCTCCTATCTTCTCACTGTCCTGGGTCTCTATGACCCGGGGCAGCTGGGAACATGCACCACGTGCACGTGGCACGGCTTCTGATTGGGCAGTCTGATTTGAATGTGTTGAAGCATTGCCCACTTTGCCCATGTGGGCCAGTCACCTCTGGTATGAATAACAGATGGTACTGGGATAAATATTGAGGACTATGTGCCACCATTAGGATCTATCCCTCTGGTCCTCCCTGCTCACGTACACTTTCTTTCCTACAGTGAAGGATACCACTTCAAACTCTTCATGACATCTACTGTACTTTACAAAAGGTTTTGTTCCAATGCATTTGTTATTTCTATTGTTACCATCATCATCATCTGGTTTGGTAGAAGAAATTAGCCTGGATATTCTTCCAAAAATGCAAGAGGAAGTTTAAACTAGTGTCATGCCAGTTCATGTTAAAATTTCCGTGTAGCTACAACCAAAGCGTAAAACTTCACCTAAATCAAAACAAAACTTCACTTAAAACAAAACAGGTTTTTGGTTTAGGTTGAATTTATGTTAACCTGAGTAGTCCTATTCTTACCCTAGAGCTGCATCAATCCACCATAGATTACAGGGAGCATGCAAATCACATGCAACCCCAGTTAAAGGCTTCCTACAAAACAATATTCAGTTTCAAAAATAAAAAAGGACAGGGCAAAGGCTAGAGACGTTCTCCCTCCAAAACAAATTAAAAAACCCTCAACAGGTGAGTCCTCTCCTTCCTTGCTCCCTTTCATGCAGGGGAGATGTTCCACAAAACTCATTTAAAGAAATAAACAAGAAAAAGCTTACATGGAGACACTGGAACAAAGTAGCGTTTTGATTTTAAGCAATCATGAAGGAAGACTTCTCTGCTAGGGCAACAGATTTTTGCCGAATGACAAAACTCTTTCCAAGTGTGAGACTCAATAATTTAGGGCCAGACTGTGGCTAGTCCTGTTTGAACATGTGTGAAGATCGAGTGGAAGGACTCTGAAGAGCATCCAGATTTCATAGCCATCAGCAGGAACAGAAGGCTAGAAGATGCTTATCAAAGCAAAACCATTAAAACTAATGGGGACTGTAAAATATAGCCTAGAAAAACCTTGGACCAAGCATTACAAATAAAGCAAGCATGGCCATGGTGGCAACAGCAAAATGCTCTAATCTTAGAATGCCAAGCCTGCTTACTAGTTTATGGATCTTGCAAAGACAAAAGGGTGCTCAAACATAACTCAATTTAAACTGAATCAGATAATTTGTACTGTCTAAAGTATTGTCAAGAATGAATAGTACTGGTTTTCTACAGTTTTTCCTGATTCTGTCTGCTGGTGCTGGCAATTGAAACTGGGGCCTCCTCAAGGCAGATGCTCCTGTGATTCACCTGGCACCAAGAAGACCAAAATGTGGGATCCAGGGAGCATCTTTGGAGAAGGTATTCCATAAGCGGAAGACATTAGCTCTTTCTGCATTTACTTGTTAATCTACAACAAGGAGCTGCTAAAATTGACTGTTGCCTGAACAGCACAGGATTGGAGTTCTCCTTGAACAATATAGTGACATGCCCAAAATACCCAGAAGTGCACAGTTGCCACCACTGTGTATGCGCGGTGGCCTTTCTCCTGTCCGATACATGTGCAGTGGCCACGTTCAAGACAGCAGCCCCTAGCACTAGGGTCCAGACAGATAGGATACGGCACTATTTTGGGGAAACCTGCATTCAGAGCCAGGTTTTCCTGGAATAGGATATAGCAGGTTTTCACCTTGACATCATGGGGCTATGCTGAGTTTGCCATGGGTATGTGCGGCAATTAAGGCTGGGCACAAAGCCAATTTCCCAGATTCGATTAGGTATGAATCAAATGTGGAAAAATTTGGCTTCAGCTGAATCCAACCCCCACAAATGTCTGGGGCTTCAGATGAGTATTCGTGCATGAAATGAAGTGACCCCCCCCACCTCTCCCTTCCTGTCACCTTCACTCACCTGTCCTCACTGCCACTGCTGAGCGCCATCATCCTAGGTACTTCTGGGACTGTGCACACAGCTCTCCATTAAGGGATCATGACCCCCAGATGGAAAGTTGCACATGCAAAGGTAAGGGGTAGGGGTGTACATGATTATTTGTAACATTAAAAATTTGTACACATTCAGACAATCAAATTCGAATTGAATCTTGGCGCATTCAAGGACTGACATTCGAATTTGAATCAAATGTTTTGATACATTTGTAGGAAGCTTCGTACGAGATTTGTATGGGATTTGTGCTATTTGTATGCATTTGTGTGGGAATTGTATGCTATTTATATGCATTCGTATGGGATTCGTATGGGATTGAACATTTGTATCAAATACAAATCCTACCACATTTGAAGGGGATCTATTCGAATGAATACAAGTTCGAATTGAATAAAAAAATATTCATGCACATCCCTAGTAAGGGGGGACATCATAGGGGGATGAGAGGCCAAAAGATGCACAGAGGCCAAAACATGCACAGAACATGCTCCAGCTGCCTGCACAGAACCAGAAGGCCTAGGATGAAGGCCTAAGATGAAGGTGTGGCAGTGGCAGTGCAAGGTAAATGGGGGCAACAGGAGGCCACGGGGGGCGGGGAGGGAGGCCCTGAGGGCAGAAGCATCCAAGATCCCCCGAGTCTTCAAACAAAGCCTCAATGAATATTATTTGATGATGATGATGATGATGTAAAAACAGCAGTTACACACAGCAAACGAGATCACTATGCTGGATTTTGTATAATATCACTATTCGGGCTCTTCCCAAGCACCTAGGACTGCGTGATGTATTGGCGAATTATGCGAGCAGACCCCAGTAAAGTGGCTTTTTGTAGCTGGCAGATGGATATTTTGTCAATGCCAGTGGTTTTTAGGTGCCCGCTGAGATCTTTTGGCACCGCGCCCAGTGTGCCGAGGATGACTGGGACCACTTTCACTGTTTTTCGCCAGCGTCTTCATATCTGGTGAGCTTCTCCAACTGTTTCTCCTCAATTCTGCTGTCACCTGGTATAGCAACATCGATGATCCACACCTTCTCTTTCTCAACAATTGTAATATCTGGAGTGTTATGCTCCAATTTTCGGTCAGTCTGAAGCCTGAAGTCCCAAAGTAGTTTTGCCTGTTCATTTTCAACAACTTTTTCTGGCATGTGATCCCACCAGTTCTTTGCCACAGGCAGATGATACTTTTGGCACAAGTTCCAGTGGATCATTTGTGCTACAGCATTGTGTCTCTGCTTGTAATCAGTTTGTGAGATCTTCTTGCAGCAGCTGAGTATGTGGTCGATTGTTTCATCCACTTCTTTGCAGAGTCGGCACTTTGGATCTTCTCCTGATTTTTCAATTCTGGCTTTGATGGCATTTGTTCTTATTGCTTGTTCTTGTGCAGCAAGAATCAGTCCTTCTGTTTCCTTTTTCAATGTTCCATTCATAAGCCAAGACCAGGTCTTTTCCGTGTCCACTTTGCCTTCGATGTTCTCCAAGAATTGTCCATGCAGTGTTTTATTGCACCAGCTGTCAGTTCGGCAATGAATTGCAGTTTTCCGGTACTGGTTCTTGGTTTGCTGCACCTTGAGAAGCTTCTGGTTGTTGACTTCAATCAAAGCTGATTCTTTGCTTTCTGCCACATAATCTGCTAATGCATGCTTCTCTTCTTCCACGGTTTGCTTCACTTGCAAAAGTCCTCTACCGCCTGCTTTCCTGGGCAAGTACAACCTGTCGACATCACTCCGAGGATGCATGGTGGATCGTCATCAGTTTTCTGGTTTTTCTGTCTAAGTTGTCCAATTCCAACTGAGTCCAGTTCACAATTCCCGCAGTGTACCTAATGACTGGTATGGCCCAGGTGTTTATGGCCTTAATGGTGTTACCGCCATTCAATTTACTTTTCAAGATTTTTCTAGTCCTTTGGATGTACTCTTTACTGACCACAGATTTCACATGGCCATGCTTAATGTTATCCAGTTGCAGGATGCCCAGGTATTTGACGGCTTCTGACTGGTGGGACCTGATGGCTTGACCATTTGGCATTTCCAGTGCCTTCACTTTCAGTAATCTTCCCCTTCTTCAGTGCCACTGTGGCACATTTGTCCAGGCCAAACTCCATACTGATGTCACTGCTGAATATTCGCACTGTGTTGGTCAGTGACTGGATCTCGATTTCAGATTTTCCATAAAGCTTCAAGTCATCCATGTACAGTAGATGTGAAATTTTCTGTGAATTCCTGGCAGTTTGATAGCCCAGGTTTGTTTTCTTTAGGATGAGTGACAGTGGGATCATAGCGATGATGAAAAGCAGTGGGGACAATGAATCCCCCTGGAAGATGCCCCT